>JASDDO010000031.1:220559742-221159742 GCA_030015575.1 Agapanthus africanus | reverse complement strand
AAGAAGAGGAGTGCTTGAGGAGAGAGAGTGTGTATGTGAGAATGAAATGAAAATATAACTCATTTCTATATTTCATGAAGCATAATAATTATCTAATAAATCCTATTAGATAATTGCAACCATGCTTCATTTAATACATTAGGATGAATCATCCATGAGTCATTAAAACAATAAATGCTTCATTAACTCACTTTGGATGAATCATCACATGAGTCAGTAAATCATTTAATGCAAATAACACATAAGCTCTCCACCTCATTTAGTTTAATTCATAAATGAATTAAATCTAAATGAGTCACCTTTCTTCTAGAAGCTTCTGGACTAATTACGAGAATTCCCCTCCCATCCGTATTTACGAAAAACACGGATATACAGAGACTGTATAAATCCAATGACCCAATAATAGAATCTGGCTTAGACTAAAGCCCGCTAGTATAATCTGTCTGAACATCGTACGTGTGTCCGAACCCTATCGTAAAACCATACGACCTCTATATCGTTTCGCTTGAAGTAGGGAAACTCTCTGTGTGGGACTCTAAAGATTCGACACTACGCTGGAAGTGGGTTTAACCACAGGCCACAAGCGGTACTAGTTGTACGTAACAGTCCCCAGGTAGATGTTGATAAGAAGGACGATAAGGAAACCCATCCGAACTCCTACTGAGCCTGATGTGACAATCTCCGTACAGTACGGTTAGTTCGTCTAAGACTATCGCATATCGGGCCTAGGGAGGCGGCAAGTGTCAGTCCCATAAAAGGCGGTATAAGTCGTGTCGGAGTGAAGCCCATTACACCTTGAGAAGCTACTGGAAAACCTACCAGTAAATCTCGGTTGTCCTGGACAGGGACTTTGCGTAATGGCTCTCCAAACACAGTGCAATATCAGCTCCCAATACTGGGAGAGACGAATCCTTTCTAACCGCCTCTGCCTCGAAGTGCTTCAGGACTGCACCCAACTGCTACCTGTTTGCACGATTCCTTTGAGCCGTGGTAGGGTAGCAATCTAAGAACAGTGGGTACACACTCGAGGCGAAGCAGCAGTGTCAAGTCTATGCACTATGCTGTATTCATGTCACCTGGGAACTGTTAACTGACGACGGGTATAATACCAACCAACAGATCCCTGCTAGTCCTGTCCGGTGAACCCGTAACCAAATGAGCACCTGCATACTATCTCCAGTACGATGTACTGATGGCTGTGGAACAGAACATCTCCCTAACTGGGATGAGAAGCATACACACTAGTCTAATCCGGAGTATCGATGCCCTGTCTCGATAATCCCATGACTAGGGACCTGAAAAAGGATGTGCTTGGAGACTACCCAGCCCCCACTAGTGTGTGTAAGTCCACGTTGCCCACTCCGGTGCTTGCGGGGAGGCGGAAACGGTATATAAAAATCGGATTTTTACTTCTCTAGGAAACATGGACTAGACAAAGGAGGATCTTTGCTAAACAAAAACTAGCTAAAGCTAACTAGAAATTAGCTACAAGTAAAATTGGTTATACCTAGGACTTTATGTCCTTCTCTCCTTGCTCCTTGGAGTAGTAGAAAGGGATCACCTTTGTCGTCTTCTCACGTCGAAGAAGGATCCACCCGAAAGCCTCAACCTTTGGTTTCAACTTCAAGCTAGAAGTAACTAAGGTGCTAGAAGTGCTAATCCTAGAACCCTAGATGAGAGTAGAGATTACTATGGAGTGGTTTTTCTCAAGCTCAAGTGTTTCTCAACACATGAGAGGGGAGAGCTTGAGGAAGAGGAAGAGCAAGAGAGAGAAAGTATATGATAGAATGAAATGGTTTTTACAACCATAACAAAAATATATGTGATTTTTCAAATAATAATATTAATCAAAAATGAAAAGGTGATGGTTAGTTTGAAGAGACCAGTATCATATCACAATAAATGATTTTGCAATGATCAAAGAGCATCTAAAAAAGTAATGATGATGGTCAATGTTTCAAACCTAGTCAACTTGTCAACCATGGTCAAAAGTCAACAAGCCCAATCATGACACAATTTCACCTAATTAATATTATTAATTGATAAATCACAATATCATTAGGGTTTGGAAAATAGACGACTGTCAACTGTGCATACACACCCATTCCAAAACCCTAATGAAAAACCTCTTCCTCCGCCTCAATCAACTGTGCATACGCACCCGTATTCGTGATCCGAAGAACACGAATAAAAAGAGATAAAACCAATCCCAAATCATATACTAGAATCTGGATTAAACCAAAGCCCACTAGTATAAGCTGTCCGGACAGCAAACGTGCACAAGTGCGCGGATGTGAACGAACCCTGTCGCAAAACCATGCGACCTCTACTCATTTTGCCTAAAGGCGAATAACTCTCTGTGTGGGACTCTAAAGACTCGACACTACGCTGGTAGTGGGTTTAACCACAGACCGCAAGCGGCACTAGCTGTACGTAACGGTCCCCAGGTAGATGCCGATAAGAAGGCCGACGAGATAAACCCATCCGAACTCCTACTGAGCCTGTATGTGACAATCTCCGTACAGTCCGGTCTGTTCGTCTGATACATCGCATGGCGGGCCTAGGGGGCGGTGAACGTCAGTCCCCTAATAGCGGTACAAGTCGTGTCGGAGTGTAGCCCAGAACACCCTGAGATAACACTGGAAACCTACCAGTATATCTCGCTTGCCCTGGCAAGGCACTACTCGTGTAATAGCTCTCCTAGACACAGCGCGATGTCAACCCCTAATACCGGGAGAGACGAATCCTGTCTAACCATCACTGCCTCCAAGTGCTTCGGGACTGCACCCAACTACTACCTGTTTGCACGACTCCTTTGAGCCGTGGTAGGGTAGTAATCAAAGTGCAGTGGGAACACACTCGAGGCGAAGTGACAGTGTCAAGTCAGCGGACTAAGCTGTACTCATGTCACCTGGAAACTGATAACTGACGATAGGTATAATACCAACCAACAGTTCCCGACGAGTCCTGTCCAGTGTACTCGTAACCTAACGAGCACCCGCATACTATCTCAAGTACGACGTACTGACGGTTGTTGGACAGACCGTCTCCCACGCTGGGATAAGAAGCGCATACGCTAGTCTACTCCGGAGTATCGATGCCCTGTCTCGATAGTCCAACGACTAGGGACCTGTATAAGGATTTGCTTATGGATTACCCAGCCCCACGAGTGTGAGCGCCATCACAACGCTGGTAATCAAGCAAAGATCCTAAGGGCTCTACTAATATGTATATAAGCGATATGTTAAAAGAAACACATGCACATATTAAAAGCAGAGACAAACCAAGTAGCATACTACCATTTTGAGAAAGATTGTATATACAACTGTGAATATCCCAAGCTTCCATCAAGTAATATACATACTAGTATGATACAGTAATGGCCTCTAGGGCATATACACTAACAATCTCCCACTTGCACTAAGGCCATGTACTGGCGTATCGAAGACCTATCATCTCGATCAGCCGCTCGAACTGAGTCTGGGGTAAAGCCTTCGTGAATGGATCTGCAGTGTTATCTTCTGAAGCAACCCTCCGAACCTCGATCTCCTGGCGATCCACGATCTCCCTGATCAGGTGATACCGCCTCAAGATGTGTCTGGATTTCTGATGGGACCTGTGTTCCTTCGCTAAAGCTATAGCCCCTTTGTTGTCGCAATACAGAGGTATTGGGTCAACAATGGACGGAACCACCTGAAGTTCTTTCAAGAACTTCCTCATCCAGACAACTTCTTTTGCGGCATCAGATGCAGCGATGTATTCCGCTTCCATAGTCGAGTCAGCAACGGTTTCCTGTTTGGAGCTCTTCCAACACACCGCCCCTCCATTGAGGGTAAAGACAAAACCCGACATGGAATTGGAATCATCCTTGTCACTATGGAAGCTGGAGTCAGCAAAGGCCTCAATCTGGAGGTCTTTTCTGCCATACACCAAGAACATCTCCTTACTCCTTCTAAGGTACTTGAGAATGTTCTTTACCGCTATCCAATGTTTCTCCCCTGGGTTTGACCGATACCTGCTTTCCACACTCAGTGCATAAGCCACATCTGTTCTGGTACACAACATCGCATACATTATAGAGCCTACCGCAGAAGCGTAGGGTATAATAGACATGCGATCCCTCTCCAAATCAGTCTTGGGAGACTGTCACAACCCAAGGTTTGGCCCGTGACCGGCACTTAACCACGTAACGTCTACAGGCGTAACGTGACCAAGTGAACCGAAAACCCAGAAACCAAACCAGTGAACGTATAGAGTGTTATAAGTTTTTAAAAGAAAGCACTTACTAACATGATAAGAAATCTAAGTAAACAATAACCAAGATAGTAATATACGACGCCGTAGCAAAGATCAAGATCCACAAGTGGGAACATCACGGATAGAATAAACTGCAAGTACAGTCGGCTCACAACGAGCTCGACACCAGAATACAAATATAATACATCATCGTCCTCACACTGTCTCTAAGTAAAATACATACATGGTAGATGGAGAATACTAGATACAACAATGTACATACTGAAAGATAACAGATACCGCACAAAACCCACCTATCAGCAAAAGAGCTGGTACACCAACTATGGGGGTATCTGTGTCAAAAGATGCAAAAGCAGCCTTCCGCGACTACTCCGAAGGCAACCTGCAAACACTGTGGCACAACGGGGGTGAGTTTCCAACTCGTGAATAGAGATAAAATATAAAGGTAATCGCGAGCATGCACGTACTGCGCTACTCTATCATATGCCAACAGATGATATCAATATTTGATAAGCAGTATGTGCAATAATCATGCAAGTACTCTATCAGGTAATGTCACTACAGGATGAGGTACAATAATAAAGGCTGAGCATGGGCAATATAATATCTACACGGAATGTCAACGTGGAATATATAATCGGTGTCCATCAATGCACCCAGATCCCCCCCAAATAGCTCAGGCGCCGGCACTCTCATCGGCCCTCAAATCCTGTACATCTCTGAGAATCCCGAGTGCCCAACATCGGCACCCAAATATCATAAATACTCTTGTCCAGCATCGACACGCAAATCCTCATCCATCGGGCTCCGTCAGTCCGGGTCAGCCCACGGGCTCCGTCTACGGTATCGGTCCTCGGCCCCAGAAGTACGGATCACCCCGCATCCATCTATAGACTCTGATCAGTACCCTCCGGATAACTGTCAGGTCCAATCAATCACCGGTAGGTAGTAGTCCTTCTGCCAGGCTCACCGTCTACTACACAGCGAAACCGTTCTCGTCCCGGGGTACCATACCGGGTCCACCATGTACCCGTAATCGGCCTCAACCAGCTCCTCGATTCGGGTTCACATGTATCACTCTAGTACCGAGAAAACACATGGTGGACGCACCGAAATATCATATCAAGGTAACCGGGTTTTTAAATGATTACATATTTGTAATAGCCACGGTTCCCAAATCCAGAAATCACATGTAATCTAAACCAAAATGCAAGTCAATTATCCGATATGATATGTGCGTCAAATAGGAATAGCATGTCAAGTCACATATAGATGAGCTACAATATAATGATCCGATTTGATATAGGCATCAAGTATAAATAGCATGTCAAGTCACATATAGATGAGCTACAATATAATGATCCGATGTGATATAGGCATCAAGTATAAATAGCATGTCAAGTCACATATAGATGAGCTTTAATATGATGATCCGATGTGGTATAGGCAACGAGTATAAATAGCATGTCAAGTCACATATAAATGAGCTACAATATAATGATCCGATGTAAATTCTACAGTGTGAGTGTCATGGCAATTACTAACGGTGTGTGTGTAATATGCAGGATAGTGCTCGTGCAACATGGACCGTTAGTAATGGTGCGGTGTTCTATCAATTCTAGTTTATATTCATATAGCAGGGAATGTAGCATGCACTAAATAGTAGCCATGAACAGTCAATGTATACAAAGGAAACTATAAAGTCCTATCAGCCCTGACGTAGAACGCCATGCGGGCGATATCCCCGTAGATGTGAAATCTACTCATCGTAGTCTCTCGCTAGGTATAGCCAACAACTTGTTTCCCCTTCTGCGCGGCATCCGTCGTACTCGCCTGCGAACCTAGAATTACACAATATATCACACGTAAGCTTGAAGTCACACAAACGCGACATTAAAGCCGAACTAGTAACTCGTGTCGTGAACTAAGCGCGCGTGTGCACGATACGCTAAAACGTGTGGTTACGCGCCTGAAACCACTCCGACGCGTCACGATACGCAGAAATCCAAAACCCACAAACACGTATCACGCGTGTCGCGAAGACTAAAAATATGGGAAAATAGGTAATCACCTCCAGATTTTGATACAGAAAATATATTGTAAAACTATATATACCAAAACAACCCACATAGCAGCAGACACCCACACCCCAAACCCCAACCCAAAGCACCCCCATCTGGCCGCAAATTGCGGCCAGAATGCACATTTTGGCGGCCCCAAATGGGAATTGGGCTCCCAGGTTTGGTGTGTGCTCTCTATACCCCCCATACATGCTACAGTAACATCTAGTTTTACTCTGAAATGTCTCGGGTAGCAGCAGATCCTACAGGGCCTTATTTCTAGTTAAAATCCACACTTTTGCACTAAAATCAAACTTTAGGGTATTTTTGTGCAAACTGAAACAAAACATGGCCTAAGATAGCTCTAATAACACCTAATAGAGCTAACAAAACTAACAAAACCCTAATCTAACATGTGAATCATAAATATCCTTAAATATCACCAAAAGTGCACAAAAATGAGATTTTTACTAAAGAATACTACAAGTTTAAGGAAACGGAGTGCTAATATGAGTTAATACCTTCTAAGAATCTTGTAGAACACCAAAAGTTCCAGCTTCTCCTTCTAGTGTGCATATTTGCTTCAAACACCTCAAAAAGCTCACTTTTCCTAAGGTTTTGTGAAGGAAATGTGTGGTTTTTGTGTAGGATTTGTGTAAAGATCAAAGAGACATGAAGAGGAGAAGAAAAGATGAAGAAAGGGGGAGGGTTTGCTGCTGGAATTCTCCAGAATTCTGGAGTGGGGAAAGAGAGAGAGAGAAGGGAAGAAAATGGGGTCAAAAGTCAACATTTCACCTAACCACCATGCTCATTTGTTTAATTGGATTTTGAATTATGAAAAAGGGTTTTTGTTTAGGTTAAAATGGTGGGGAAAAAGTTAGCAACCATGCACAAAAGAAAAATGGTTAACATGCTACCAAAACCCTAAGTCTCAAAAATGTCTAAGTGTGCAAGTGTACACTACACAAGGAAAATGATGCTAACACTACTAAATAACTAATAATCCTAGGAGCACATATATATAATAACACATACGATCACTAATTATCACGAAAGGCATTCAAACGGAAATCCAAAGTGTTACAGAGACATCTCTTTGGAGAGGGTGATCCCGTGACAAGCCGGTAGATTACTGCGCTTGGAATCTTCCATATTGAATCTCTTCAGTATGGTGTCGATGTACCTGGACTGTGAAAGTCCTAATATCCTCTTGGATCTGTCACGGTAGATCCGGATACCCAGAATGTATGAGGCATCACCCAGGTCTTTCATGGAGAACCTGTGTGACAAGAACCCCTTGACAGATTGTAGCATAGGAATGTCATTTCCTATTAAGAGAATGTCATCCACGTATAAAACGAAGAATACAACAGTTCTCGCTACAAATCTACAATAGATGCATGGTTCATCTGGATTTTTGATAAAGCCAAATTCCTTGACCGTCTCATCAAAACAGATGTTCCAACTCCGCGATGCCTTCTTTAGTCCATAAATGGACTTAAGCAACTTGCACACCTTTCCGCTGCTCCCACTCTGAATGAAACCCTCTGGCTGGTCCATATAAACACACTCCTCTAAATGTCCATTTAGAAAGGCGGTCTTTATGTCCATCTGCCAAATCTCATAATCGTGGAAGGCAGCAATGGCAAGAAGGATCCAAATGGATTTCAGCAAAGCTACTGGAGAAAAGGTTTAGTCATAGTCCAAACCAGGTCGCTAACGAAAACCCTTTGCAACCAGTCTAGCTTTATAGGTCTCAACCTGTCCATCTACACCAATCTTCCTTTTGAAGATCCACTTGCATCCTATGGGTTTCACCCCATCTGGAGCAATGTCCAACGTCCATACATTGTTGGTGTACATGGACTCCATTTCGGTCCGCATTGCATCCAGCCATTTTACCGAGTCGACGCTCTGAATAGCTTGCTGGAAGCTAGTAGGCTCATCATAATCTATGATGCAATCCTCTCTATCCCTGTCAATGAGAAAACCGTAGTATCTCTCGGGCGGATGAGACTGCCTACTACTCTTGCGGAGTTGCGTGGGAATGTCCTGATCTTTCGAACCCTCTGGTTCTACTAAGCTTTCAGTAATAGCTCGTGGTTCCGGAAGTTCTTCCAGTTCTATTGCGCTCCCACTTATTTCTTTTTCTATGAACCGGTGTTCTAGAAAGTGGGCATGGCGAGAAACAAAGACCTTTTGTTCCTTTTCGCAATAGAAGAAATATCCCATGGAGTTCTTTGGATATCCCACAAACTTGCACTGTACTGAGCGTGCCTCGAGCTTGTCCGCATGCTGCTTTTTTACAAAAGCTGGACATCCCCATGTCTTAATGTGATTAAGATAGGGTCTCTTCCCACACCATATCTGATATGGTGTAGTAGGCACAGTCTTAGTTGGAACTCGGTTCAAAAGGTATGCAGCTGATTCTAGCGCATATCCCCAACTCAGCGTTACTCATCATGGACCGTACCATATCCAATAGGGTTCGGTTCCATCTCTCCGATACACCGTTATGTTGCGGAGTGTATGGAGGAGTAAGCTGAGAGAGAATTCCATTCTCTTTTAAGTAACCCAGGAACTCGGCACTCAAGTATTCACCACCTCGATCAGATCTCAGTGCCTTGATACTTTTGCCTGTTTGTTTTTCTACTTCATTCTTATATTCCTGGAATTTTTCAAAGGCCTCGGATTTATGTTTCATTAAGAAGACATAACCGTACCTTGAAAATTCATCCGTAAAAGTGATGATGTAAGAATAACCGCTTCGTGCATGTGTAGACATTGGACCGCACACGTCGCTGTGTACGAGTCCCAAGAGCTTGCTCGCTCTTACTCCGTGTCCAGTGAACGGAGTTTTTGTCATCTTTCCTTTGAGACAGGATTGACAAGTTGCATACGATTGATATTCGAACAGATCCAAATATCCTTCTGCATGTAACTTAGTCAACCTTCTCTCATTGATGTGACCCAGTCTACAAAGCCATAAGAAAGTTTTATTGATTTCTGGAGACTTTCTTTTGTGTGTATTATGAACATTGAAAATATGTAGTTGGTTTAATACGTATATACCGTTGTTTAATGTACCTGACCCAATCAAAACTTGATTAAGGTGAATGTTCACTACATTACTTACAAATGCAAATTCATAACCTTCTTTAGATAATAAAGATACAGAAATGATATTACAGGTTGCATTTGGTACAAAATAACGACTACGTAAAACCAAAAAGTGTCCATCCTACAATCCCAGGTGATAGTCCCCCACGGCCTCAGCATCCATGCTAGCTTCGTTTGCAACTCTGAGGGTCATATCACCTGCCATCAAAACTCTATGCTTTCTCAACGCCTGCAAGGAATTACAGATATGAGATCCTGATCCGGTATCCAATACCCAGGAAGTAGAGTTTATTGATAGACAGTTTTCAATAACATACACACCTGAAGATGAAGCCGCAACTCGCTTCAGATCCTGGGTTCTGGCCTTCCAAGCCTTGCAATCCTGTTTCCAGTGTCCACTTCTGTGACAGTAGAAGCCTTCTTCCTTCCCCCACCAGCTTTCCCGCTACCTTTGTTGCCTTTCCCTTTCCATTCGTATCCACTTTACTGACACTGCCTCTTGGTTTGGCGGGGGCTTTCTTCTTCTTACCCTTGGCTTTCGCGCTGGACCTAGAAGAGGAAGATCCTCCTACAAACAAAGTGGATGTCTCCCTACCTTTCTGTAGGGTGCCCTCAGCACTCCTCAACATGTTCAGAAGTTCGGAAAGTTCAACCTCCTTTCCTTGCATGTTGAAGTTTAGGATAAACTGGGCGTAAGTGGAAGGAAGGGACTGGAGAATCAAATCAGTATAGAGTTCATTCTCCAACGTGGTCCCAAGGTCCGCGAGCTCCTCTATGTAGCCAATCATCTTAAGCAAGTGTTCCGCTACCGATAATCCGATGGCCAATCTTGCCGAAAATAGCTTCTTCGACACTTCGTATCTTGCGATACGAGACTGATCTCCATATAGTTCTTTTGTATGGAGAAATATGGACTCCAGGTCCATATTCTCATGCCTCCTCTGATGTTCGTTGTCCATCGAGGCAAGCACGAGGCATTTGGCCTTCGCGCAATCAATCTCCTATGTCTTATGGATTTCTTTATCCGCGACGCTGGAGGTGGAACCTGGGACAGGGGGAGCTTTGGTGGTAAGGGCATACCCCAACTAGTCGTAAGTGATTTCCATCTTGACATTCCTGAGCCAATCTTTGTAGTTTGGCCCTGTCAGTATGTTTTTATCTAGTAATAACTTAAGTCCGGTCATGTTGAATGGTCGCTGCAATTAGGAGAGAGAAAAGAAACACTTTAGCATGATGCTTTTGCAAGTTTAGAGTGGTTTTTAGTTTGTCTAAACTGGATGGCTCCCCTGTCTCTCGAATCCCTTCTCAAACCGTAAAGAAAGAATTAGTCGGGATCAATCTCACCGTACAATACTTGCTTAACAGTTCAGCCAGGCCAGTGTCGGTACTTCGAGGGAGGTTTTCTAACGCTTTCGCGAAGTTCCTTAATTAAGTAACCTCTTTTTCCTGTGGGCGTAGCCCCGCTTACACCTTTCTAGACACCTACTAGGTTTATAGCATTGATCGTTAAGTGAGAGTTTTTCTGAGGAGTAGCATATACCCACAGTAGGACCGGGATCCAAATATCATCGCGTGATAAAACCGAAGGAATCCTACCAGAATCATCACACTCCAAATGGTATGCAGCGCTAGCAAGTTTCAGTGCTTATGAAACTCCCGATGTGGATTTTTTCCCCATGCTCTTATGACCTTGACTTTGGCCAAAATATCATAAGTCACATGTCAAGTTCTACCCGTCATTCTCTTGGTTAATTTGGACCCACCCGTACCTACCCTTGACTTTGGCCAAAATGGCAGCACGACTGTCCCAAACCAACGCATCTACCTATGCTGCAGATGAATACCCAAATAGCTACCAATCGCTATGCCTTGACTTTGGCCAAAATACATAGCTTGAATACTTTTTGACCATTCATATGGAATGACGGAGGGCTACGAATGGTTTTGGCGAAACCGTGAACGTAGTGAACATGATATAATAGATGGAACGAAATAGCTTTTAAAAGGAGTGGTTCAAGCTCCGCGTTTAAAAGTTTAGTTTTGAAAAGAACCGAGTGGTTTTCAAAGTGTTCCAATCGACTTTTACTTGGTTTATTTTCTTGCATTAGTTATTTTAATGCGTCCCATCATTTAATCCTACCATTGCAGAAAACAACCAAAATATGACGTACGCTTATGCCATTCGCATTCGCCACGAGGCCCCGTCATCACCCGTTAGGTTACTTAACTAACGACAGAGCGGGGGCTGGGCTAGCGCGGCTGTAAAACATATGCAACACCTAAATAGTTATAGTATATAGATATAAAGCAATGATAGACATTACAGATCACAGATGAATACATTGGATATACTAAGAATCAGCAATACGTTCGAGCCTGCAACGAAAAGCGGATTACACGGTCGCGGTGAATAGCCAGTACCCCACCCAAGACCCCTACGGGTGCGGCAAACTACCCGCCAAGTACCCGAAGCGAAGCAACCTCCCTCAACACCGTGAGTAGGCCACTCGGCACTTCGAGACCCCCGGTAGTTTATGCACCCCCTCCATGGGTTTATCCTAGGAGCAAAAACAGCAAAAAGAATTATACAATGACGGCTACAACCCCGACCCGGTTGTGCGGCCAAACAAATAATATTACATCAATTTACATATTACATGAATGAAAGAAAAAGAAACACTCATCTCACATCCACCCCGGCTATTCACCCGCGACAATCCAACGCATTCATATACACATACCAACATCAAACACAGATCACAGATATGTATAACCCCCACTAATCGACATATAGCGATTAGCCGACGTTGAATACATATAAACATCATAGATATAACCGATTAGTCAAAGTATAGTGAAGTTCGATCAAAAATACGGATTTATAGGCCCCCAAATACAAATTTCTTTTCTGGAAAATCTGGGCTGAAATAAACCATCTTAAAAATCCCAAAACCACAACATAAGAACACTGCACCAAACTCGGTCATGAACCGAGTCAAAACGGCCGCGGTTCCGCGGCAATGGGTATACTTTTGCCGCGGAACCACCGCGCTTTGATGGGATCACTCGACCGTTTTTGGTGGCCTTCTTCACAAAACCCTGAGATGATTTTTGGAGTATGACTTTTTATTTTTAGAGCAGAAAAAAATTTAACAGAAACTTAGGGTTTTGCATGTCGAAGTTTTGCGATTTTTCCGATCAAACATCCATACACTTTACTACCTAGCTAGTTTAAGTTTAGTTAGGCTCTGATACCACTGTAAGTATACGTTGCCCACCCCGGTGCATGCGGGGAGGCGGAAACGGTATATAAAAATCGGATTTTTACTTCTCTAGGCAACATGGACTAGACAAAGGAGGATCTTTGCTAAACAAAAACTGGCTAAAGCTAACTAGAAATTAGCTACATGTAAGAATGGTTATACCTAGGGCTTTATGTCCTTCTTTCCTTGCTCCTTAGAGTAGTAGAAAGGTATCACCTTTGTCGTCTTCTCACGTCGAAGAAGGATCCACCCGAAAGCCTCAACCTTTGGCTTCAACTTCAAGCTAGAAGTAACTAGGGTGCTAGAAGTGCTAAACCTAGAACCCTAGATGAGAGTAGAGATTACTATGGAGTGGTTTTTCTCAAGCTTAAGTGTTTCTCAACACATGAGAGGGGAGAGCTTGAGGAAGAGGAAGAGCAAGAGAGAGAAAGTATATGATAGAATGAAATGGTTTTTACAACCATAACAAAAATATATGTGATTTTTCAAATAATAATATTAATCAAAAATGAAAAAGTGATGGTTAGTTTGAAGAGACCATTATCATATCACAATAAATGATTTTGCAAAGATCAAAGAGCATCTAAAAAAGTAATGATGATGGTCAATGTTTCAAACCTAGTCAACCAGTCATCCATGGTCAACAAGTCAACAAGCCCAACCATGACACAATTTCACTTAATTAATATTATTAATTGATAAATCACAATATCATTAGGGTTTGGAAAATAGACGACTGTCAACTGTGCATACACACCCATTCCTAAACCCTAATGAAAAACCTCTTCCTCCGCCTCAATCAACTGTGCATACGCACCCGTATTCGTGATCCGAGGAACACGAATACAAAGAGATAAAACCAATCCCAAATTATATACTTGGATCTGGCTTAAACCAAAGCCCACTAGTATAAGCTGTCCGGACAGCAAACGTGCACAAGTGCGCGGATGTGAACGAACCCTGTCGCAAAACCATGCGACCTCTACTCATTTTGCCTAAAGGCGAATAACTCTCTGTATGGGACTCTAAAGACTCGACACTACGCTGGCAGTGGGTTAAACCACAGACCGCAAGCGGCACTAGCTGTACGTAACGGTCCCCAGGTAGATGCCGATAAGAAGACTGACGAGGTGACCCCATCGGAACTTCTACTGAGCCTGTATGTGACAGTCTCCGTACAGTCCGGTCTGTTCGTCTGATAGATCGCATGGCGGGCCTAGGGGGCGGTAAACGTCAGACCCCTAATAGCGGTACAAGTCGTGTCGGAGTGTAGCCCAGAACACCCTGAGATAACACTGGAAACCTACCAGTATATCTCTCTTGCCCTGGCCAGGGACTACTTGTGTAATGGCTCTCCTTGACACAGCGCGATGTCAACCCCCAATACCGGGAGAGACGAATCCTGTCTAACCGTCATTGCCTCCAAGTGCTTCGGGACTGCACCCAACTACTACCTGTTTGCATGACTCCTTTGAGCCGTGGTAGGGTAGTAATCAGAGTGCAGTGGGAACACACTCGAGGCGAAGTGACAGTGTCAAGTCAGCGGACTAAGCTGTAATCTTGTCACCTGGGAACTGATAACTGACGATAGGTATAATACCAACCAACAGTTCCCGACGAGTCCTGTCCAGTGTACTCGTAACCTAACGAGCACCCGCATACTATCTCAAGTATGACGTACTGACGGTTGTGGGACAGACCGTCTCCCACGCTGGGATGAGAAGCGCATACGCTAGTCTACTCCGGAGTATCGATGCCCTATCTCGATAGTCCAACGACTAGGGACCTGTATAAGGATGTGCGTATGGATTACCCAGCCCCACGAGTGTGAGCGCCATCACAACGCTGGTAATCAAGCAAAGATCCTATGGGCTCTACTAATATATATATAAGCGATATGCTAAAAGAAACACATGCACATATTAAAGCAGAGACAAACCAAGTAGCATACTACCATTTTGAGAAAGATTGTATATACAACTGTGAATATCCCAAGCTTCCATCAAGTAATATACATACTAGTATGATACAGTAATGGCCTCTAGGGCATATACACTAACAGTGTGACTGCCATCTCAACGCTGGTAGTCAAGCAAGATCCTATGGGCTCTATCAATATGTATTCACGATATGCTAAAAGAAACATATACACATATTAAGATAGATATAAACCAAGTAGCATACTACTATGTTGAGAAAGATTGTTAATACAACTGTGAATATCCCAAGCTTCCATTAAGTTATATACAAACTAGTATGATACAATAATGGCCCCTAGGGCATATACACTAACAATATCCCACTTGCAATAGGGTCATGTACTGGCATATCGAAGACCTATTATCTCGAATAGCCTCTCGAACTGTATCTGAGGTAAGGCCTTTGTGAATGGATCTGCAGTGTTCTCCTCTATAGCAACTCTCCGGACCTCGAACTCCCGGCGATGTATGTTCTCCCTGATCAGGTGATACCGCCTCAAGATGTGTCTGGACTTTTGATGGGACCTGGGTTCCTTTGCTAAAGCTATAGCACCGTTGTTATCACAATACAAAGGTATTGGATCAACAATGGATGGAACCACCTGAAGTTCTGTTAAGAACTTCTTCATCTAGACTGCTTCTTTTGTGGCATCGCAAGCAGCGATATACTCCGCTTCCATCATCGAGTCAGCAACGGTGTCCTGCTTGGAACTCTTCTAGCACATCGCCCCTCCATTGTGGGTAAAAACATAACCTGACATGGACTTGGAGTCATCCTTGTCACTCTGGAAGCTGGAGTCAGCAAAAGCCTCGATCTGGAGGTCTTTTCTGCCGTAAGCCAAGAACATACCCTTAGTCCATCTCAGGTACTTGAGAATGTTCTTTACTGCTATCCAGTGCTTCTCCTCTGGGTTTGACTCATACCGGCTTACCACGCTCAATGCGTAAGCTTCATCTGGTCTGGTGCACAACATCGCATACATTATAGAGCCTACCGCAGAAGCGTAGGGTATAATCGACATGCAAACCCTTTCCAAATCATTCTTGGGAGACATCTCTTTGGAGAGGGTGATTCCGTGACAAGCTGGTAAATTACCACGCTTAGAATCTTCCATACTAAATCTTTTCAGTATAATGTTGATATACCTGGACTATGAAAGTCCTAACATCCTCTTAGATCTATCCCGATAGATCTGGATCCCTAGTATGTAAGAGCATCACCCAGGTCTTTCATGGAGAACCTGTGTGACAAAAATCCTTTCACAGATTGTAGCATAGGAATGTCATTTCCTATTAAGAGAATGTCATCCACGTACAAGACGAGGAATACGACAGTTCGTGCTACAACCTTACTATATATACCTGGTTCATCTGGATTTTTGATAAAGTCGTATTCTTTGACCGTTTCATAAACAGATGTTCCAACTCTGCGATGCCTGCTTTAGTCCATAAATGGACTTAAGCAACTTGCACACTTTCCCGCTTCTCCCACTCCGATTGAAACCTTCTGGCTGATCCATATAGACGCATTCTTCCAAATAACCATTTAGAAAAGCCGTCTTTACGTCCATCTGCCAGATCTCATAATCATGGAAGGCAGCAATGGCAAGAAGGATACGAATGGATTTGAGCATAGCCACTGGAGAAAACTTTTCGTCATAGTCCAAACCAGGTCATTGATGAAAACCCTTTGCAACAAGTCTAGCCATATAGGTTTCCACCTGTCCATCTACACCAATTTTCTTCTTGAAGATCCACTTGCATTCTATGGGTTTTACCACATCTGGAGCAAAGTCTAAATTCCATACTTTGTTGGTGTACATGGACTCCATCTCGATCCGCATTGCATCTAGCCATCTTACCGAGTCGCCGCTCTGGATAGCCTGCTGGAATCTAGTAGGTTCATCATTATCAATGACGCAATCTTCTCTATCCCTGTATATGATAAAACCGTAGTATCTCTCAGGCGGATGAGACGACCTACTACTCCTGTGGAGGGATGCGGGAATGTCCTTTTCTTATGGAACTTCTGGCTCTACCAAACTTTCAGTAGTAGTTTGTAGTTCTGGAATTTCTTCTAGTTCTATTGCGCTCCCACTTGTTTCCTTTTCTAAAAACTGCTTTTCTATAAAATTGGCATTACGAGAAACAAAAACCTTTTGTTCCTCTGCGTAATAGAAAAAATACCCCTTGGAGTTCTTTGGATATCCCACAAACTTACACTGCACTGAGCGTGCCTCGAGTTTGTCCGTATGCTGCTTTTTAACAAAAGCCGGACATCCTCATATCTTCAGATACTGAAGATAGGGTTTCTTCCCACTCCACATCTGGTATAGTGTGGTAGGCACAGTCTTGGTAGGAACCCTGTTCAAAAGATATGCAGATGATTCTAATGCATAACCCAAGAAAGATCGCGGTAACTCAGCATTACTCATCATGGAACGTACCATATCAAATAGGGTTCGGTTCCGTCTCTCCGATACATAGTTATGTTGTAGAGTGTATGGAGGAGTAAGCTAAGAGAGAATTCCATTCTCTTTTAGGTAACCCAGGAACTCGGCACTTAAGTATTCACCACCTCGATCAGATCTCAGTGTCTTGATACTTTTGCCGGTTTGGTTTTCTACTGCATTCTTATATTCTCGGAATTTCTCAAAATCCTCGGATTTATGTTTCATCAAGAAAAAGAATCCATACCTAGAGAAATCATCCGTAAAAGTAATGAAATATGAAAAACCGCTTCTTGCATGTGTAGACATTAGACCACATACATCGCTGTGTATGAGTCCTAAGAGCTCGCTCGCTCTTACTCCATGTCCAATGAATGGAGTCTTTGTCATCTTTCTTTTGAGAAATGATTGACATGTGGCATAAGATTAATATTCGAACGGATCCAAATATCCTTCTCTATGTAACTTAGTTAACCATGTCTCATTGATATGACCTAGTCTACAATGCCATAAGAAAGCCTGATATATATCTGGAAACTTTCTTTTTAGTGTGTTCTGGACATTGAAAATTTGTAATTGGTTTAACACGTATATACCGTTATTTAGTGTACCGGACCCAATCAAACCATGATAAAGGTGGATGTTAACAACATCGCTTACAAACGCGAAATCACAACCTTCGTTTGATAACAACGATACTGATATGATATTACACGTTAAACTAGGTACACAAAAACAGCTGCGCAAAACCAAAATATGTCCACTCGTCAATCCAAGGTGATAATCCTCTACGGACACAACATCCACGCTCACTCCGTTAGCAACCTGGAGGGTCATATCACAAACCTTCAGCACTCTACGGTTTCTCAGTGCCTACAATGAATTGCATATATGAGATCCTGATCCGGTATCCAATACCCAGGAAGTAGAGTTGATTGACATACAATTTTCAATTACAAACACACCTGAAGCCGAGGCCACAACTTTCCTCGGGTCCTAGTTCTTGGCAATCCAAACTTTGAAATCCTTCTTCCAATGGCCTTTCCTACAACAGTGGAAGCACTCGTCCTTTGCCACTACTGGCACTGCAACCTTTTCCTTTCCCTTGGCTTCCACCTTACCAACACCACCTATTGGTTTGGTAGCGGCCTTCTTCTTCCTTCCTTTGGCCCTTGCCTTGGACCTGGAAGAGGAAGCATCACGAACAAATGTAGCGGGTGTTTCCCTTGCCTTCTGTAAGGTGCCCTCTACACTCCTCAACATGTTAAGGAGTTCTGGAAGTTCTACTTCTTTACCTTGAAGGTTGAAATTCAAGATAAACTAGGCGTAGGTGGAAGGAAGGGACTGGAGAATCAAGTATGTATACAGCTCGTTCTCCAATGTTGTGTCGAGGTCCGCGAGCTCTTCAATATAGCTAATCATCTTAAGGACATGTTCCCCTACAGATGATCCGATGGCCATCCTCGTCTTAAACAAGTTCTTCGAGGTCTCGTACCTAATTATACGAGATTGCTCTCCATACAGTTCCTTGCTGTGGAGAAATACGGATTCAAGATCCATATTCTCATGCCTCCTCTGATGTTCATTATTCATAGAGGCAAGCTCGTTGCATTTGGCCTTCGCGCAGTCAATCTCCCAGGTCTTGTGGATTTCCTTATCCACGACACTGGATTTTGGACCTAGGACGGCAGGGGCCTTAGTAGTAAGGACATACCTCAATTTGTCATAAGTAATTGCCATCTTGACATTCCGGAACCAATCTTTATAATTTGGCCCTGTCAAAATATTTTTATCTAATAATAACTTAAAGCCTGCCATGTTCTGGGTCGCTGCAATTTGGAGAGAGAGAGGAAACACTTTAGCATGATGCTCTTGCAAGTTTAGAGTGGTTTTTAGTTTATCTAAACAGGATGGCTCCCACTGTTTCTAGAATCCTTCCTCAAACCAAAAAAGAAGAACTAGTCAGGACTATTCTTACTTTACAATACTTGCTTAACCATTCAGCTAGGCCGCTGTCGGTACTTCGAGGGAGGTTTTACGACACTTTCGCGAAGTTCCTTAATTAAATAACCTCTTTTCCCTGGAGGCTTAGCCCCGCTGACACCTTTCTCGACACCTACTTGGTTTATAGCATTGATGGTTATGTGAAAGAATCTCCCGATGAGTAGCATATACTCACAGTAGGATCGGGATCCAAATATCATCGTGTGATAAAGTTGAACGAATCGTACCAAAATTATTACACTCCAAATGGTATGCAACTCTAGCAAATTTCAGTTTCTTTAGAAATTCTCAATGTGGATTTTTGCCCCATGCTCTTATGACCTTGGTGTTGGTCAAAATGTCATAAGTCACATGTCAAATTCTACCCATCATTATCTTGTTAATTTGAACCCACCTGTAACGTTTTGAAAATCGTTTCGGTGAAATTTCGAAAAATCGGTAAAAGAAGGGGGTTTTCTGTAAAAAAGTCAAAATACAAATATCTTATTATAAAAATTAAATATAAATATTCTAGCTATGTAATTACTAGTTTTTGGTGTTTATTGAGCCACTGGTGAAATTTCAAATTTTCTGAAAAAAAAATTATTTTATTAATATTTTAAGCCGTCACTAATACATTTAATTAGGGAAAATTACAAATTGGAATGAGTTGAAACAAATTTTGTGCATCATAAAACATTAAATAAAATTTTATCATGTGGTTATTGAAACGAAATCGTTTGCCAAAACGGTTTAGAAAATATCGAAGAAAAAGGCTTTTTTTTAGTGTAAATGGATGTTTGGGGTATTGTATTTGTCATTTTCCATCACCCCACACCCATACCCACACTCACACACCCCCATTTACTTCTTCCCTTGGCTGAATTCAGCAGCCCCCACCTTTTTCCCCACTTGAATTTCAAAGAAAAGAAATGAAAGAAAAGAAAAGAAAATGAATAAAAGAGTTGACCTTTTGTTGACTTGGACTTTTCCCTCACCATACCTCACACCACACCCCCTCTCTCCTCTCCCCCACCTGCATTTTGGCCGGCCCTTCCAGCAGCAGCCCCCTCCCCCTTTTCTCCTCTCATTCCACTTCAAAAATGCTTAAAAATTGCCTCAAAATCCATCAAATAAATCCCCAAATCCAAATCCAACTCCTACCCATTTCTCATTTGCCATTCTAGCATGGATCTAGGGATCAAAATGGCATTTTAGGAGGCTAGATCTTGAGCTTGATCTCATCATGGGAGGTATAATCTCATGCTTTTGTTAAAATTTGTTATCTAGTTGCTTTAATCTAAGTTAACTAAGTGCTTAATTAGGTTTTGATGAGTTTAATTGCATGATTAAAGATTTCAAGTTAGGTTTTTTTTTGTGGAAATGGTTTATGATAAATTATGCATGGTTTTGTGTTGTGGATTAACATCTTAAGTTTTATAGAAAGCTAATTTAGTTGTTAATTCCAAACCATTACTTATAAAATGCCCTAATTAAGTTATTTTGCTAACTAGAGTTTTGGAAAATTGTTAAATGCTTTAGATTAAAATATAATTATGGTTTCATGTCATTATTAATATTATAATGAGTGGTTAAATGACTTTGGATCATGCAAAACCAAGCTTAATTGTTAAATTGTGAATTTTTCTTTAAAAAGAGTTAAAATCGGTATTTTTGCAAACTAGTTTTTTTGAACATATATGGCTTGGTGAAATTAAATTATGGAAATGATTTACATGACTTATTTAAGATATTTAATAAGTATATTGGCCGCTACATTCATTTAAACGTCGAGTTTTGTACTAAAACGGGTAATTTTTGCTTGCTAGATTTTCGGAAAAATGGCTTCTAAAGTGAATTTGGGGTTTTTGTGAATTTTAACCTATTCTATATTTAAATTAGTTTTCGTGAATGTGCAAATGAGTGTGTTTGGGTTTTTCTCGATGGTTTGGCGTTTGTACGCCGACGTCGAGGGTTTTTGGATTGATTTGTGAAAGCAACCGTAGGTTTTGACCTATGTGGGATTCATGTGTCGTTTTGGTCATGAGTCGGATTTTAATGCGATACAGTGCGTTATGATATGTAGGTACCCATGTGGACTTCGAGATAACAAGCAAGCGCGTGGCGACGTCGGCACCGGCGAGCGAGGACCAGGTGAGTAGATTTATATCTACGGGGAGAAGTCGGGTGGATGACGTATAGCACCCCCGCAGTCCGTGGTGGTGTATACGGAAGCATGTACACACCAACAATTATTATTTGTTATTTGGGATTAATAACGATGTTAGGATGGATATTGGTGTATTGGTTTATTTTAGTGTTGCGAACCCTAGGGTAGTGTTGCACTACACATACACACATACATACTTGCATACATTCCTATTTATATGTGCTCATGGGATTCTTTTTAGATATGTGTTCACATGGGTATGGGACTATGTGTTCACATAGGGATTTGAGGATGATACTTGGGATTGAGCTGAGTCGATGAGATTTGTTTTGTGGTTGTGATATCGGTGATATGGCAGGATTCGCACTTGAGGTGCGTCCTGGTGTTATAGCGGATCTTGGGGCGGCGATACGGGTGAATAGTGTTATAAATAAAATGGTCGACATATGATCATCATATGAGGCTTGATATGCTAGGATATTGATATTAGGCCGTATCGGGCGATGTATACCCCTTGATGATGATATGTGCTGACGATATCGGTTTGTACGAGATTGTCGATCAGTAGTCAGATCATGAGTATATTGAGGATATTAGTATTGTACTAGACATAGGTCAGTACCCTAGACTATGATCTTGGATAAAGAGGATACCTGAGGAATAGTGTGAGGATATGATATTGACCCGTACCCAGATTTGGGGATGCCGTACGACGGATTTACGTACGAGCTATATCTTGATGATTGATCCGCACACTAGACTTGGGATGTCTGATTATAGATATGGTATCGGATATGATATTATTGAGGCGGGATCACCGACTAATATATATACAGGTATGTATATGGATCGACTCAGATGTTAGGCGGTTTCCTTACTTGTAGTCCAGCTAGTTAGCTTAGCCCTTTAGTTTAGTTTAGTTATTAGATTAGATTCGATTCTTACCTATTTCAAAAACTAACGAATCGTGGGTATTTTAAAAGACAGTCCAAGGGATCCTACGGATATTTCAAAAGACGTATCTTTTCATAAAAACACCGTAGCCCCTATTTTCAAAACCCCATGATTCGTGTTATTTCAAAAGGCACCATTTGTAGGACTTATATTAGATTAGTGCAAATTAGTTATAGTTGCGTCTAGTATTCAGCTCCCGCTCATCATTGTGGTTCGCTTCGCATCGCATGCTTATATTATGTTTCATACTCCATTATTGATATCATGCTGTTAGGACACCAGCACCATTACCGATGATACGTATGTACCACGTACACTTACTTGCCGACTCACACACATCTTCATCGGTAATTGCCATGTCACGTACACCTTAGAAAATATTATTGCTTGACATAGCCTGTTAGCTAATAGTTTAAACATTGTAGTTATTACCTGCTACTTCATGCATACTGTTATTCATTATTATGCCGCATTCATGGATTCTCATGCATATATTCACTATTTTACGTGTTATTTAGGTTTTGGATTCGGATTTCCATGAGATTTTCTGGATTTGGAGGAAAACCGCAAAAACATAAATAAACCTTTTCTCTATTTTAAAATAAAAAGTGCGGTTTTCCCAGGATTTATGAGTCGTCCACCATGAGTTTGCTGATGGATTTCGAGACCCGATTCGAGGAGTGGAGGAACCATTTCGGGTACATGGTGGGCCCGGTGCGGTACCCCGGGGCAAGAGGAATGTGTTGTTTACGTTGAGCCCGGCAGGGGAGCACTACCGACCGGTGATATTACCCGACGAGTCGGATATCCGGAGGATACCGTCGTGGTCTTGAGATGGATGGTAGGGGCCGGTCTGGATTGACGGCACCCTAGATATTGATTTTGAGATATTGAGGTACAGAGATTGTGATACAGAGATATCGAGATATTTGGACACTTGTTTTGTGTCGATGCTGGGCACTGTTTTATGCTTATTTCATTTATGGTACCTCACTTTTAAAATACAGAAATCTCCCTGATTTATGAAAGCAGTTTTCTTTAGTACATGCATTCTGTTTCATGCATTCATACATTGCTACCTGAGGCACTGACACGGCACATGGATTTACACTTGGGTTAGATATTTGCCCTAACTTTTGTTGGGTTGCTTGTTATATATTTGAGGATATATTATGATCATTGACCTACGATTACGTTATTTATGCGATTTCTTTTCGTAGATGTTTTTCTATTCACGAGTTGGCAACTCACCCCCGTTGTGCCCCAGTTTCTTACAGGTTTACCGTACAGGTTTCATTACGGCTTGCGGGCATAGTTTCCTTCGGGTGATTTGTTAGTAGGTGGGTTTACTTGTATCGTACCCCCCATTATATAACTTGTATATTATTACTCTGTTGTATCTAGAAGTTCCATCAACCAAACATGTATTTATTTTGAGTTAGAGACCAGTGATGTTTTTCTTTCGACCTTAGAGTCGCGCGTTATATTTCTGTAGATTTCTTGTGCTTTTGAGTTTCCTTTTGAGTTTTGATCCACGCCGTTGGCGTTGTATATTATTTTGCTTGTGTGGCTGTGACCGTCGATTGACGAAGAGCTAGCTCCCGCTTGGGGATGCCTTTTTATTGATTTCGTATACTATTCATCTTGTATCCCGTTTGGGGGCCAGTTTTTACAAAGGAGACTCTGCCGAAATTTTTAGTAAATTTTTGATGTTCTTAAAAACCGCATAATTCGGCTTATGCCATTAAAACTACTTGTTTTAAATTGGTTTTTCCTTCACTCTACTACTTTTCTTGGTTTGGATTTCTGGGTTTTCGGCTTACTTAGATTACGTACGCCTCGAGACATTCGTAGTTTAAGTGCTGGTCATGTTCCGTACTTTCGGGACGTGACAAAGTTGGTATCAGAGCGTTAGGTTTTACCTTCGAAGCGTAGGATGACCCTTGGTTGATGGAATAGGTGACTAAAGTAGAGTGACGTACCGTAGGTATGTTCCGCGGAATATTTACGATACGCTACTCCACTTAAGGAGCCTTAGGATGTACATTTCTTTGCTCAGTTTTATATTCATTCCGATCTAGCCTCATCAGTACCAGTTATGGTTTTGCTGCCACGATTACGGGCAGGGAGAGCTACGGCTATAGTTGCGGTCAGCATGAGCTCGTCAAGAACGAGGACTGACCAGGGCATGATTCCGGCGACACACGATTGCGGAGATGTGTCTTTTTACTGTGTTTCCGCGCCACGAGCGTTTGGCGGATCGCCTTTATGAGGTTACTCGGATGTGCTGATCGACACTAGAGGATTAAGCCAATGATAGAGGCCAGCCAGATTTTGATGACCGCTGGTGTGTTGCTTATTCATGATGGTCGAGGCACTGTTCAGCGTGCAGACGAGCGAGCCAGTTATTGCTGCGAACGATGAGATATTGCCCCAGATGCTGGAGTTAGTGCAGAACGAGTAGTACTAAGAGATTTTAGAAGGTCGCTAGTCACCCGAGGATGAATGACTAGGACATATAGTTTGTTCACTTACCCCGATGCGAGGTCATCAGATAGATTGATTCCAGCTAGAGATGACTTCACGCGGAGACGTTGGGAGTCGACAGAGACGATCGAATGTCAGAAACCTATTATTCCAAGTTTAAAGTAGTCGGAAAGACAGGCAGGCAATTCTATGGTCCCTCTAGAAGAATGAAACCCTAACTCGACTTAATGACCGTGTGAAAGCCTTTGAACCTTCGGGTTTGCGGCAGTTATACGACGCCATTAGTGAGGCTTGGGTTTACCCTTCTACGGCTAGACAACCGATGCTGTGGTATGTACTCGATACTATTAAACTGTGCCCAAGATGTTGAGCTCTTGGGGGATTATGAGGTTTTGACGACTCGATCGGATGGCTCGACTTAATTCGGATGCTAGGTGGTGAGATGCATTTCTTGGGAGACTCCCGATACGAGGATAGCCGTTGGAGCTCAGTCCATGCAGCCACGACGAGACGAATCCAAGCAGACGACATTAGAGAAAAGTGAAGTAAGAGGTTCGTACCAGATCTAGATGAGACGACGTTCCACTCCTCCGACATCAGAGATGCGGTACGCATGCCGAGACATTGTATTTGGATATACCTTCCAGAAGGAGTCGCGATAAGTATGTCGCCGTTCAGGAACGAGAATAGGTCTAGTAAGGGACGATAACTTCCGGACAGTTCGGCAGAGACGTGATTTGGGAGAGCCCCAACAGGACCTTTCTGGAATGAATTACGAGAAGACTAGGACCCAGGAGTGGTCATGTTACGCACGCCAGCAGACCAGAGTTCTTGATCATTGACGAGACAAGCTAGGAGTGACCACGACAGTTGGCCAGAGATTCTTGAGTATGTGCTTGAGCGGGACTATTCCGCCATACTAGATTTCGATGTTTTGGGTGAATTATTCGCATGATTTGGTTTTGATGATTGAGGATTTACGATTTTCGCACATTCGTTGCACTTGATATCGTTTTCGTGCTTTGGTTTCACATGTTTATGATTTTACGGTTTTAGACATTTGAGTTGATTTTGTGCGTATGCACGCACACAATTTGGTTCATGCACTCTGTATAGTTTATATATGTTTGCAGTGCAGTGATACGCCTTTTTTGCACTTAGATACACTGGACTTCGATTTCGATTGTGATACTCGATATTTGTTTTGTGCATCTTGTGCACCTGATTTGATTTTGCGCATGTTCGACGCTTGATATTGGATTTCATGATTTCGTGCATGATGGATGAACCTGCCTTCGATTTTCGCACATGTTGGGCGCATGTTTTGAGATATGATTTTGGTGCACACCAGATGCACTAAATCGAGATTTTTCGTGCATGTCAGATGCACCTGATTTTGCTGTCAGGCACACATGTTGCCTAAGACAGATGTTTCGTGCACACCCGATGCACTTGGATGTTGTTTCTGTGCATATGTATGACACATATTTGGATTTTGATTTCCGTGCGCACCAGACGCACGTAGTACTCATACGCGTATTTGGGATTGATTTTTCCTATAGAGCAGTACGCTTTTATGATATTTGCTATGTGTTTTCGTACTGGCAGGACTAGTCAGAGGACAGTACCCGAATATATTTGGCATTCATTTCCTTCAGATATTTACATATATAGGTTTGATATTTACGTGTATAGTTTCGAGTTATATTATATTGGTTTTGTATTGGATTTGGCATTGATGTCTTCCCCATGACTCCGATGATTGCGGGATGCTTGACGGAGTTTTGATTTGAGTTATATGCTCATTTTTCATGCGCATGCGCTGCGCTACGATTTGTTTTATGTATTTACAATTTCGCAGCCCCGACGACTTAATGGTTTTGGTTTAGACGTTTTAGTATTTGGGGGGAGTTTTACTTTAAATTTGGGGACCGAATTTTTGTTAGTGTATATGCCCTAGAGGCCATTACTGTATCATACTAGTTTGTATATTACTTAATGGATGCTTGGGATATTCACCTTGTATATACAATCTTGCTCAAAATAGTAGTATGCTACTTGGTTTGTCTCTACTTCAATGTGTACTTGTGTTTATTTTACTATATCACTTATACGCATTAGTGGAGCCCTTAGGATCTTTGCTTGATTACCAGCGTTGTGATGGCAGTCACACTAGTGGGGGCTGGGTAATCTATAAGCACATCCTTATACAGGTCCCTAGTCGCAGGACTATCGAGACAGGGCATCGATACTCCGGAGTAGACTAGCGTATGCGCTTCTCATCCCAGTGTGGGAGATGGTCTGTCCCACAGCCATCAGTACGTCGTACTGGAGATAGTATACGGGTGCTCGTTGGGTTACGAGTACACTGGACAGGACTCGTCGGGAACTGACAGGTTGGTATTATACCTATCGTCAGTCGTCAGTTCCCAGGTGACATGAGTACAGCTTAGTCCGCTGACTTGACACTGGCACTTCGCCTCGAGTGTGTTCCTACTGCACTTTGATCACTACCCTACCACGGCTCAAAGGAGTCGTGCAAACAGGTGGTGGTTGGGTGCAGTCCCGAAGCACTTGGAGGCAGTGACGGTTAGACAGGATTCGTCTCTCCCGGTATTGGGGGTTGACATCGCGCTGTGTCTAGGAGAGCCATTACACGAGTAGTCCCTGGCCAGGGCAAAGGAGATATACTGGTAGGTTTCCAGTGTTATCTCAGGGTGTTTTGGGCTTCGCTCCGGCACGACTTGTACCGCTATTGGGGGACTGACGTTTACCGCCCCCTAGGCCCGCCATGCGATGTATCAGACGAACAGACCGGACTGTACGGAGAATGTCACATTCAGACTCAGTAGGAGTTCAGATGGGGTTTCACCTCGTCAGCCTTCTTGTCGGCATCTACCTGGGGACCGTTACGCACAGCTAGTGCCGCTTGCGGTCTGTGGTTAAACCCACTGCCAGCGTAGTGTCGAGTCTTTAGAGTCCCACACAGAGGGTATTCGCCTCTGGGCAAAACAGAGTAGAGGTCGCATGGTTTTGCGACAGGGTTCGTTCTCATCCGCGCACTTGTGCACGTTTGGAGTCCGGACGGATTATACTGGCAGGCTCTGGTTTGAGCCAGATACTGGTATATGTTTTGGGGGTTGCTTTTATATCTTGGTATTCTTGTTTTTCGGAACGAGAATGCAGGTGTGTATGCACAGTTACTTGAGGCGGAGAATGTGGTTTTTCATTAGGGTTTCGGATCGGGTGCGTATGCACAGTTGACAGTTATCATTTTCCAAACCCTAATGGATTTATATATTATCTATTAATAATAATAATTAAATGAGAATTATGTTATGGTTGTCTTTGTTGACTTGTTGACCTTGGTTGACTTGTTGACCATTGACCACTTTCATGCCTTGAAAGTCTTCCTTGATTCATGCTTCCTTTTTATTAAATGAAGCATGGTTGTGGTCATTCAAAACACTACCATCAACTATTCTCATTTTAAATTATTATCATTTAGATAATTCATTTTCTTTTGCAATATGGTTGCAAGAAAGAAATAATTGAGCTCATTCTATCATAACCTCTCTCTCTCCTCATTTTCATCTTCTTCTTCCTCTTGAAAAGAGAAACCTTCTCATGTGTTGAGAATCATTCTCTTTTGATAGAAAAGCAAACCCTAATCTCTCTCTACTCATTCTAGGATGAAGGTTTAGCAAACCGGAAACCCTAGTTCACTCAAAGATCGAGGAAGAGCCCAAAGTCGAACCTTCGAGGTGGATCCATCTTCGACAGGAGAAGGCGACGTAAAGAGAACCATCAACCTCTACAAGGTTTGAAGAAGAAGGAGTTCAAGTATAGGTATAACCATCTTCCATAGTAGCTAACTCTCTTTAGCTAGAATACTAGTTTTAGTTTAGACATCGATCCCGACCATGTTTAGTCCATGTTGCCTCTTGCAATAAAAATTCGTTTTTTATACCGTTTCCGCCTCCCCGTAAGCACCGGGGGTCGCAATATGGACTTACAGTGGTATCAGAGCCTAACTAAACTTAAACTAGCTTGGTAGTGAAGTGTAACGAAGTTCGGAACCGTAAAAAACCCAAAAACCGTATTTTCCAAAACCCTAAGTTTCTGTTGAATTTTTTTCTGCTCAAAATGAAAAACTTTATACTTGTAAAATCGTCTCAGGGTTTTATTTGAACACACAAGAAAAACGATGCATCAATTCAACTAAACCGCCGCGCATCCGCGGCACGAGGTGGGCATGTGCCGCGGAAGCGCCGCAGTTTGGTTTCCTCTCTGCATCGTTTTTCGTGCAGTGTTCTTGTTGTGGGATTTTGGGATTTTTAAAATATATTATATGTACCCAGATTTTCCAGAAAAGAAATTTCCTTTTGGGGTCCTATAATTCCGTATTTTTTCCGAACTTCACTGCACTTTGGCTATATTGGTTATATCTGTGTTGTTTGCATGTATTGAACGTCGGCTAATCGCTATAAGTCGATTAGTCGGGGTTATACATGATCTGTAATGTGCTGGAATGTGTATATGAATGTGTTGGACTGTCGCGGGTGAATAGCCGGGGTTGGATGTGAGATGAGCTTTTGTTTTCTTTCATTCATTTGTAAATGTAAATTGATGTAATTATATTATTTGTTTGGCCGCACAACCGGGTCGGGGTTGTAGCCGTCATTGTATAATTCTTTTTTACTGTTTTTGCTCCTAGGATAGACCCATGGTGGGGTGCACAAACTACCGGGAACTTGGCGGGTAGTTTGCCGCACCCGTAGGGGTCTTGGGTGGGGTATTTGCTATTCACCGCGACCGTGTTATCCGCTTTTCGTTTCAGGCTCGAAAGAAATGCGGATTGCTAGTATATCCAATGTATTCATCTGTGATCTGTAATGTCTATCATTGCTTTCTATTTAGGCGTTGCTTATGTTTTACAGCCGCGCTAGCCCAGCCCCCGCTCTGTCGTTAGTTAAGTAACCTAACGGGTGATGACGGGGCCCCGTGGCGAATGCATATGGCATAAGCGTACGTCATATTTTGGTTGTTTTCTGCAATGGTAGGATTTAAATGATGGGACGCATTAAAAGAACTAATGCAAGAATATCACGCATTAAAAGAACTAATGCAAGATAATAAACCAAGTTAAAGTCGTTGGAACACTTTCGAAAAACCACTCGGTTCTTTTCAAAACTAACTTTTAAAATGCGGAGTTTGAGCCACTCCATTTAAAAGCTATCTCGTTCCATCGACCAAATCAAGTTCACTACGTTCACGGTTTTGCCAAAAACCATTCGTAGCCCTCCGTCGTTTCGTATGAATATTCAAATAGTATTCAAGCTGTGTTTGTTGACCTTCGTCAAGGCATAGTGATTGGTAGCTGTTAAGTATTCATATGTAGCATAGATAGATGCGTTGGTTTGGGACACTCACATTACCTTGTTGACCTTCGTCAAGGGTATATGCGGGTGGATTCAAATTAACCTGGATAATGACGGGCAGAACTTGACATGTGACTTATGATTTGTTGACCTTCGTCAAGGTCATAAGAGCATGGGGCAAAAATCCACATCGGGAGTTTCATAAGTACTGAAACTTGCTAGATTTGCATACCATTTGGAGTGTGGTGATTCTGGTAGGATTCCTTCAGTTTCGTCACGCGATGATATTTGGATCCCGATCCTACTGTGAGTATATGCTACTCCTCGGGAAATTTCTCACTTAACGATCAATGCTATAAACCTAGTAGGTGCCTAGAAAGGTGTTAGCGGGGCTACGCCCCCAGGGAAAAGAGGTTCTTTAATTAAGGAACTTCGCGAAAGCGTTGGAAAACCTCCCTCGAAGTACCGACACCAGCCTGGCTGAACGGTTAAGCAAGTATTGTACGGTGGGATTGATCCTGACTAATTCTTCCTTTATGGTTTGAGGAGGGATTCGAGAAACAGTGGGAGCCATCCTGTTTAGACAAACTAAAAACCACTCTAAACTTGCAAGAGCATCATGCTGAGTGTTTCTTCTTCTCTCTCCTAATTGCAGCGACCTATCAACATGACTGGACTTAAGTTACTCCTAGATAAAAACAAGCTGACAGGGCCAAACTACAAAGATTGGCTCAGGAATGTCAAGATAGCAATCACTTATGACAAGCTGGGGTATCTTCTTACCACCAAAGCTCCCCCTGTCCCTGGTCCAACTTCCAGCGTCGCGGATAAGGAAATCCGCAAGACTTGGGAGATTGATAGCGCGAAGGCCAAGTGCCTCTTGCTTGCCTCGATGGACAACGAACATCAGAGGAGGCATGAGAATATGGACATGGAGTCCATATTGCTTCATACAAAAGAACTGTATGGAGAGCAATCACGTATCGCAAGATACGAAGCGTCGAAAAAGCTGTTTTCGACAAGAATGGCCGTCGGATCATCAGTAGCCGAGCACGTGCTAAAGATGATCGGTTACATTGAGGAGCTCGCTGACCTAGAGATCACATTGGAGAGTGAGCTATATACGGATATAGTTCTCCAGTCCCTTCCTTCCACTTACGCCCAGTTTATAATGAATTTCAACCTACAAGAAAAGGAGGTTGAACTTTCAGAACTCCTCAACCTGCTGAGGAGCGCAGAGGGCACCCTACAGAAAGGTAGGGAAACATCCACTTTATTTGTAGGAGGATCATCTTCTTCTAGGTCCAAGGCGAAAGCCAAGGGAAAGAAGAAGAAAGCCCCCGCCAAACCAAGGGGCGGTGTTAGTAAAGTGGATACGAAGGGAAAAGGAAAAGCAACAAAGATAGCGGGGAAGCTTGTGGATAAGGAAGAATGCTTCTTTTGTCATAAGAAAGGACACTGGAAGAATGATTGCAGGGCCTGGAAGGCCAGAACACAGGAATTGAAGCAGGTTGCAGCTTCAGCTTCAGGTGTGTATGTTATTGAAAACTGTCTTTCTATAAACTCTACTTCCTGGGTATTGGATACCGGATCAGGATCTCATATCTGTAATTCTTTGCAGGCGTTGAGAAACCGTAGTGTTTTGAAAGCAGGTGACATGACCCTCAGAGTTGCAAACGGAGCGAGCATGGATGCTAAAGCCGTGGGGGACTATCACCTGGGAATGTCAGATGGACATGTTTTGGTTTTGCGTAATTGCTTTTTTGTACCCAACGCAACTTGTAATATCATTTCTGTATCTTTAGTTTCTAAAGAAGGTTATGAATTTGCGTTTGTAAGTAATGTTGTAAACATTCGCCTTAATCAAGTTTTGATTGGGTCAGGTACTTTGAGTAATGGTATATACGTATTGAACCAACCACAGATTTTTAATGTCCAGAATACACACAAAAGAAAGTCTCCAGAAATAAACCAGACTTTCTTATGGCATTGTAGATTGGGTCACATCAATGAGAGAAGGTTGACGAAGTTACATACAGAAGGGTATTTGAATGCGTTCGAATATCAGTCGTATGCCACTTGTCAATCCTGTCTCAAGGGAAAGATGACAAAGACTCCGTTTACTGGACATGGAGAAAGAGCGAGCGAGCTCTTGGGACTCGTACACAGTGACGTGTGCGGTCCAATGTCTACACATGCCCGAAGCGGACATTCTTACTTCATTACTTTTACGGATGACTTCTCAAGGTACGGTTATGTTTTCTTAATGAAACATAAGTCCGAGGCTTTTGAAAAATTCCAGGAGTATAAGAATGAAGTAGAGAAACAGACCGGCAAAAGTATTAAGATTCTAAGATCGGATCGAGGTGGAGAATACTTAAGTGCCGAATTCCTGAATTACTTAAAAGAGAATGGTATTCTCTCTCAGCTTACTCCTCCATACACTCCGCAACATAACGGTGTATCGGAGAGACGGAACCGAACCCTATTGGATATGGTTCGGTCCATGATGAGTAACGCTGAGTTACCGCGATCATTCTGGGGATATGCAATAGAAGCAGCTGCGTATCTCTTGAACAAGGCTCCCACCAAGACTGTGCCTACCACCCCTTATGAGATGTGGACGGGGAAGAAACCCTGTCTTAAGTATCTTAAGGTATGGGGATGTCCAGCTTTTGTAAAAAGGCAGCATGCGGACAAGCTTGAGGCACGTTCAGTACAGTGTAAGTTTGTGGGATACCCAAGGAACTCCAGGGGGTATCTTTTCTATTCCGCTGAGGAACAAAAGGTTTTTGTTTCTCAGCATGCCCGCTTCTTGGAAACTGAGTTTTTGGAAACCCAGATAAGTGGGAGCACAATAGAACTGGAAGAAGTTCCAGAACCACAGACTGTTACTGAAAGCTTAGTGGAACCAGAGGGTTCAACAGAACAGGACATTCCTACGCCGCTCCGCAGAAGTAGTAGGCAGTCTCATCCGCCCGAGAGATACTACGGTTTTCTCATAGACGGGGATAGAGAGGATTGCATCATAGATTATGATGAGCCTACTAGCTTCCAGCAGGCCGTTCAGAGCGTTGACTCAGTGAAATGGCTGGATGCAATGCGGACCGAAATGGAGTCCATGTACACCAACAAGGTATGGACGTTGGACATTGCTCCAGACGGGGTAAAACCCGTAGGATGCAAGTGGATCTTCAAAAGGAAGATTGGTGTAGATGGACAGGTTGAGACCTATAAAGCTAGGCTGGTAGCAAAGGGTTTCCGTCAAAGACCTGGCTTGGACTATGACGAAACCTTTTCTCCAGTAGCCATGCTGAAATCCATTCGGATCCTTCTTGCCATCGCTGCCTTCCACGATTATGAGATCTGGCAAATGGACGTAAAGACAGCTTTTCTAAATGGAAATTTAGAGGAGTGTGTCTATATGGACCAGCCAGAGGGCTTCATTCAGAGTGGGAGCAGCGGAAAGGTGTGCAAGTTGCTTAAGTCCATCTATGGACTAAAGCAAGTATCGCGGAGTTGGAACATCTGCTTTGATGAGACGGTCAAAGAATTTGGCTTTATCAAAAATCCAGATGAACCATGCATCAATAGTAGATTTGTAGCGAGAACTGTAGTATTCCTCGTTTTATACGTGGATGACATTCTCTTAATAGGAAATGACATTCCTATGCTACAATCTGTCAAGGGGTTCTTGTCACAAAGGTTCTCCATGAAAGACCTGGGTGATGCCTCATACATCCTGGGGATCCGGATCCATCGTGATAGATCCAAGAGGATATTGGGACTTTCTCAGTCCAGGTACATTGACACCATAGTGAAGAGATTCAGTATGGAAGATTCCAAGCGCGGTAACCTACCGGCTTGTCACGGGATCACCCTCTCTAAAGAGATGTCTCCCAAGACTGATTTGGAGAGGGATCGCATGTCTATTATACCCTACGCTTCTGCGGTAGGCTCTATAATGTATGCGATGTTGTGTACCAGACCGGATGTAGCTTATGCACTGAGTGTGGTAAGCCGGTATCAGTCAAACCCTGGGGAGAAACACTGGATAGCGGTAAAGAACATTCTCAAGTACCTGAGAAGGACTAAGGAGATGTTCTTGGTGTATGGCGGAAAAGACCTCCAGATCGAGGCCTTTGCTGACTCCAGCTTCCAGAGTGACAAGGATGATTCCAAGTCCAAGTCGGGCTTTGTCTTTACCCTCAATGGAGGGGCGGTGTGTTGGAAAAGTTCCAAACAGGAAACCGTTGCAGACTCGACGATGGAAGCGGAATACATCGCTGCATCTGATGCCGCAAAAGAAGCTGTCTGGATGAGGAAGTTCTTGAAAGAACTTCAGGTGGTTCCGTCCATTGTTGATCCAATACCTCTGTATTGCGACAACAATGGGGCTATAACTTTAGCAAAGGAACCAAGGTCCCATCAGAGATCCAGGCACATCTTGAGGCGGTATCACCTGATCAGGGAGATCGTGGATCGCAAGGAGATCGAGGTTCGGAGAGTTGCTTCAGAAGACAACACTGCAGATCCATTCACCAAGGCCCTGCCCCAGACTCAGTTCGAGCGGCTGATCGAGATGATAGGTCTTCGATACGCCAGTACATGGCCTTAGTGCAAGTGGGAGATTGTTAGTGTATATGCCCTAGAGGCCATTACTGTATCATACTAGTTTGTATATTACTTAATGGATGCTTGGGATATTCACCTTGTATATACAATCTTGCTCAAAATAGTAGTATGCTACTTGGTTTGTCTCTACTTCAATGTGTACTTGTGTTTATTTTACTATATCACTTATACGCATTAGTGGAGCCCTTAGGATCTTTGCTTGATTACCAGCGTTGTGATGGCAGTCACACTAGTGGGGGCAGGGTAATCTATAAGCACATCCTTATACAGGTCCCTAGTCGCAGGACTATCGAGACAGGGCATCGATACTCCGGAGTAGACTAGCGTATGCGCTTCTCATCCCAGTGTGGGAGATGGTCTGTCCCACAGCCATCAGTACGTCGTACTGGAGATAGTATACGGGTGCTCGTTGGGTTACGAGTACACTGGACAGGACTCGTCGGGAACTGACAGGTTGGTATTATACCTATCGTCAGTCGTCAGTTCCCAGGTGACATGAGTACAGCTTAGTCCGCTGACTTGACACTGGCACTTCGCCTCGAGTGTGTTCCCACTGCACTTTGATCACTACCCTACCACGGCTCAAAGGAGTCGTGCAAACAGGTGGTGGTTGGGTGCAGTCCCGAAGCACTTGGAGGCAGTGACGGTTAGACAGGATTCGTCTCTCCCGGTATTGGGGGTTGACATCGCGCTGTGTCTAGGAGAGCCATTACACGAGTAGTCCCTGGCCAGGGCAAAGGAGATATACTGGTAGGTTTCCAGTGTTATCTCAGGGTGTTTTGGGCTTCGCTCCGGCACGACTTGTACCGCTATTGGGGGACTGACGTTTACCGCCCCCTAGGCCCGCCATGCGATGTATCAGACGAACAGACCGGACTGTACGGAGAATGTCACATTCAGACTCAGTAGGAGTTCAGATGGGGTTTCACCTCGTCAGCCTTCTTGTCGGCATCTACCTGGGGACCGTTACGCACAGCTAGTGCCGCTTGCGGTCTGTGGTTAAACCCACTGCCAGCGTAGTGTCGAGTCTTTAGAGTCCCACACAGAGGGTATTCGCCTCTGGGCAAAACAGAGTAGAGGTCGCATGGTTTTGCGACAGGGTTCGTTCTCATCCGCGCACTTGTGCACGTTTGGAGTCCGGACGGATTATACTGGCAGGCTCTGGTTTGAGCCAGATACTGGTATATGTTTTGGGGGTTGCTTTTATATCTTGGTATTCTTGTTTTTCGGAACGAGAATGCAGGTCTGTATGCACAGTTACTTGAGGCGGAGAATGAGGTTTTTCATTAGGGTTTCGGATCGGGTGCGTATGCACAGTTGACAGTTATCATTTTCCAAACCCTAATGGATTTATATATTATCTATTAATAATAATAATTAAATGAGAATTATGTTATGGTTGTCTTTGTTGACTTGTTGACCTTGGTTGACTTGTTGACCATTGACCACTTTCATGCCTTGAAAGTCTTCCTTGATTCATGCTTCCTTTTTATTAAATGAAGCATGGTTGTGGTCATTCAAAACACTACCATCAACTATTCTCATTTTAAATTATTATCATTTAGATAATTCATTTTCTTTTGCAATATGGTTGCAAGAAAGAAATAATTGAGCTCATTCTATCATAACCTCTCTCTCTCCTCATTTTCATCTTCTTCTTCCTCTTGAAAAGAGAAACCTTCTCATGTGTTGAGAATCATTCTCTTTTGATAGAAAAGCAAACCCTAATCTCTCTCTACTCATTCTAGGATGAAGGTTTAGCAAACCGGAAACCCTAGTTCACTCAAAGATCGAGGAAGAGCCCAAAGTCGAACCTTCGAGGTGGATCCATCTTCGACAGGAGAAGGCGACGTAATGAGAACCATCAACCTCTACAAGGTTTGAAGAAGAAGGAGTTCAAGTATAGGTATAACCATCTTCCATAGTAGCTAACTCTCTTTAGCTAGAATACTAGTTTTAGTTTAGACATCGATCCCGACCATGTTTAGTCCATGTTGCCTCTTGCAATAAAAATTCGTTTTTTATACCGTTTCCGCCTCCCCGTAAGCACCGGGGGTCGCAATATGGACTTACAATTTTTTTTAAGGGGGGAAGATTGTAACGTTTTGAAAATCGTTTCGGTGAAATTTCGAAAAATCGGTAAAATAAGTGGGTTTTCTGTAAAAAAAGTCAAAATACAAATATCTTATTATAAAAATTAAATATACATATTCTAGCTATGTAATTACTAGTATTTGGTGTTTATTGAGCCACTGGTGAAATTTCAAATTTTTTGAAAAAAAAATTATTTTATTATTATTTGAAGCCGTCACTAATACATTTAATTAGGGAAAATTACAAATTGGAATGAGTTGAAACAAATTTTGTGCATCATAAAATATTAAATAAAATTTTATCATGTGGTTTTTGAAACGAAATCGTTTTCCAAAACGGTTTAGAAAATATCGAAGAAAAAGGCTTTTTTTTAGGTAAATGGATGTTTAGGGTATTGTATTTGTCATTTTCCATCACCCCACACCCATACCCACACTCACACACCCCCATTTACTTCTCCCCTTGGCTGAATTCAGCAGCCCCCACATTTTTCCCCACTTGAATTTCAAAGAAAAGAAATGAAAGAAAAGAAAAGAAAATGGATAAAAGAGTTGACCTTTTGTTGACTTGGACTTTTCCCTCACCATACCTCACACCGCACCCACTCTCTCCTCTCCCCTACATGCATTTTGGCCGGCCTTTCCAGCAGCAGCCCCCTCCCCCTTTTCTCCTCTCATTCCTCTTCAAAAATGCTTAAAAATTGCCTCAAAATCCATCAAATAAATTCCAAAATCCAAATCCAACTCCTACCCATTTCTCATTATCCATTCTAGCATGGATCTAGGGATCAAAATGATATTTTAGGAGGCTAGATCTTGAGCTTGATCTCATCATGGGAGGTATAATCTCATGCTTTTGTTAAAATTTGTTATCTAGTTGCTTTAATCTAAGTTAACTAAGTGCTTAATTAGGTTTTGATGAGTTTAATTGCATGATTAAAGATTTCAAGTTAGGTTTTTGTTGTGGAAATGGGTTATGATAAATTGTGCATGGTTTTGTGTTGTGGATTAACATCTTAAGTTTTATAGAAAGCTAATTTAGTTGGTAATTCCAAACCATTACTTATAAAATGCCCTAATTAAGTTATTTTGCTAACTAGAGTTTTGAAAAATTGTTAAATGTTTTAGATTAAAATAAAATTATGGTTTCATGTCATTATTAGTATTATAATGAGTGGTTAAATGACTTTGGATCATGCAAAACCAAGCTTAATTGTTAAATTGTGAATTTTGCTTTAAAAAGAGTTAAAATCGGTATTTTTGCAAACTAGTTTTTTTGAACATATATGGTTTGGTGAAATTAAATTATGGAAATAATTTACATGACTTATTTAAGATATTTAATAAGTATATTGGCCGCTACATTCATTTAAACGTCGAGTTTTGTACTAAAACGGGTAATTTTTGCTTGCTAGATTTTCGGAAAAATGGCTTCTAAAGTGAATTTGGGGTTTTTGTGAATTTTAACCTATTCTATATTTAAATTAGTTTTCGTGAATGTGCAAATGAGTGTGTTTGGGTTTTTCTCGATGGTTTGGCGTTTGTACGCCGACGTCGAGGGTTTTTGGATTGATTTGTGAAAGCAACCGTAGGTTTTGACCTATGTGGGATTCGTGTGTCGTTTTGGTCATGAGTCGGATTTTAATGCGATACGGTGCGTTATGATATGTAGGTACCCATGTGGACTTCGAGACGACAAGCAAGTGCGTGGTGACGTCGGCACCGGCGAGCGAGGACCAGGTGAGTAGATTTATATCTACGGGGAGAAGTCGGGTGGTTGGCGTATAGCACCCCCGCAGTCCGTGGTGGTGTATACGGATGCGTATACACACCAACAATTATTATATGTTATTTGGGATTAATAACGATGTTATGATGGATATTGGTGTATTGGATTACTTTAGTGTTGCGAACCCTAGGGTAGTGTTGCACTACACATACACACATACATACTTGCATACATTCCTATTTATATGTGCTCATGGGATTCTTTTTAGTTATGTGTTCACATGGGTATGGGACTATGTGTTCACATAGGGATTTGAGGATGATACTTGGGATTGAGCTGAGTCGATGAGATTTGTTTTGTGGTTGTGATATCGGTGATATGGCAGGATTCACACTTGAGGTGCGTCCTGGTGTTATAGCGGATCTTGGGGCGGCGATACGGGTGAATAGTGTTATAAATAAAATGGTCGACATGTGATTGTGATATGAGGCATGATATGCTAGGATATTAATATTAGGCCGTATCGGGCGATGTATACCCCTTGATGATGATATGTGCTGACGACATCGGTTTGTACGAGATTGTCGATCAGTAGTCAGATCATGAGTATATTGAGGATATTGGTATTGTACTAGACATAGGTCAGTACCCTAGACTATGATCTTGGATAAAGAGGATACCTGAGGAATAGTGTGAGGAATATGATATTGACCCGTACCCAGATTTGGGGATGCCATACGACGGATTTACGTACGAGCTATATCTTGATGATTGATCCGCACTCTTGACTTAGGATGTCTGATTATAGATATGGTATCGGATATGATATTATTGAGGCGGGATCACCGACTAATATATATACATGTATGTATATGGATCGACTCAGATGTTAGGCGGCTTCCTTACCTGTAGTCCAGCTTGTTAGCTTAGCCCTTTAGTTTAGTTTAGTTGTTAGATCAGATTCGATTCTTACCTATTTCAAAAACTAACGAATCGTGGGTATTTTAAAAGACAGTCCATAGGATCCTACGGATATTTCAAAAGACGTATCTTTTCATAAAAACACCGTAGCCCCTATTTTCAAAACCCCATGATTCGTGTTATTCCAAAAGGCACCATTTGTAGGACTTATATTAGATTACTGCAGATTAGTTATAGTTGCATCTAGTATTCAGCTCCCGCTCATCATTGTGGTTCGCTTCGCATCGCATGCTTATATTATGATTCATACTCCATTATTGATATCATGCTGTTAGGACACCAGCACCATTACCGATGATGCGTATGTACCACGTACACTTACTTGCCGGCTCACACACTTCTTCATCGGTAATTGCCATGTCACGTACACCTTAGAAAATATTATTGCTTGACATAACCTGTTAGCTAATAGTTTAGACATAGTAGTTATTACCTGCTACTTCATGCATACTGTTATTCATTATTATGCCGCATTCATGGATTCTCATGCATATATTCACTATTTTACGTGTTATTGAGGTTTTGGATTCGGATTTCCATGAGATTTTCTAGATTTGGAGGAAAACCGCAAAAACATAAATAAACCTTTTCTCTATTTTAAAAAAGTGCGGTTTTCCCATGATGTATGAGTTGTCCACCATGAGTTTGCTGATGGATTTTGAGACCCGATTCGAGAAGTGGATGAACCGTTTCGGGTACATGGTGGGCCCGGTGCGGTACCCCGGGGCAAGAGGAATGTGTTGTTGACGTTGAGCCCGGCAGGGGAGCCCTACCGACCGGTGATATTACCCGACGCGTCGGATATCCGGAGGATACCGTCGTGGTCTTGAGATGGATGGTAGGGGCCGGTCTGGATTGACGGCATCCTAGATATTGATTTTGAGATATTGAGGTACAGAGATTGTGATACAGAGATATCGAGATATTTGGACACTTGTTTTGTGTCGATGCTGGGCACTGTTTTATGTTGATTTCATTTATGGTACCTCATTTTTAAAATACAGAAATCTCACTGATTTATGAAAGCAGTTTTCTTCAGTACATGCATTCTTTTTCATGCATTCATACATTGCTACCTGAGGCACTGACACGGCACATGGATTTACACTTGGGTTAGATATTTGCCCTAACTTTTGTTGGGTTGCTGGTTATATATTTGAGGATATATTATGATCATTGAACTAGGATTGCGTTATTTATGCGATTTCTTTTCGTAGATGTTTTTCTATTCACGAGTTGGCAACTCATCCCCGTTGTGCCCCAGTTTCATGCAGGTTTGCCGTACAGGTTTCATTACGGCTTGCGGGCATAGTTTCCTTCGGGTGATTTGCTAGTAGGTGGGTTTACTTGTATCGTACCCCCATTATATAACTTGTATATTATTACTCTGTTGTATCTAGAAGTTCCATCAACCAAACATGTATTTATTTTGAGTTAGAGACCAGTGATGTTTTTTCTTTCGACCTTAGAGTCGCGCGTTTTATTTCTGTAGATTTCTTGTGCTTTTGAGTTTCCTTTTAAGTTTTGATCCACGCCGTTGGCGTTGTATATTATTTTGCTTGTGTGGTTGTGACCGTCGATTGACGAAGAGCTAGCTCCCGCTTGGGGATGCCTTTTTATTGATTTCGTATACTATTCATGTTGTATCACGTTTGGGGGCCAGTATTTACAAAGGAGGCTCTGCCGAAATTTTTAGTAAATTTTTAATGTTCTTAAAAACCGGATAATTCGGCTTATGCTATTAAAACTACTAGTTTTAAATTGGTTTTTCCTACACTCTACTAATTTTCTTGTTTTGGATTTCTGGGTTTTCGGCTTACTTAGATTACGTACGCCTCGAGACATTCGTAGTTTAAGTGCCGGTCATGTTCCGTACTTTCGGGACGTGACACCACCCTTACTTACCCCTGACGTTGGCCAAATAGAAGTACGACTGTCCCAAACCAACTCATCTATCTATGCAACAGATAAATACCCAGCAACTACCAAACACTATGCCTTGGCGTTGGTCAAAATACATAGCATGAATACTACTGAATACCCAAATGAAATTACGGAGGGCTACGAATGGTCTTGGCGAAACCGTGAACGTAGTGAACTTGATATGATCGAAGGAACTTGATAGATTTTTAAAAGGAGTGGTTTAAGCTCCGCAATTAAAAAAAATCTTCTATTTTAAAATAGCCGAGTGGTTTCTTTTAAACTGTTCCAACGATTCAACTTTGGTTTATTTTCTTTTGCATTAAAATAATGTGTCCCATCGTTTAACCTATCATTGCAGAAAAGAACGAAAATACAACGTCCGCTTATGCCATCCACATTCGCCACTGGGCCCCGTCTTTCACCCGTTAGGTTACTTAACTAACGACAGAGCGGGGGCTGGGCTAGCGTGGGTGCAAAACATAAGCAACTCCTACTAGATATCATATATAGATATTGTTCATTCGTCAGACGCAATAATAGTCATTGCAGATCACAGATGAACATATTGGATATACAAGCAATTCGCATTTCTTTTGAACCTGCAAAGAAAGATGGATTACATTGTCGCGATGAATAGCCAAAACCCCACCCTAGACCCCTATGGGTATGGCAAACTACCCGCCAAGTACCCGAAGTGAAGCGGTCTCCCTCAACGACGTGAGTAGGCCGCTAAGCACTTCAAAGTTCCTGGTAGTTTGTGCACCCCACCTTGGGTCTATCCTAGGAGCAGAAAATGGTAAATGAAATAATACAACGGTGGTTACAACCTCAACCCGGATGTGCCCCGCAATAGAATATTACAACAAATTACAATTTACATTTGAATGAAAGAAACACTCGTCTCACAACCCCGGCTATCCATTCACGACAATCCAACAAGTTCACATTCACAGACAAGTAAAAACCATTACAGAAATGTGCAACCCCCTGCTAACCAACATACTAGCAGTTAGGGGAGGTTTACAAACACATTAAACAAAACACAGATATAATCCAGTTAACCAAAGTCTTTAGAAGTTCGATCGCAAAATTATCCCGAAAAAACGACGTTTTCACTAAGTTTCTACTATTTTAAAACGGGGTCTAAAAATTTTTCAGGGACCCTTAAAAATACAAGCAGGGTCCGACGAGGAGGTGAACAACAAGAACAAGAAGAACTAGTATCTTGAGGTATAATCATTTATCATAGTAGTTTAGCACTTCTAGATAGTTTGTTAGTTAGGGTTTAGCAATGATCCGTAAAATTAGTCGATGTTACCTTAAACAAAATGATTGTTTTACCAATTCCGCCTCCCCGCATCTTGTTTGGTGTGTAACGTCGACTTACAGTGGTATCAGAGAGAGAGTGTGTATGTGAGAATGAAATTAAAATATAACTCGGTTCTATATTTCATGAAGCATAATAATTATCTAATAAATCATATTAGATAATTACAACCATGCTTCATTTAATACATTAGGATGAATCATCCATGAGTCATTAAAACAATAAATGCTTCATTAACTCTTTTTGGATGAATCATCATATGAGTCATTAAATTATTTAATGCAAATAAGACATAAGCTCTCCACCTCATTTAGTTTAATTCATAAATGAATTAAATCTAAATGAGTCACCTTTCTTCTAGAAGCTTCTCGACTAATTATGAGAATGCCCCACCCATCCGTATTTACGAAAAACACTGATATACAGAGACTGTATAAATCCAATGATCCAATACTAGAATATCGCTTAGACTAAAGCCCGCTAGTATAATCTGTCCGAACAGCGTACGTGCATAAATATACGTATATGTCCGAACCCTGTCGTGAAACCATATGACCTCTATATCGTTTTGCCTGAAGTAGGGAAACTCTCTGTGTGGGACTCTAAAGACTCAACACTACGCTGGCAGTGGGTTTAACCACAGGCCGCAATCGGTACTAGCTGTACGTAACGGTCCCCAGGTAGATGTCGATAAGAAGGCCGATGAGGAAACCCATCCGAACTCCTACTGAGCCTGATGTGACAATCTCCGTACAGTCCGGTCAGTTCGTCTAAGACTATCGCATATCGGGCCTAGGGGGGTGGATAGCGTTAGTCCCCTAAAAGGCGGTATAAGTCGTGTCGGAGTGATGCCCATTACACCTTGAGAAACTACTGGAAAAACTACCAGTAAATCTCGCTTGCCCTGTACAGGGACTTTGCGTAATGGCTCTCCAAACACAGTGCGATATCAACTCCCAATACCGGGAGAGACGAATCCTTTCTAACCGCCACTATCTCCAAGTGCTTCCGGACTGCACCCAACTGCTACCTGTTTGCATGACTCCTTTTATCCGTGGTAGGGTAGCAATATAAGAACAGTGGGAACACACTCGAGGCAAAGAAGCAGTATCAAGTCTACGCACTATGCTGTACTTATGTCATCTGGGAACTGTTAACTGACGACGGGTATAATACCAACCAACAGTTGTAGGGTTCCTGGACACGCTAATGAGGTCTCACAAGGCATCAACCATGCCAATTTCAAATTTTACAAGTGCCGAGAAACCCTAATACGGATCGTTAACTAGAATTTTAGGCGAAACATGCAACTAGTTAATGACTTAACTAAAAGAACGGAAATACAACCTTTGTAGATCTGGTCCTCCACCTCCATAGCTCCGCAATGAAGTCTCCTCGCTGTCCAAATCGAATCCCGGGCTCTAGCGTCGGCTTCATTGGAAAAATGGGCGGGCTAGGTCATCGACTACGATGTCGAAGATGATCTACGTCGAGACATCACAAGATCAAGCTCCCACTTCACCAAGTCATGAAACTTGTGAAGAAAACACCCTATACTACTTGGAAAAAGGTAGAGGATGAAGAAATAGGAGGTGGGTTCACTTTAGAATTGGTTTTCTCACTCATTTTCACTAGTTGCCATTGTTGATAGCAAGCTTTTCTTCATGTGAAGAAGAAGAAGAAGAAGATGAATATTATGATAAGTTATTTTCAAAAAGAAAATAAAATCAATACTTATCATAATCCAACCATGGTCAAGTGTAGAGAATAGACTAAGGTTAAGTGGAATGGTTAGGGTTAAGCATGAGACAAAATGGTGACTTAGTCAAAGCTTCATGAAGCTTCAACATGCATCCAAAGAAAGCCACCATTTTTCTTTATGCTTATAATTTTCCAAAAAGAATAAATAGATAAATAAATGAATAAATAAGTAATGGATAAACAAAACCCTAATCATTAGTTTAACCATGGTTTAATTCTTTACACTTAACCAAGTAAACATGTATCATCAAACATGATACAATCATTTGTACAAAAAGTATATCACATATACAACTTGTACATCTAAGTGAGAAAATCCATTTAAAGTGAACCAATACTAGTTAATGCAAAGTAATATATCAAATATATAATTATACATTAAATCATTAAATCAACACTTGATTTAACGATCCGGTCATATCGCATATAACCGACTAGTATCCTATATATCGGCTTATCGAATCAAAACTTGATTCGATAAATAGGTTATATCGCATAAAACCAATCGATACATTCATCGCGAGAATAGAATATGGTATCTCATACACGCATTATTCTTGGTCCCGCACATATCTCATATGCGCTCCTATTTCGTTTCGCTTGAGCCAGGAAACCTCTGTGTAGGACTCTAAAGACTCGTCAATACGCCGGCAGCAGGTGATGATCATATCAAACACCTACAAGCCGCAAGCGGTCTGCTAAACGTAACGGCCACCCGGGTATTGAGCGATTAGAAGATCGACAAGCAAGCCCGCTCACACTCCTGTGAATCCAACCAGTAACACTTACCGTACAGTCCGGTCTGTTCGTCTGATATGTCGCATATCTTGCCTAGGGGTGGTAAACGTCAGACCCCACTAACTCGATAATTCGTGTCGATATGAGGTCTATAACAGTTCGAGAAACTACTGGTAACACTTACCAGTAAATCTCAGCAACCCTGGCCAGGGATTTCCTGTTATAGCCAATCGAACACAGCGCAACATCAACTCCCTATACCGGGAGAGACGAATCCCCTCCTATCGCTCATTGCCTCCATGTGATTCGGGACTGTACCCAAAAACCACCGTTTTGGACGCCCTCTTGGACGTGGTAAGGTGGAAATCAAAGCACAGTGGGAACCACACAAGACTCTATGACGATCTCGGGTCAACAGACAACTCTGTACCAGTGTCACCAGAGAACTGCCATCTCACGTGAGGTATAATACCATCTGGGAGTTCTCGGCGAGTCCGTCCAGTGTACCCTGTATTTACTGAGCACCCGTATATCATCTTTGATGTCAAACACCAATGGATATGGGATCATCCATCGCCCATCTGTATGGGTCGAGAAGGTATACGCTAGTCTACTCTGGTATATCGATGCCCCGTCTCGATACACCCATGACTAGGGACCTTGAAGGATGTACTTATGGACTACCATGTCCCCACTAGTATGATCCGCATCATAGTCCAGGTAGTCAAGTACACATCCTAAGGGCTTTACCAACATGTATCAGAGAGACAATCAATGTACACGTTAAGGTAAAGAGCAACCAGATAGCGTACTATCATGTCGAGCAAGAAAGTCCTCCCTATATATGTCCCAGCATCCACTACAATATACATCCTATGTACAGTAATGGCCTCTAGGGCATACATATAACTAACAATCTCCCACTTGCACTAGTGCCATCTGTAGCAGTGGTTGCTGTATCTCATACTCAACCATCCCATAAAAGTCTCTCTCTGGGAATATGCCTTTGTGAGTGGATCCGCCGTGTTGTCCTCTGAGTCTGCTCTCCTAACCTCAATCAGCCTGGAGATCAACCATCTCCATGATCAGGTGATACTGCCTAAGAATATGTCTGGATCACTGTGTTAGAGATAGTGCCCTCAGAGTCAATTATTGGATCACAGGCACGTGATTGCAATGATTGAGGGAGGACCTATCCCGGTAGGACAGTCTTACTCGAGATGATAGTATGCTATCTGGTTTAGCTTTATCATCGTGTGCTGCTTCAGGTGACCTTACAGGTCGCTATTACACGTTGATAGAGCCCCTAGGATTCTTGCTTGACTGCCAGCAGTATGAGGGCGATCATATACGTGGGAGCTGGTAGTCTATAAGCACATCCTTAAAAGGTCCCTAGTCGTGGGAGTTTCGAGACTGGGCATCGATTCTCTAGAGTAGACTAGTGTATACAGTCGAGACCCCGACGAGGGGCGGTGGCCGGTCTCACAAGCCACTGGTGTCAGTTGGTTCACCTATGATGTATACAGGTGCTCATTGGGCTATGAGTACACCGGACAGGACTCGCCGGGAATATGCTAGTTGGTCTTATACCTGACGTCAGATAGCAGTTCCCAGGTGACATGTGTACAGGTTAGTTCATCGACCTGGGGATCGTCATTTGTCTCGTGTGAGTTCCCACTGTGCTTTGATTACTACCCTACCACGGCTCAAAGGAGTCGTGCAAACAGGTTTTAGTTGGGTACAGTCCCGAGCCACATGGAGGCAGTGAGCGGATCTTCAGGGGTTCGTCTCTCCCGGTATTGGGGGTGAGGTCGCGCTGTGTCTAGGAGAGCCATTACACGAAGTCCTTGGCCAAGGCAGGAGATTTACTGGTAAGTATTCCAGTAGTATCTCAGGGTGTTCTGGGCTACACTCCGACACGACTTGTACCGCTTTTGGGGGTCTGACTTTTACCAACCCCCTAGGCCCGACATGCGATGCTCATAGACGAACGGACCGGACTGTACGGATATTGTCACTTACAGGCTCAGTAGGGTGTCAGGATGAGTTCGCTCATCGACGTCCCTTTTGGTCAATAGCTGGTGGCCCATCACGTATTGGCTTATACCTCTGATGTGGTAGTGGTTAAATCCACAGCCATAGTATTGACGAGTCTTTAGAGTCCACCACACTTTCAGTTACTCAAGCTTTCGGGAGAAACGCTGTAGAGGCCGTATGGAGATATGGCAGGGTCCGATCAGATACGTGCGGTATTGCACGGATCAGGATCAGACGGTTTGTAATAGTGGTCGTATAGATATATGGCAAGGTTCGATCGGATACGTGCGGTATTGCACGGATCGGGATCGAACGGATATTACTAGCCGGCTTTGGTTTAAGCCGGATCCTAGTATAGTACAGTGTAGATTTTGTCTCATTGCATTTGTATCCGGACGGAATACAGATGCGGGTGTGTATGCACAGTATGGGGGTTTTCCTGTAATTTATTACGGGACCAGTTTTCTGGAGTTGCCAGTTTGCATTCCGTTCCGGCCGGTTTTCCTTTGTTCTTTCCCGCCGGACTTTTCCGAAGGAGGGTGTTATTTGCAAGTTTGCAAATAACACATTGTGGAGGATTTTCTTGCAAATGTATTAATTATGAAAGCATCTTTTGATACCATTCTTATCCATCATCATCACTTGCTTTTTGTTGATTTGAGGTGATTAGTAGTTGATGTGTGTTAGTTATGATGATGTTTAGATATGGTCACCCTCTCTCTTTTCCTACACTCACCTCCCTCTTGCTTATGTATTCTTTCCTCCACCATTCTAAGATAATAAGGTTTTTCATTTTTGAAAAAAAAAGAAGAAGAGAGCTTCATATTGAGAGAGTAGCATTTTGATTTCTTTTCATGTTAAGAAAAATGCAAGCACCATTTTTCTTATCTTGTTTCCTCCATCATCTTCAAATGGCAACAAACCCCAAATGAGACATAGGCTCTACACTACACATTCTACAGCAAATCTTGGACGCGTCGGCTAGCCTACTTCGCGCCCGAGTTGCCTCGGTACTGAGGTGGGAGCCCGTAAAAGATACAGGAGATGTGGTGCCCTTCCGGCGAGGAGGCGACGACCGGAGTTTCCCCAGGAGATCGGGACGACGAGGAGAAGACCGGAGGACTCGGATCATTCGGTATATCTCTTCCCCTTCTTGTAGTTAGCTAGATCTAGTTTAATGGCCCGATCCGGGTGTTTAGTGCGCGGTGGTGCCGGTTTGCTAGTTTGCAAAATTAAAGGTTATCATTGCTTCCGCATTCCGGCGTCGGATTGACGGCCGGGGCGCCGCCGTGCACTTACAGTGCTATCAGAGCCTCGCCATTAACATAGTCTAGCTTTGTTTGATGTGTTTGCATTTCCGATCGACCAAATTCCAAAAACCCGCGTTTTCTTCACATCAGTTTTCTGTTGAATTTTTTCTTGCTCGAAATTTTTTTCAGGTTGTAGAAAAGTGATGTACTGGAAATTCTAAGAACACTGTAGAAATTCGATACAGTGACTCCACAGTGGGAGCGCGAAACCGCGGCCAAACCATCCCTTTGGGCCGCGGTTCCGCGGCACTATATTGAGATCACTGCATCAAATTTCTGCAGTTGCTCTCTGGGTTGTTTTTAGGGTTTTTGGAATATTATATTTGGGCCCAGAATTTCTTGATGTGCTACAGTATTGCTTGGGGGCCCACTTGGTAAAATTTAATCGATCGGATATTTTAAACACATTATTTCACAGTATTTACATTATATCTGCGACCGTGAATGTCACTCGATCTGTAAATCCTGTCTAACTGCTATAGCCCGGTTAGACGGATTTGCGAACGTGACTTTCACGTTGATGTTCTGTGTTATGCTGTGATGTTGCGGATTGGTCATGGGGGATAGCCTGGATGCAATGCTAGTACAGTTCTGTTGTATTATGTACATTTGATATTGCGGGGCGAGCATCCGACATGTGGACTGCCGTCACTGCCTGATTGTATTAATAATTTTGGGGCACGACCTGGTTGCGGCCGATGTACCCGTTGTATGTATATTTTACTTTCTGTACTAGGATTACCCCGCGGAGGGGAGCACGGATAGCCGGATTCTGGAAGGCAACAAGCCCGCATCTCATGGCATTGAGACGGAGGGGGCTTCACTCTAGGATTGGAGGGCTATTCGCCGCACTCGTAGGGGGTAAAGGTGACCCAGGAAGGGTGCCCAAGTTACCGGATTCCGTGAAGTGCTGGGTGGTCCATTCACGATACTAAAGGGGCTGCCTCGCTTCAGGTTTTGGCGGGTAACTTGCCGCGCCCGTAGGGGTCTAGGATTTCATTGCACAGGCTATCCACACGACCAAGGGAACGTCGGGTTTCAGTAGTGGCTCTATGAAACCCGGGGATCCCAGATATCTGTATTGTTCTGTGATGCTGTACATTTCTGTGATGTTGCATTTTATCACGCCTTGAGCGAAATATAATATATTGGTATATATATTAGTAGATGTTGTATATGTTTTACATCCGCGCTAGTCCAGTCCCCGCTCTGTCGTTAGTTAGCTAACCTAACGGGTAATGACGGGACCCAGTGGCGAATGCGGATGGCATATACGTACATCAGTATATTTTCGTTCTTTGTGGTGTGATCAATTGATGGGACTGCGTTGATTTGGATCAATGCAAGTTAAAACAAACCTAATCTGATGTTGTTGGAACACTTTTCAAAAAGTTGTTATTGCAAGGACGTTCTCTTTTGTTTTGCATCGTGATATTCAGTTGGAATATCCTGCTCCTCAGTCGACGAGGCAAGGGCCGAGATCCCTTCACCGGGAGTGACCCCTTGGACAGAAGTTTGCGTCAGGGCATTAACTTCACTATAGCCGATTACTTTTGCTTTGCATCGTGGTATTCATTTGGAATATCCTGCACCCCAATCTACGGGGAAAGAGCCGAGATCTCTTCACCGGGAGTGACCTCTTTAGTAAAGGTTTTTGTCACTATATTTTATAAAATGCTATCCGTTCCTTCAACGATATCAAGTTCATTACGTTAAAGGTTTTCGCCAGAAACCATTCGTAGCCCTCCGTCGTTTCATGTGGGTAGTCAATAGTATTCAAGCTGTGTTTGTTGGCCAAAGTCAAGTCACAGTGTTTGGTAGCTGTTGGTTATTCATATGCTGCATAGATAGATGCTTTGGTTTGGAACAGTCGTACTGCCTTGTTGGCCAAAGTCAAGGGTAGGTACGGGTGGATTCAAATCAACCTGGAGAATGACGGGTAGAACTTGACATGTGACTTATGATTTGTTGGCCAAAGTCAAGGTCATAAGAGCATGGGGTAAAAATCCACATCGGGAGTTTCAAAAGAACTGAAACTTTCCAGATATGCGCATACCTTCTGGAGTGTGATGACGTGAGCGGATTCCGTCACGTTATCATGCAATGATAGTTGGATCTCGATTCCCACTGATGAGTTGGTTTACTCCTCGGGTGACCCCGACTAATTCTTCTTTCAGGTTTGGAGGAGAATTTGAGGTACAGTGGGAGGTTTCCTGATTAGAAAAGTGATAACCATTCTGATCTAGGATAGAGTCCACGCAGAGCGTTTCTTTTCTCTCTCTCTTCGGCAGCGAGATATACCTTTTGAATATCCGTTGTTATGCTCCAATTTCAAATTGATATATCTGTACGTCTATTTTTATAGAGTGAGATATACCTTTTTGAAATTATGTCTACGACATTTAATTATATCAGTGGATGGTTAGGTAAGGAGTATTAAACAGCGGTGTAATTCTTCTTAACCATAAGTACAGTTTTCAACCTACGACACACAGTGAATGAGTTATCAGACTCAAGGGACTTATACAGAGTATTGTATGTTGTCCAGCGTCCATGAGGACAGAGGGGTTGGTTCTCGTACTATATTCGGTTTACTTATGACTCCTCTAGTTTTTAGACATGTGTTTCGTGGAAACACAGGGTCTGAATTTTGAGAAGTTATAGGTATTTGAATAAAGTAGAGAACCAGGTATTGCAAGTATCAGGATTCTTCAAAGTGATCGAAGATGTAGATACTTGTGTATGGTATTCAGTTGATAGTAATGATTAAGAGAACTTGCTTCTCTTTCAGGTTACTCATAATTGGAAGCATTCCTAAGTTGAGTAACGCTGATCGGCCTCATTCCATTTAGTCGACATGCACTGGAGACAGCTGCATGATTTGAATCTGGTTCAATTAAATCAGTGCCTCTGGTTCTATATTGGATATAGAACAGTTCATATCTTAACGATGTTAAGGTATGGGGAGTTGTCCGGTTTATGCTTAAAACCAGACTCTGGATAACTCAAGGCACGTTTCTGTAATGGCTGTTTGTGGGTTGACCCAGGCTATGACGAGGGTTGACTTTCTACCATCTAGAAGATCAATAGTGATATTGTTCTTGACTCGCCACAGTTTTATTAAAAAAATTGATTTTTTCAGAAAAACAGTAATGGGAGTATGATAGAACTAGAAGTGATTCCAGAACCACAAACGATTACTGAAGATTTCATAGGAACCTAAAGATTCAATCTGGCTTGACATTCCATTGGCCACTCCGCAGATAAGGTGGGTAACCTCAGGCACCCGAGAGGTACTTCGGTATACTCAAGGACGGTGGCAGAGAGGTTCTTGTTTATCCACACTTGCCATTGCTGTTGTTCCAGACTGAGAGACCCGGCAGGAGGATGAGTATAGCGTCTTTCTAAACTAGTTTTAGAAGTGTACGTCTATATGACTCTGCCAGAGGGTTGTCGTGGTCAGTGGGAGCAGCGGAAGCATTGCTGGACAGATGGCTTATGTCTATTTATAGACTAAAGCAGTTATAGAGGAGATAGATCATCAATTTCTGATGTGACAGTCATAGGTTTGACTTCATCAGAATAGGGGATGGATCTGTTGAGAAGGAAGTAGGGTGTGATGTCATGGTATTTGGATGACATACACAGAGTAGGAAGTGATATTCCTATACTACGATCGGTTATACTTTGGTCGTCACACAGTGTTTTCTCCATATGGTATTTGGACATTATATCAGACATACTGGTTACTAGATCTATGGTTTTAGATCTAGATTTGGGTGGTTTCCCAATCTGGGTACTTTGACAACATTCTAAGAGTATTTAGAATGGACGACTCCTGGCACGGTAGTATACCTGCAGGTGATGGAGTCACCCTCTCTAAAGGTGTCTTACAGACTAAAGGGGAGAGGGATGTTCATGATTGGCAGATCACTTGCTTAGGCAATTGAGTCAATCATGAGATGTAAAGTACCACACCAGATGTTGTTCTTGCAGTAGATGCAATAAGTTGATATTGATCCAATCCTGGAGAAACAGTCGGAGGCAGTTTTAGAACATAAGTGTATGTTCTAGGGATTTGATAACGACAGCCTCATTAAGGGAGACAGTTATCATTCCAGGCTTCCAAGGTGACCTGGACGACAGGGAGGTTGTCATAGTTATAGTTTTCCTTCTGACGAGGGGCAGTGTTTTAGACAGGTGGTCCAAGGCAATACTGAGGGAGGCATGGCGCAGGATATTAATTAAGTTCAGTTGACGATACAGTCTAAGAAGTTTGGATTTGGAGTTCATTTATGAGCTAGGTCCCATCAGACATCCAGACATTCTAAGACGGGTATTGCTCATTTCGGGAGATGGGTTTCTCCGCGAACTTGAGATTTAGAGAGACATAGAAAGAAACATCTAGGCGGATCCACTCACTGAGGCTATTCCTCGAACGCAATAGTTTCGCAAACGAGTTTTGTGAGACTGACAAGTAGAGGAGTTGGGTGTTCGGTATCACACGGGCTGTGAGTATGCGACATCGCAATAATTAGCCTTGAGTTCAAGTGGGAGATTGTTAGAGATAGTGCCCTCAGAGTCAATTATTGGATCACAGGCACGTGATTGCAATGATTGAGGGTGGACCTATCCCGGTAGGACAGTCTTACTCGAGATGATAGTATGCTATCTGGTTTCCCTTTATCATCGTATACTGCTTCAGGTGACCTTACAGGTCCCTATTACACGTTGATAGAGCCCTTAGGATTCTTGCTTGACTGCCAGCAGTATGAGGGCGATCATATACGTGGGTGCTGGTGTAAGTGCACGGCGACGCCCCGGCCGTCAATCCGACGGCCAAATGCGGAAGCGGTGATAAACTTTAATTTTTACATGAACTGGCAAACCGCCGCGCACTAATACCCGGATCGAACCACTAACTAGTCCTAGATATCTACAAGAAAGGGAAGAGAGATATACCGACAGATCCGAGTCCTCCGGTCTTCTCGCCGTCGTCCCGATCTCCTGCGGAAGCTCCGGTCTCCACCTCGTCGCCGGAAGTGCACCACATCGCCTACTTCTTTTACGGGCTCCCACCTCAATGCCGAGGCAACTCGGGCACGAAGCTGGCTAGTCGACGTGCCCAAGATTTGCTGTAGAATGTTGTGTAGAACTTGTGTCTCTTTTTGGGGTTTTGGATGTTGCCTTTTGAGATGGTGGAGGAATGGATTTTTGAGATGAACTAGAGAGCTTTTCTTAGCACCATGAGAACAAAAAATGCCACACCAAAAATGAATCCAATCCCCACTCCAATAGTGGCCGGCCCAAGCAAATGTGAAGGGTGAGAATGGAGAGAAAGTCAAGGGAGTGGGTGAGCTATCATGCAAGCATGGATAAAGAGTGATGATTAAAACAATATCATCACAAACATAAACAAACACTCCAAAACAACCATGATGACTCTAAATGGTCAAGCCATCATGAAGAAGTTAATAAGTCAAGGTCAATGGAGCAACCATGATGATCCAACCAATATGCAAAGAACCCCTCCACAAAAACTTATTTGCAACAATGCAAATAAGCCCTCCTCCACCAAACTTCGGCCAATGAACGATACAAAGGAAATTGGCCGAAACGGAAAGCAAACTGGCAACTCCAGAAAACTGGTCCCGTAATAAATTACAGGAAAACCCCGATACTGTGTATACACACCCGCATTTATATTCCGACCGAAATACAAATGCAATGAGACAAAATCTACACTGTACTATATTAGGATCCGGCTTAAACCAAAGCCGTCCAGTAATATCTGTTCGATCCTGATCCGTGCAATACCGCACGTATCTGATCGAACTCTGCCATATATCCCTACGGCCTATAGTACAAACTGTCCGATCCTGATCCGTGCAATACCGCACGTATCTGATCGGACCTTGCCATATCTCCATACGGCCTCTACAACTATTCTCCCGAAAGCTGAGTAACTGAATGTGGGGGACTCTAAAGACTCGTCAACACCTTGGTTGTGGATTTAACCACTAGCACGTCAGAGGTATAAGCCAATACGTAACGGGCTACCAGGTATTGACTAAAAGGGACGTCTGTGAGCGAACTCAGCCTGACAACCCTACTGAGCCTGTCAGTGACAATATCCGTACAGTCCAGTCCGTTCGTCTATGAGCATCGCATGGCGGGCCTAGGGGGTTGGTAAAAGTCAGACCCCCAAAAGCGGTACAAGTCGTGTCGGAGTGTAGCCCAGAACACCCTGAGATACTACTGGAATACCTACCAGTAAATCTCCTTGACTCGGCCGAGGGCTTCGTGTAATGGCTCTCCTAGACACAGCATGACCTCACCCCCAATACCGGGAGAGACGAACCCCTGAAGATGCGCTCACTGCCTCCATGTGGCTCGGGACTGTACCCAACTAAAACCTGTTTGCATGACTCCTTTGAGCCGTGGTAGGGTAGTAATCAAAGTACAGTGGGAACTCACACAAGACAAATGACGATCCCCAGGTCGATGAACTAACCTGCACACATGTCACCAGGGAACTGCCATCTGACGTCTGGTATATGACCAACTAGCATGTTCCCGGCGAGTCCTATTCGGTGTACTCATAACCCAATGAGCACCTGTATACATCTTAGGTGATCCAACTGACACCAGTGGCTTGTGAGACCGGCCACCGCCCCTCGTCGGGGTCTCGACTGTATACACTAGTCTACTATGGATTATCGATGCCCTGTCTCGAAACTCGCACGACTAGGGACCATTTAAGGATATGCTTATAGACCCCAGCTCCCACTTATATGATCGCCCTCATACTGCTGGTGGTCAAGCAAGAATCCTAGGGGCTCTATCAACGTGTAATAGCAACTTGTCAGGTCACCGAAAACAGTACACGATGATAAAGTTGAACCAGATAGCATACTATCGTCTCGAGTAAGACTGTCCTACCGGGATAGGTCCTCCATCAATCATTGCAATCACGTACCTGTGACCTAATAATTGACTCTGAGGGCACTATCTCCAACAATCTCCCACTTGCACTCAAGGCTAATTATTGCGATGTCGCATACTCACAGCCCGTGTGATACCGAACACCCAACTCCTCTACTAGTCAGTCTCACAAAGCCCGTTTGCGAAACTATTGCGTTCGAGGAATAGCCTCAGTGAGTGGATCCGCTTTGTTGTATCTTTCTATGTCTCTCTATATCTCAAGTTCGCGGAGAAAGCCATCTCCCGAAATGAGCAATACCTGTCTTAGAATGTGTCTGGATGTCTGATGGGACATAGCTCATAAATGAACTCCAAATCCAAACTTCTTAGACTGTATCGTCAACTGAACTTAATCAGTATCCTGCGCCATGCCACCCTCAGTATTGCCTTGGACCACCTGTCCAAAATACTGTCCCTCATCAGAAGAAAAAACTATAACTCTGACAACCTCCTTGTCGTCCATGTCACCTTGGAAGCCTGGAATGATAACTGTTTCCCGAATGAGGCTGTCGTTATCATATCCCTAGAACATCCACTTATGTTCTAAAACTGCTTCCGACCGTTTCTCCAGGATTGGATTAATGTCATCTTATTGCATCTAGTGCAAGAACAATGTCTGGTGTGGTACTTGACATCTCATGATTGACTCAATTGCCTGAGCAAGTGATCTGCCAATCATGCACACCCCTCTCCAATTTAGTCTGTAAGACCCCTTTAGAGAGGGTGACTCCATTACCTGCAGGTACACTACCGTGCCAGGAGTCGTCCATCCTAAATACTCTTAGAATGCTGTCAAGTACCCTTATTGGGAAACCACCCAAATCTAGATATAAAACCATAGATCTAGTAACCAGTATGTTAGACATAAAGTCCAAGTCCTTTGTGGAGAAAACACTGTGTGACGACCAAAGTATAACCGATTGTAGTATAGGAGTTTCTTTTCCTACTCTGTGTATGTCATCCAAATACCAGGATATCACACCCTACTACCTTCTCAACAGATCCATCCCCTATTCTGATGAAGTCAATCCCATGACTGTCACGTCAGAAATAGATGATCTATCTCAGCTACATCTGCTTTAGTCTATAAATAGACATAAGCTACCTGTCCACCAATGCTTCCGCTGCTCCCACTGACTACGACAACCCTCTGGCAGAGTCATATAGACGTACATTTCTAAAACTAGTTTAGAACGACGCTATACTCATCTTCCCGCCGGGTCTCGCAACCTGGAACAACAGCAATGGTAATTGTGGGTAAACAAGAACTTCCCTGTCACCGTCCTTGAGGCTACCGTAGTACCTCTCGGGTGCCTGAAGTTACCCACCTTATCTGCGGAGTGGCCAATGGAATGTCAATCCAGACTGAATCTTTAGGTTCCTTATCAAATCTTCAGTAATCGTTTGTGGTTCTGGAATCACTTCCAGTTCTACCATACTCCCACTACTGTTTTCCAAAAAAAATCCATTTTTAATAAAACTGTGGTGAGTCTAGAACAATATTGCTGTTGTTCATCCAGATGGTAGAAAGTCAACCCTCGTCATAGCCTGGGTCAACCCACAAACAGCCATTACAGAAACGTGCCTTGAGTTGTCCAGTGTCTGGTTTTAATCATAAGCCGGACAACTCCCCGTACCTTAACATCGTTAAGATATGAACTGTTCTATATCCCATATAGAAACAGAGGCACTGATTTAACTGAACCAGATTCAAATCATGCAGCTGTCTCTAGTGCATGTCTACTAAATGGAAGAAGGCCGATCAGCGTTACTCAACTTAGGAATGCTTCCAATCATGAGTAACCCGAAAGAGAAGCAAGATCTCTTTATCATTACTATCAACTGAATACCATACGCAAGTATCTACATCTTCGATCTCTTTGAAGAATCCCGATACTTGCTACACCTGGTTCTCTACTCTACTCAAATACCTATAACTTCTCAAAATTCGGACCCTGTGTTTCCGCGAAACACCTGTCTAAAACTAGAGAAGTCATAAGTAAACCGAATATAGTACGAGGACCATCCCCTATGTCCTGAAGGACCCTGGACAACATACAATACTCTGTATAAGTCCCTTGAGTCTGATAACTCATTTACTATGTGTCGTAGGTTGGAAACTGTACTTATGGTTAAGAAGAATTACACCGCTGTTCAATGCTCCTTACCTAACCATCCACTGATATAGGTAAATGTCGTAGACATAATTTCAGAAAGGTATATCTCACTCTATGAAAATAGACGTACAGATATATCAATTTGAAATTGGTTCATAAAAGCGGATATTCAAAACCAAATATTTGCCGTCCGGCAAACAACCCAGGTGACTTCCTCAAATATCACCGATTACAACGAATCCCGATATAATGAGGATGATCACCCAATTCCCAATAACTTACTCCCACTCATCATTTGTAAAACCATACAGATGTGAGAATCATACCTGGTAAATACATACCCTGGAGCAAGTATCTAATCGGGAAATCTGTTTTCTTTTAACATTACACAGTGAAGCTGAAACATTGAAATGTTTCGATGGGGTATCCCGGTATTCCTAGTAATGCCTCTTCCAGATTCACGACTGTAACCGTATAATTCTTTGCCACCTCTCCAAATCCCTTCATATGTCTTTAGTCATTACCTTCTGCACACCCCTTTAGGCCAAATGGTTTTCTTCCTTCCCTAGCGTTCGGCACCAGCCTATGGTTTGGAAGAAGACTATCCAATAAGCATAATGGGTGTACTGTCCTAATCCTAGGAGCACTCGCAAAGCGAGAGAAGGTGAAGATAAAAGACACCTGAATAAATCTTATTCCTATTTCTCCTGAACCAGAATCCATCCCCGAACTGGAACAAGTTCCTTTCGAGTTCGTATATAACCATAAGATGGAGTATCCAATAAACTGTGGATCTTCGTAGTGATACGGAGTGTCCTGGAGAAATGCAATGGTGATTTAGGATTGGCGAAGGAATACTTGGTTTGGTCGTGAATATCTATTGCAATTTACTTTGCCCTCTTACTAATCCCTTTCTTTGTCTGAACTTAGTACCTTCTGTACACCTTCGTTAGGCTAATTGGTTTTCTTCATTCCCTACCGGTCGGCACCAGCCTAAGGCTTGGAAGAAGACTATCCAATTTGCGTAATAGGTGTACTATCTCCTAAACCAAGGAGTACTCGCAACCTGAGAGAAGGTAAAAGGAAAAGACAACTGAATAATCCTATCCGTTTCCTCCAGAACCGGGAACCATCCTCGAATAAATTCTTTCGAGTTCGTATCTAACCATACGATGGTTTTGTCCAATGGAAGTGGACGTTCGTAGTAATACGGGGTGTCCTGGAGAAAAAGGGTAAAAGTAGGAGTGGCAATGAGGTTCGCAACTCTGACAATCCAAAAGCCAGTGTTAAGAAGGTTCGGTCAACTTGGTCACTGAGTCATAGTCTTAGGGTCGGGTCAATGGTCGCTGCCAAAGAGAGAGAGAAAAGAAACACTCAGCGTGCACTCTATCCTAGATCAGAATGGTTACCAATTTATCTAATCTGGAAACCTCCCACTGTACCGTCAGATTCTCCTCCAAACCTGAAAGAAGAATTAGTCGGGGTCACCCGAGGAGTAAACTAACTCATCAGTGGGAATCGGGATCCAACTATCATCGCTTGATAACGTGACGGAATCCGCTCACGGTATCACACTCCAGAAGGTATGCGCATATCTGGCAAGTTTCAGTTCTTTTGAAACTCCCGATGTGATTTCTGCCCCATGCTCTTATGACCTTGACTAAGGCCAACAAATCATCAGTCACATGTCAAGTTCTACCCGTCATTATCCAGGTTGATTTGAACCCACCCGTACAAGCCCTTGACTAGGGCCAACAAGGCTATACGACTGTCCCAAACCAACGCATCTATATATGCAGCATATGAACACCCAATAGCTACCAAACACTGTGCCTTGACTAAGGCCAACAAACACAGCTTGAATAATATTGACTACCCATATGAAACGACGGAGGGCTATGAATGGTTTCTGGCGAAAACCTTTAACGTAAAGAACTTGATATCGTTGAAGGAACTGATAGCTTTTTTAAAAATATAGTGACGAAAACCGTTGCTAAAGAGGTCACTCCCGGTGAAGGGATCTCGGCTCTTTCCCCGTAGAATGAGGTGCAGGATATTCCAACTGAATACCACGGTGCAAAGGAAAAGTAATCGGCTATAGTGAAGTTAATGCCCTGACGCAAACTTCTGTCCAAGGGGTCACTCCCGGTGAAGGGATCTCGGCCCTTGCCTCGTCTACTGAGGAGCAGGATATTCCAACTGAATACCACGATGCAAAACAAAAGTGAACGTCCTTGCAATAACAGCTTTTTGAAAAGTGTTCCAACAACATCAGATTAGGTTTGTTTTTAACTTGCATTGATCCGAATTAACGCAGTCCCATCAATTGATCACACAAAAAAGAACGAAAATATACTGATGTACGTATATGCCATCCGCATTCGCCACTGGGTCCCGTCATTACCCGTTAGGTTAGCTGACTAACGACAGAGCGGGGACTGGACTAGCGCGGATGTAAAACATATACAGCATCTACTAATATATATACCAATATATTATATTTCGCTCAAGGCGTGAAAGAAATGCAACATCACATAAATGTACAGCATCACAGAAACAATACAGATATCTCGGATCCCCGGGTTTCACAAAGCCACTACTGAAACCCGACGTTCCCCTGGTCGCGTGGATAGCCTGTGCAATGAAATCCTAGACCCCTACGGGCGCGGCAAGTCACCCGCCAAAACCTGAAGCGAGGCAGCCCCCTTCAGCACCGTGAATGGACCACCCAGCACTTCACGGAATCCGGTAACTTGGGCACCCCTCCTGGGTCAACCTGTACCCCCTACGAGTGCGGCGAATAGCCCGCCAATCCTAGAGTGAAGCCCCCTCCGTCTCAATGACATGAGATGCGGGCTTGTTGCCCTCCAGAACCCGGCTATCCGTGCACCCCTCCGCGGGGTAATCCTAGTACAGAAAGTAAAATATACATACAATGGGTACATCGACCGCAACCTGGCCGTGCCGCAAAATAATAATACAAACAGGCAGTGACGGCAGTCCACATGTCGGACGCTCGCCCCGCAATATCAAATGTAAATAATACAACCACAACTGTACTAGCATTGCATCCAGGCTATCCCCCACGACCGATCCGCAACATCACAGCAAAAACAGAACATCAACGTGAAAGTCACGTTCGCAAATCCGTCTAACCAGGCTATAGCAGTTAGACCGGATTTACCGATCAAGTGACATTCACGGTCGCAGATATAATGTAAATACTGTGAAATAATGTGTTTAAAATATCCGATCAATCAAATTTTAACAAGTGGGCCCCCAAGTACTACTGTAGCATATCAAGAAATTCTGGGCCCAATATTAATGTTCCAAAACCCCAATTTTAACCCCAGAAAGACACTGTAGAAATTTGGTGCAGGGATCTCCATAGTGCGCGGCGGAACCGCGGCCCAAAGGGGGGTTTGGCCGCGGTTCCGCGCCTCCACAGTGGAATCACCCTGTCGAATTTCTACAGTAGCCTTGTAATCTCCAGTACATCAATTTTATACAACCTGAAAAATTTTTGGAGACCAAAAAATTTCAATAGAAAACTGTCGCAAGCAAAAATGCGGTTTTGGAACATTCGATCGATCGAAACAGAAAAACACATTACACCAAGCTAGACTAAGTAAATGGCGAGGCTCTGATACCACTGTAAGTGCACGGCGACGCCCCGGCCGTCAATCCGACGGCCAAATGCGGAAGCGGTGATAAACTTTAATTTTTACATGAACTGGCAAACCGCCGCGCACTAATACCCGGATCGAACCACTAACTAGTCCTAGCTATCTACAAGAAAGGGAAGAGAGATATACCGACAGATCCGAGTCCTCCGGTCTTCTCGTCGTCGTCCCGATCTCCTGCGGAAGCTCCGGTCTCCACCTCGTCGCCGGAAGTGCACCACATCGCCTACTTCTTTTATGGGCTCCCACCTCAATGCCGAGGCAACTCGGGCACGAAGCTGGCTAGTCGACGTGCCCAAGATTTGCTGTAGAATGTTGTGTAGAACTTGTGTCTCTTTTTGGGGTTTTGGATGTTGCCTTTTGAGATGGTGGAGGAATGGATTTTTGAGATGAACTAGAGAGCTTTTCTTAGCACCATGAGAACCAAAAATGCCACACCAAAAATGAATCCAATCCCCACTCCAATAGTGGCCGGCCCAAGCAAATGTGAAGGGTGAGAATGGAGAGAAAGTCAAGGGAGTGGGTGAGCTATCATGCAAGCATGGATAAAGAGTGATGATTAAAACAATATCATCACAAACATAAACAAACACTCCAAAACAACCATGATGACTCCAAATGGTGAAGCCATCATGAAGAAGTCAATAAGTCAAGGTCAATGGAGCAACCATGATGATCCAACCAATATGCAAAGAACCCCTCCACAAAAACTTATTTGCAACAATGCAAATAAGCCCTCCTCCACCAAACTTCGGCCAATGAACGATACAAAGGAAATTGGCCGAAACGGAAAGCAAACTGGCAACTCCAGAAAACTGGTCCCGTAATAAATTACAGGAAAACCCCGATACTGTGTATACACACCCGCATTTATATTCCGACTGAAATACAAATGCAATGAGACAAAATCTACACTGTACTATATTAGGATCCGGCTTAAACCAAAGCCAGCCAGTAATATCTGTTCGATCCTGATCCGTGCAATACCGCACGTATCTGATCGAACTCTGCCATATATCCCTACGGCCTATAGTATAAACTGTCCGATCCTGATCCGTGCAATACCGCACGTATCTGATTGGACCTTGCCATATCTCCATACGGCCTCTACAACTTTTCGCCCGAAAGCTGAGTAACTGAATGTGGGGGACTCTAAAGACTCGTCAACACCTTGGTTGTGGATTTAACCACTAGCACGTCAGAGGTATAAGCCAATACGTAACGGGCTACCAGGTATTGAATAAAAGGGACGTCTGTGAGTGAACTCAGCCTGACAACCCTACTGAGCCTGTCAGTGACAATATCTGTACAGTCCGGTCCGTTCGTCTATGAGCATCGCATGGCGGGCCTAGGCGGTTGGTAAATCTCAGACCCCCAAAAGCGGTACAAGTCGTGTCGGAGTGTAGCACAGAACACCCTGAGATACTACTGGAATACCTACCAGTAAATCTCCTTGCCTCGGCCGAGGGCTTCGTGTAATGGCTCTCCTAGACACAGCACGACCTCACCCCCAATACCGGGAGAGACGAACCCCTGAAGATGCGCTCACTGCCTCCATGTGGCTCGGGACTGTACCCAACTAAAACCTGTTTGCACGACTCCTTTGAGCCGTGGTAGGGTAGTAATCAAAGTACAGTGGGAACTCACATAAGACAAATGACGATCCCCAGGTCGATGAACTAACCTGCACACATGTCACCAGGGAACTGCCATCTGACATCTGGTATATGACCAACTAGCATGTTCCCGGCGAGTCCTGTCCAGTGTACTCATAACCCAATGAGCACCTGTATACATCTTAGGTGATCCAACTGACACCAGTGGCTTGTGAGACCGGCCACCGCCCCTCGTCGGGGTCTCGACTGTATACACTAGTCTACTATGGAGTATCGATGCCCTGTCTCGAAACTCGCACGACTAGGGACCATTTAAGGATATGCTTATAGACCCCAGCTCCCACTTATATGATCGCCCTCATACTGCTGGTGGTCAAGCAAGAATCCTAGGGGCTCTATCAACGTGTAATAGCAACTTGTCAGGTCACCTGAAACAGTACACGATGATAAAGGTGAACCAGATAGCATACTATCGTCTCGAGTAAGACTGTCCTACCGGGATAGGTCCTCCATCAATCATTGCAATCACGTACCTGTGACCTAATAATTGACTCTGAGGGCACTATCTCCAACAGCTGTTAGTTTATAAGCACATCCTTAAAAGGTCCCTAGTCGTGGGAGTTTAGAGACAGGGCATCGATTCTCTAGAGTAGACTAGTGTATACAGTCGAGACCCCGACGAGGGGCGGTGGCCGGTCTCACAAGCCACTGGTGTCAGTTGGTTCACCTAAGATGTATACAGGTGCTCATTGGGCTATGAGTACACCGGACAGGACTCGCCGGGAACATGCTAGTTGGTCTTATACCTGATGTCAGATAGCAGTTCCCAGGTGACATGTGTACAGGTTAGTTCATCGACCTGGGGATCGTTATTTGTCTCGTGTGAGTTCCCACTGTGCTTTGATTACTAACCTACCACGGCTCAAAGGAGTCGTGCAAACAGGTTTTAGTTAGGTACAGTCCCGAGCCACATGGAGGCAGTGAGCGGATCTTCAGGGGTTCGTCTCTCCCGGTATTGGGGGTGAGGTCGCGTTGTGTCTAGGAGAGCCAATACACGAAGTCCTTGGCCAAGGCAGGAGATTTACTGGTAGGTATTCCAGTAGTATCTCAGGGTGTTCTGGGCTACACTCCGACATGACTTGTACCGATTTTGGGGGTCTGACTTTTACCAACCCCCTAGGCCCGACATGCGATGCTCATAGACGAACGGACCGGACTGTACGGATATTGTCACTGACAGGCTCAGTAGGGTGTCAGGATGAGTTCGCTCATCGACGTCCCTTTTGGTCAATAGCTGGTGGCCCGTCACGTATTGGCTTATACCTCTGACGTACTAGTGGTTAAATCCACAGCCATAGTATTGACGAGTCTTTAGAGTCCACCACACTTTCAGTTACTCAAGCTTTCGGGCGAAACGCTGTAGAGGCCGTATGGAGATATGGCAGGGTCCGATCAGATACGTGCGGTATTGCACGGATCAGGATCAGACGGTTTGTACTAGTGGCCGTATAGATATATGGCAATGTTCGATCGGATACGTGCGGTATTGCACGGATCGGGATCGAACGGATATTACTAGCCGGCTTTGGTTTAAGCCGGATCCTAGTATAGTACAGTGTAGATTTTGTCTCATTGCATTTGTATCCGGACGGAATACAGATGCGGGTGTGTATGCACAGTATGGGGGTTTTCCTGTAATTTATTACGGGACCAGTTTTCTGGAGTTGCCAGTTTGCATTCCGTTCCGGCCGGTTTTCCTTTGTTATTTCCCGGCCGGACTTTTCCGATGGAGGGTGTTATTTGCAAGTTTGCAAATAACACATTGTGGAGGATTTTCTTGCAAATGTATTAATTATGAAAGCATCTTTTGATACCATTCTTATCCATCATCATCACTTGCTTTTTGTTGATTTGAGGTGATTAGTAGTTGATGTGAGTTAGTTATATTGATATTTGGATATGGTCACCCTCTCTCTTTTCCTACACTCACCTCCCTCTTGCTTATGTATTCTTTCCTCCACCATTCTAAGATAATAAGGTTTTTCATTTTTGAAAAAAAGAGAAGAAGAGAGCTTCATTTTGAGAGAGTAGCATTTTGATCTCTTTTCATGTTAAGAAAAATGCAAGCACCATTTTTCTTATCTTGTTTCCTCCATCATCTTCAAATGGCAACAAACCCCAAATGAGACATAGGCTCTACACTACACATTCTACAGCAAATCTTGGACGCGTCGGCTAGCCTACTTCGCTCCCGAGTTGCCTCGGTACTGAGGTGGGAGCCCGTAAAAGATACAGGCGATGTGGTGCCCTTCCGGCGAGGAGGCGACGACCGGAGTTTCCGCAGGAGATCGGGACGACGAGGAGAAGACCGGAGGACTCGGATCATTTGGTATATCTCTTCCCTTCTTGTAGTTAGCTTAGACTAGTTAATGGTTCGATCCGGGTGTTTAGTGCGCGGTGGTGCCGGTTTGCTAAGTTCGCAAAATTAAAGTTTATCACCGCTTTCGCATTTGGCCGTCGGATTGACGGCCGGGGCGCCGCCGTGCACTTATACACTGATAGGACGGGTGTTCCATGGCATAAGCCAGAACTCCATTGTCACACAATGGGAGGAACTAAGTTCATCTCATGAACAAATATACATCCAGACCGCCTCTTTGGTAGCATCTTAAGTAGCTATGTATCCAGCCTTTATCGTCTAGTATGCCACGGTATCTAGCTTGGAACTCTTCCAACATACCGTCCCTTTACTGAGGGTGAAGACAATGCCTGTGACTGACATTCAGTCGCCTTTATCACCCTGGAACACTTCCAGCGATTCTCCCCTGGATCGATTGATACCATTTTCACTACTACTAGTGAGATTCCTAACATCCAATTAAATCTATCTCATAGATCCAAAACTCAGGATTTAGGAGGTATCATTTTGATCCTATATGGAGAATCTTTGTGATAAGCGGAGATCGACCGAGCGTAGTATAGGAAACTCCTTCCCTATCAAGAGTATGTCATCCATGTACTCTACGAGGATCACTACCAAACTCCCTACTACCTTTTTGTATATACAAGCTTCATCTACCATTTTGATGATGTCAAACTGTTTGACTACTACATCAAAACAGACGTTCCAACTCCGCGATGCCTGCTTTATCCTATAAAGCATCTTGTACACGTTTCCGCTTCTCCCACTGTCTACGAAGCCCTCTGACTGTGTACTTATAGACGCACTCTTCTAAAACATCATTTAGAAAAGCAGTCATGGCACCCAACCGCCAGATATCGTAGTCATGGTATGTAGCCGTGGCAAGTAGGATCTGGATGGACTTAAGCATAGCTACTTAGAAAAGGTTTCATTATAATCCATACCTGGTCAATGATGCAAACTTTAACAAGTCTAGCTTTGAAAGTCTTAACTTTTCCATGTACACCAAGTAATCTTCTCAAGATATACTTGCTCCTGATGGGGATTTAACCCTTCAGATATAGCAACTAAAGTCCATACTTTGTTGGTGTATAAGGATTCCATCTCAGATCACTAAGCATCCAGCCATTCTTACAGGGTCCCACTCTTGATGGCCAGCTCGAAGCTAGTTGGGTCATCATCTCATGATGCAATTCTCGCTCCCACTGTCATCGAGAAACCGAAGCAACTCTCAGGTGGGTGAGGAACCCTACTAGATCGGCGGTGAGGCTGGGGTTTGTAGGTTACTATTGAATCCTTTGGTTCTACCAAATCACCAGCTGCAATTTGTATAGCTGGAACCTTTCCAGTTGTACATAACTGACCTTGCCTCGAGCTTGTCCGGATTTTGCTTTTAGACATAGGCCGGACAACCCCAAATCTTAACTAGCTTAAGACATGGGCTCTTCCCATACCATATCTTATATGGAGTGGTAGGCTGTGATCTGATTCGAACCTAATTCAATAGGTATGCAGCTTCTCAAGTGCATAACCCCTAAAAGGAAAAAGGTAACTCAGTATTACTCATCATAGAGCACACCATATCAAATAGGGTGTATCTGCTCCGCCCCGATATACCATCGTGCTATGGTGTATACGGAGGAGTAATTCTGAGAGAGAATCTTATTCTCCTTTAGAACAGTCCAGGATTTCCGTGCTCAAGTATTCTCCTCCTCGATCACATCAAAGGACATAATACTTATACCCGTATTTTGGTTCTCTACTTCTAACTTATATTCTGTGAATATCTCAAAAGGTTCGGACTTGCATTTCAACAGGAACATATATCTGAATCTTGAGAGATTATCAGAGAATGTAATGAAGTACAAAGAACCGGTCCTGGCATGTGTAGACAGGGGACCTTTCATACATAAACATGCATCAATCCCAAGAGTTTACCAACTCTTTCACTGTTTCTAGTAAATGGAGCTATGGTCATCTTATCTTTGTGACATGACTGGCAAGTTTCACAAGATGTAAATTCAAACTGATTTAAATATACATCTAAATGTAACTTCAGCCAGTCGGGTCGCATTGATATCACCTAGTCTACAATGCCTCAAGAAGATTTCGTTCATTTCTGAACTCTTCCTCTTGTGTGTGTTCTGTATACTAAAGAACTGTAGTTTGATTTAGAACAACAATGCTTTTAGATAACGTGCCTGAACCGATCAACTTTTGATATAGGAAATGTTCAAAACATTATCCAACAATACAGAATTTTATCGTTTCTTTACTAATAAAGAGACAGATATGATTTTGTATATCAGGTTCGGTATCTAATAACATTTGTTCAGAATCAATGTATTGGTAATACAGGGTGACAGTGACCGACAGACTTGGCTGCAACTCTTGCCCCGTTTTCTGCCTCATGAAACTTATCACCCGTTCTCAGTTCTTTACCTATCTGTAGCCCATGTAACATATTACATATGCGGGATCCTGATCCGGTATCATATACCCAGGACGTAAAGGATACAGAGAAACAGTTCTTTGTAATGAACACGCCCGAAGATGATGCATCATATGCACTTTCTTCGTTTGGGCGGCACGGGAATTCTGGTAATCCCTAATTTCCTGCTCTGTCTTATAACAATTATAAGTTGGAGCGGGACCAACGTTCCCCAGCTCAGTATAACTGTCACGACCCGAAAGTACGGAACGTGACTGGCACTTAGATTACGAGACGTCTAAAGGCGTACCGTAACCTAAGTCAGCCAAAGCCCAGAAATCTAACCCAAAATCAAAAGAGAGTGAAGGAAAACCTTAATGAAAACGGTTTTGAAATCAATTAAGTTGCAAAGAATCCCTTTTTAAAACATCAAAAATTTCTGAAAATTTCGGCAGAGTTTCCCCTGTATTTTCTATCCCCAAAAAAGGGTACAACAAGATAATACATACGAAATCATATAAATGGCATCCCCAAGCGGGAGCTAGCTCTTCGCCCAAGGCGGATCACAACCACATGCAATATAATAGTGATATCAAGAAAAAGAGCATAAAGAAACGCAAAATACCAGAAAACACACGTCGGCTCAAGTGAGCTCGACCCAAAAGAAACCACAAATATACATATCTCTCATTCTCATCACTAGGTCGCATATACAATACAAGTGGTAGATGGAGAATACTAGATACAATGATAAAGCAAAAAGAAATAAAGTATACTCGCAACCCACCTACGGGCGATGTCGCGAGTCTGAGCAAAAGGAACTGATGATAAGATAGCCCGCCGCTACAAGACTGACGGGTCCGACCTGCAAGACACTGTGGCACAACGGGGGTGAGTTGCCAGCTCGTGAGTAAATATAACATCTAATAAGGCAATCGTAAGAATGCACGCAATGCGGAACAACATGTATGTCCATATGTGATATAATAACTCTAGTATGCATGCACATGTATACAATATCTTTTCTAACTCTTTAAGTGTTTTAAATGTTAATGTTACTGCATTCTTAACTTTTAGAAAACGAATGTCTGCATAATAGCTAAATATCATCAAGAAATCCTCAGAAAAACCCGTGTCAAGCATCGACACCAAATAGGAATCATATCTGTCTCAATGTCGGGCTCCGTCAGTCCGGATCGGCCCATATCATAAATCTCACGACAACGGTCGGTATCTTCCGGATATCCGCCGCGCCAGACATCACCGGTAGGTAGTCTTCCCCTGCCAGGCTCATCGTCTACAACTCGATCTTCTTGCCCCGGGGTACCTTACCGGGCCCACCATGTACCCGAGACGGTTCCTCCACTCCTCGAATCGGGTCTCGAAATCCAACAGAAAACATGAAAACTCATGGTGGACGACACATACATCACGAGAAAACCGCAACTTTGTTTTGAAAAGGTAAATATAAGGTTTTGTTAAATTCTTGCGGTTTTCCCCCAAAATCCAGAAATCGCAGCAAACTGAAATCCTCAAGAAATCATAATGTCCACATGTTATATATGATAAGTGTCTATGATATCAATGTATATGATGTGAGAGTTTGGCTAGAAATCTATGTAAATATGATAGTAATGCGAGGTATATGCGCGCGATACAATCTCAAATATCATGCATGAATGCAATGGCGTTACTAAGCTAAACAGGTTTTTATAGTGCACGTGACATGGCAAATACCAAAGGCGTGTGTGTCACATGAATAGTGCGTGTGCAATAGATGCCAATGGTAAGGTGTTCGTGTCCTACGAAATGGTATCGCTTATGTATATATATGAATGTCATATGAATGTCCATGCAATCTAGTATAGGGTGTAAGGATATGCAATGTACATAAATGGATAAGCTAGCTAACAATATAATTATTGCATAAAGTGGAGTAATCCGAACTAGGGAGGGGGGCGCCTCGCGCCATCCAGACGATTCCCCCATAGATGAATATATCTACTCACCAGAAATCCCCGCTAATCTGATCCGGCCACCGCTTTGCCTTTACGCGCCGTGTCCGAAGTTTCCCCGACCGATCCTAGAATTGCATAACACACAATATAAGGTTACAGATCTCTGAGATGATGCAACTCACACTATGAAAAGATCGACGCTCTCGGATTAATCACAACGTGCACTCGGTACGCGGAAAATACACGAAAATCGCTAAAACCTTAACTAAAATCGCCGTTTCGGGGCAATTGTAAAAACTAAAACCCGACTCAACAAAACTCCGCATTCACACACCCTAATAGTCGTATAAGATGCTAATTATATCGCCTAAATAACACAATTAGATCACCTCCTAAAATTTTAGAAAAACTAGTAAGCAAATAGCATAGCAATTCTACGTAAATGTCGAAATTTCATCGATCTAGCGAACGCAACATCGCTCAATTAATCACTCTAACCAATTGGATAACCAAAGCCCTAACTTAAATCCATACACCATGCTACAAACCCTAATTAGGGCAACAACACCTCACTTGAAAAACATGAGCAAACAAATTAAATCAATTTCCACACTTTCAATATCTAATTTAACATACTAAAACTACCAATTGAACATTAGATAAGAGTTATACCTTACAAGTTGAAACCTAGGTTGCACTTGATCTTGAAAGATGCCTCCTTTCACCTTATTTTAAACAATTTAGGGTTTGGAAGGAGGTAGATTAAGGATGGGGTTTGAATTTGTGAAGAAATATATTGATTTCGGGGGATTTTTGGAGTGAATTTTGAAGCAAAGGAAGTGGGGAAAATGAAGTGCTGCTGTGGGAGGGGGGCTCGGCCTGGGCAATGGAAGAAGAAAATGAGAGAATGTGTAGAAGATTCCATGATGAAATTATCATCTAAGGTCAAATGAAGCTTTCACATCAAAACTTTTCACAAAAAAACCCATTTTAAGCCATTTTTTTCATTAAATTCCAAACCATAAAACTAAAAATGTGAAAGTCATGACATAAATTTTTTTACACCTTATTTTAGCTTATAAAGACTCCTAATTAAGAAATTTACCTAATTAAATTTGTATTTATCCCTAATTAAATGTATTTAAAAAGGCTTAAAATAATAAACAAAATAATTAATTCCGAAAAAAATTTTATTTAACTAGAAACTTATAAATGACATTTTAGTGACAAAATTATAGTAATATCTTATTTAAATTTTGTATAATTAAGTCTACAATGAAAAATATCACTTTTGACTTTTTACGGAAAAAGCCGAAAAATTTGCCGATTACCGAAAAACTGCCTAAACGATTTTCGAAGGGTTACAATCTTCCCTCCTTAAAGAAATTCGGTCCCCGAATTTAGAATTTAACTACGCGTACCTTCAAAAAGATGGGGATATCTCTTCCTCATCTCGACCTCGGTCTCCCAGGTGACCTCCTCGCTGTTCGGGCCACGCCAAAGGACCTTGACAGACGGTATGACCTTCGACCTCAATTTCTTCACCTGGCGATCCAAGATGACCACCGGCTGCTCGGTGAAAGAAAGATCACGCTCTAACTGGATCGTCTGGTGCTGAATCGCCTGGGAAGGATCATGAAGGTACTTGCGGAGCATCGAGACATGGAATACGGGGTGAACATCGGGGAAGCTGGGCGGAAGGGCTAACCGATAAGCGACTGGACCAACGCGCTCTAGGATCTCGAAAGGACCAACATATCTAGGACTCAGCTTCCCTTTCCGCCCAAATCTCATCACACCCTTCATCGGAGAGACCTTCAGGAAAACATGATCGCCAACAGCGAACTCGAGTCGGCGACGACGCCTGTCAGCATAAGATTTCTGCCTGCTCTGTGCCGCTCTCATCCTGTCCCGAATCAGCTGTATCTTCTCGGTCGTCTCCTGTACGATTTGCGGCCCCAAAATACTGCTCTCCCTAAGCTCTGTCCAGCATACAGGCGATCGACATCTCCTCCCATATAAAGCCTCAAAAGGTGCCATCTGAATTGTCTCCTGGAAGCTATTATTGTAAGAAAACTCGATCAAAGGCAAATGACGATCCCAGCTACCACCGAAATCTAAAACACAAGCTCTGAGCATGTCCTCAAGAGTCTGAATCGTACGCTCCGACTGACCGTCAGTCTGAGGATGAAAGGCTGTGCTAAAACTCAATCGGGTGCCCAAAGCTTCCTGGAGTTTCTGCCACAATCGGCTGGTAAACTGGGTGCCACGGTCGGACACGATGCAAGTCGGAACACCATGCAGTCGCACAATCTCATCAATATAAACCTGGGCGTACTGAGAAAATCCAAAAGTGGTCTTCACTGGCAGAAAGTGAGCCGCTTTCGTCAGTCGATCCACAATCACCCAGATAGAGTCATACCCTCGACTGGTCCTGGGTAGACCCACAACAAAGTCCATGGAGACCTGCTCCCACTTCCACTCAGGAATGGGCAAAGGCTGTAACTCGCCGGCTGGCCTCTGGTGCTCTGCCTTGACTTGCTGACAAGTCAGGCATCTCGACACAAAGTCTGTAATATCCTTCTTCATCCCGTCCCACCAGTAAACCTCTCTCAAATCACGGTACATCTTGGTGGAACCTGGATGCACACTGTATACTGATCTATGGGCCTCCTCGAGAATATTACGCCTCAGTCCCTCTGAATCTGGCACACACAGTCGAGTCCCAAATCGAAGTATCCCCTGATCATCAATCACGAACTCCGAAACTCTGCCCTGTCGAATCTGCTCGATAATCTCTAAGATACGGGAGTCGCCGGACTGTGCCTCGCGGATACGGTCATGTAACTGTGGGCGTGCTCTGAAATGGGCCAGCTGTCCCCCTGTAGGAGCAAACTCGAACTGCACTCTGCTATCACATAAAACCTGCCAATCCGCCGTCGACTGCATCTGCACTGCGCTCAAACAAGATAAGCTACCTCCGGGCCTCCTACTCAAAGCATCTGCCACCACATTCGCCTTTCCCGGATGGTATAGAATCTCGCAGTCATAATCCTTCACCAACTCCATCCAACGGCGCTGTCTCAGGTTCAGGTCTCGCTGCTGGAAGATATAGTTCAAACTCTTGTGGTCAGTGAATATCTGGCACGACTCACCGTATAGGTAATGTCTCCAGATCTTGAGTGCAAACACTACTGCAGCCATCTCTAAATCATGGGTGGGGTAGTTCTGCTCGTGTTTCCTCAGCTGCCGAGAAGCGTACGCGATAACTCTGTCGTGCTGCATCAACACACATCCCAGCCCCACTCTAGAAGCATCACAATATACCACGAACCCGCCTGATCCTGAAGGCAATGCCAACACTGGAGCAGTAGTCAGACGAGTCTTCAACTGCTGGAAGCTATCCTCACATGCCTGCGTCCAATCAAAAGGAACCCCCTTCCGGGTCAACCCGGTCAACGGTGCAGCAATGCGGGAGAAATCCTGGACAAAACGTCGATAATAGCCGGCCAGACCTAGAAAACTGCGGACCTCTGTGACTGATACCGGTCTAGGCCAACGCTGAACTGCCTCGATCTTCTTCGGGTCCACGCAAATACCATCTCTCGTAACCACATGACCCAAGAAGTCGACACTGTCTAACCAGAATGCGCACTTGGAAAATTTGGCGAACAGCTGATGCTCCCTCAAAGTCTGCAATGTGATACGTAAGTGCTGCTCATGCTCCTCCCGGCTCCGAGAATAAACCAAGATGTCGTCAATGAACACAATGATGAACTGATCGAGATACGGCCTGAATACGCGGTTCATCAAATCCATAAATGCTGCCGGGGCATTGGTGAGCCCGAACGACATCACCAAGAACTCGTAATGACCATAACGAGTACGGAAGGCGGTCTTCGGAATATCCTCCTTCCGAACCCGCAACTGGTGATAGCCTGATCGTAAATCAACCTTCGAGAAGAACCCTGCACCCTGGAGCTGATCAAATAAGTCATCAATGCGGGGTAGGGGATACCTGTTCCGCACAGTAACCCGGTTCAGCTGACGATAATCAATGCATAAACGCATACTTCCGTCCTTCTTCTTAACAAACAGGACGGGAGCACCCCAAGGTGACACACTCGGTCGGATAAGCCCTTTGTCCAGCAAGTCCTGTAACTGATCCTTTAGCTCTCTCAGCTCCGCCGGGGCCATCCGATAAGGAGGTATAGAAATAGGCCCCGTGCCGGGGATCAAGTCAATACAGAACTCAATCTCGCGCTCTGGTGGCAGACCAGGCAGTTCGTCAGGAAATACATCAGGAAACTCTCTCACAACAGGGACCTGGTCCAACGGAACCTCTGTGGAGCTAGTATCACAAACATAGGCTAAGAATCCCTGACACCCTTTCCTTAAGAGCTGACCAGCGCGAAGAGAAGAAATCAAGCTGGGAAGGGTAGCACTACGATCTCCCTGAATAATAAGAACCGGCTCACCAGGAAAACTGAATCTGACTGCTTTTTCACGGCAGTCCACGGATGCATAGAAGGTGGCTAGCCAGTCCATACCAAGAAGAACGTCAAAGTCTAGCATATCGAGGAGAATCAAATCTACAGAAGAATCTCTCTCACCGATACGAACGGAACAAGATCGGTACACAAAACGGGCAACAAAAGACTCGCCTACCGGGGTAATAACGACAAGCGGCTGATCTAACGGAGAAGACTCTCGGCCCAACCTCGGTGCAAAATACGTGGAAACATAGGAATGTGTGGAGCCTGGATCAAATAATACCCGTGCATCAAAAGAACATACTGGCAGAGTACCTGTCACGACGGCATTGGATGCCTGTGCATCCTGAGGAGTCAATGCGAACACTCGAGCCTGTCCACCGCTAATAGCTGGCTGTGCCCTGCCTCTACCTCGGCCTCTGCCTCTGCCTCTGTCGCCTCGTCCTCTCTGAACCGGACCGCCACGCCCACGGCCTCTAGAAGCATCTGGCTGGCGGGAAGCATCATCAGGAGTAGGAAGTAAAGCTCTCTGAGAAGGTGGTGAGGGTGGTAAGGTCACATGCGGGACTGTCGCCGCGCCCGGACGTCCCATGGTACAGTCTCTGACACGGTGATACTGACTCCCGCACCGAAAACATCCTGGAGACGACTGCTGGGTCTGTGGATATGAACCAAATAACTGACCTCGTCTCAATCCTCTGCCTCCACCATCTCCCGGAAATAATCTATCACGATGTCTGCCCATCTGCCGCTGAGCTGGCGTATCAGTACGGATCCTCTTCGGCCCAGAAGCGACCGGAGTCTCAGAAATACGCTCCTCCAAAAGTAAGGCTGCATCCATCACGGCTGCGTATGTATCAAAGTGCTGGGTGCCGATGGCAAGGAATAGCTGTGTATCAAGCCCCCGTACAAACCTCTTTATTCTCTTCTCTTCTGTGTCGACTAGGTACGGTGCATATCAAGACAACTGGGTAAACTGTATATCATACTCCGACACTGTCATCCCAGGAGTCTTGCGCAAAGACTCAAAACTACGGGCTCGAGCATCTCGGACACTCTCCGGAAGAAAACGGGCAAGAAATGCAGATGTAAACTCATCCCAGGTCATAGAAGGCAGACCTGCAGCTCGGCCTCTCTCTACTGAGTCGTACCATGTCTGGGCAAGACCCTCCAGACGAAAACTCGCAAACTCCACCAATCTATCCTCAGAACACCTTAACGAATGGCCAATCCGTGCCATCCTATCGAGAAATGTCTGTGGGTCCTCTGTCGCATCTGTACCGGTAAAAGCTGGGGGTCTCAATCTCATGAACTCCTGTAGTGAAACAGGAATAGTCTCCGTAGTAGCAGCAGGAGTGACCATCTGTGCAGCAGGTACAATCGTGGTCTGTGCGGTGGAAGGAACGTCCTCGGATCTCTGTGCCCGGCTGGACTCAACTAAAGATCCCATCATCTGCCGCAACTCTTGCATACCGGCCTCTAATCTGGCAATACGGTCAGGATAAGGCGGATCAGTAGGACCCTGAGGGGTAGGAGTATCCTCCCGCTCGATCCTCGCCTCAGACGGGCCCGCCCGAATCTCATCCCTAGCGGCAGCCCGCTGAGCTCTCGTAGTCTTTGGCGGCATCGAAGCTGGAATAAGAAACAGGACTGATAAGATCATTGCAATTGAATCAAGGAATGCAAGGAATCAAGAAAGGAAATACAAGCAATTATGTCCTAAGGTTACTTAGGCGGAGTACCGTATCGTAAGTATGCCGCGGATCATACCCACGCTACGCCACTCTGCTTAAGTCACCTAATCCATCTACCAAGGTCGTCCTACACTCAGAAAGGTAAAACCTCGCTCTGATACCAACTTTGTCACGACCCGAAAGTACGGAACGTGACTGGCACTTAGATTACGAGACGTCTAAAGGCGTACCGTAACCTAAGTCAGCCAAAGCCCAGAAATCTAACCCAAAATCAAAAGAGAGTGAAGGAAAACCTTAATGAAAACGGTTTTGAAATCAATTAAGTTGCAAAGAATCCCTTTTTAAAACATCAAAAATTTCTGAAAATTTCGGCAGAGTTTCCCCTGTATTTTCTATCCCCAAAAAAGGGTACAACAAGATAATACATACGAAATCATATAAATGGCATCCCCAAGCGGGAGCTAGCTTTTCGCCCAAGGCGGATCACAACCACATGCAATATAATAGTGATATCAAGAAAAAGAGCATAAAGAAACGCAAAATACCAGAAAACACACGTCGGCTCAAGTGAGCTCGACCCAAAAGAAACCACAAATATACATATCTCTCATTCTCATCACTAGGTCGCATATACAATACAAGTGGTAGATGGAGAATACTAGATACAATGATAAAGCAAAAAGAAATAAAGTATACTCGCAACCCACCTACGGGCGATGTCGCGAGTCTGAGCAAAAGGAACTGATGATAAGATAGCCCGCCGCTACAAGACTGACGGGTCCGACCTGCAAGACACTGTGGCACAACGGGGGTGAGTTGCCAGCTCGTGAGTAAATATAACATCTAATAAGGCAATCGTAAGAATGCACGCAATGCGGAACAACATGTATGTCCATATGTGATATAATAACTCTAGTATGCATGCACATGTATACAATATCTTTTCTAACTCTTTAAGTGTTTTAAATGTTAATGTTACTGCATTCTTAACTTTTAGAAAACGAATGTCTGCATAATAGCTAAATATCATCAAGAAATCCTCAGAAAAACCCGTGTCAAGCATCGACACCAAATAGGAATCATATCTGTCTCAATGTCGGGCTCCGTCAGTCCGGATCGGCCCATATCATAAATCTCACGACAACGGTCGGTATCCTCCGGATATCCGCCGCGCCAGACATCACCGGTAGGTAGTCTTCCCCTGCCAGGCTCATCGTCTACAACTCGATCTTCTTGCCCCGGGGTACCTTACCGGGCCCACCATGTACCCGAGACGGTTCCTCCACTCCTCGAATCGGGTCTCGAAATCCAACAGAAAACATGAAAACTCATGGTGGACGACACATACATCACGAGAAAACCGCAACTTTGTTTTGAAAAGGTAAATATAAGGTTTTGTTAAATTCTTGCGGTTTTCCCCCAAAATCCAGAAATCGCAGCAAACTGAAATCCTCAAGAAATCATAATGTCCACATGTTATATATGATAAGTGTCTATGATATCAATGTATATGATGTGAGAGTTTGGCTAGAAATCTATGTAAATATGATAGTAATGCGAGGTATATGCGCGCGATACAATCTCAAATATCATGCATGAATGCAATGGCGTTACTAAGCTAAACAGGTTTTTATAGTGCACGTGACATGGCAAATACCAAAGGCGTGTGTGTCACATGAATAGTGCGTGTGCAATAGATGCCAATGGTAAGGTGTTCGTGTCCTACGAAATGGTATCGCTTATGTATATATATGAATGTCATATGAATGTCCATGCAATCTAGTATAGGGTGTAAGGATATGCAATGTACATAAATGGATAAGCTAGCTAACAATATAATTATTGCATAAAGTGGAGTAATCCGAACTAGGGAGGGGGGCGCCTCGCGCCATCCAGACGATTCCCCCATAGATGAATATATCTACTCACCAGAAATCCCCGCTAATCTGATCCGGCCACCGCTTTGCCTTTACGCGCCGTGTCCGAAGTTTCCCCGACCGATCCTAGAATTGCATAACACACAATATAAGGTTACAGATCTCTGAGATGATGCAACTCACACTATGAAAAGATCGACGCTCTCGGATTAATCACAACGTGCACTCGGTACGCGGAAAATACACGAAAATCGCTAAAACCTTAACTAAAATCGCCGTTTCGGGGCAATTGTAAAAACTAAAACCCGACTAAACAAAACTCCGCATTCACACACCCTAATAGTCGTATAAGATGCTAATTATATCGCCTAAATAACACAATTAGATCACCTCCTAAAATTTTAGAAAAACTAGTAAGCAAATAGCATAGCAATTCTACGTAAATGTCGAAATTTCATCGATCTAGCGAACGCAACATCGCTCAATTAATCACTCTAACCAATTGGATAACCAAAGCCCTAACTTAAATCCATACACCATGCTACAAACCCTAATTAGGGCAACAACACCTCACTTGAAAAACATGAGCAAACAAATTAAATCAATTTCCACACTTTCAATATCTAATTTAACATACTAAAACTACCAATTGAACATTAGATAAGAGTTATACCTTACAAGTTGAAACCTAGGTTGCACTTGATCTTGAAAGATGCCTCCTTTCACCTTATTTTAAACAATTTAGGGTTTGGAAGGAGGTAGATTAAGGATGGGGTTTGAATTTGTGAAGAAATATATTGATTTCGGGGGATTTTTGGAGTGAATTTTGAAGCAAAGGAAGTGGGGAAAATGAAGTGCTGCTGTGGGAGGGGGGCTCGGCCTGGGCAATGGAAGAAGAAAATGAGAGAATGTGTAGAAGATTCCATGAAGAAATTATCATCTAAGGTCAAATGAAGCTTTCACATCAAAACTTTTCACAAAAAAACCCATTTTAAGCCATTTTTTTCATTAAATTCCAAACTATAAAACTAAAAATGTGAAAGTCATGACATAAATTTTTTTACACCTTATTTTAGCTTATAAAGACTCCTAATTAAGAAATTTACCTAATTAAATTTGTATTTATCCCTAATTAAATGTATTTAAAAAGGCTTAAAATAATAAACAAAATAATTAATTCCGAAAAATATTTTATTTAACTAGAAACTTATAAATGACATTTTAGTGACAAAATTATAGTAATATCTTATTTAAATTTTGTATAATTAAGTCTACAATGAAAAATATCACTTTTGACTTTTTACGGAAAAAGCCGAAAAATTTGCCGATTACCGAAAAACTGCCTAAACGATTTTCGAAGGGTTACAATAACAAGCGGGTACGGTCAATTTTCCGTTTTATTATCTTGATTAAGGCGTGATATGGTCGCTATCTGGAGAGGGAGAGAAGAAAACACTCAGCGTGCGCTCTTGCAAGAATAGATTTGTTTTTATCTTATCTAATCAGGATGGCTCCCACCGTTTTTTATCAAATCTTCCTTCAAACCCTAAAAGGAAAGACTAGCCGGGATTAATTACACACTACAAGTTCGCCAATCTTTCAGCCAGGCCAGTGTCGGTACTTTGAGGGAGGTCCCCCGTGCTTTCGCACGAACCTAATTAATATAAACCTCGTTTTCCCAGAGGCGTAACCCCGTTGACACCTTTCTAGACACCTACTTGATCGGCTAATTGTAATGTGTAAAACTCTCCCAGGAGTAACAATTACTCGCAGCGGGTATCGGGATCCAACTATCTCATAGAAGGTATGCAATCTCATTGCAAATTTCAACACTTGAAATTCCCGATAATATTTTGCCCCTAACCTCCTATGACCTTGACAAAGGCCAACAAACCATAGGATGCTAGTCAAGTTCAACCCGTCATTTCCTGATTGAATTAAACCCACCCGCACGACCCTTGACAAAGGCCAACAAGGTCGCACGACTACCCTAACCCAATCTGCATCATATGCATAAACAGATAAGCACTAGTTAGCTACCGCATACTACGCCTTGACAAAGGCCAACAAACGCAACACGAATACTAACAACTACTTATCTAAAATGACGGAGGGCTACGACAGGTTTTTCTGAAAACCTATTGCGTAATGAACTTGATATCCTTGTAGGATCGAATGAATTTTGAAATGAAGTGTTTTTTAGGCTTTTCTAGTTTTGCTAAAGGAGTCACTCCCGGTGAAGGGATCGTCAGTCCTTTCCTCGTCAAATGATGTGCGGGATATATCATATATATCACTGTGCAAAGCAGAAACTATAGAAGCAATCAAAAGACAAACCGAGTGTGTAGCATCTGCCAGTTATTGCTAAAGGAGTCACTCCCGGTGAAGGGATCTCGGTCCTTTCCTCGTCGAATGAGGTGCGGGATATATCATATACATCACTGTACAAAGCAAGAACTGTAGCTACCTGTTTTTATTTTGAAATTCGATTCTACAACATCTTTAGGTTTCTTTTACTTTCATTAATCATATTAATGAAGTCCCATCATTTAAGTTACCTAAACATCACAGATAAATACGACGTACACTTATGCCATCCGCATTCGCCACGATGTCCCCTCGTGCACCGTTAGGTTAGGTAACTAACGACAGAGCGGGGAAGGGCTAGCACGGGTGCAAAACAGAAGTAACGTCTATATAATATATCATATATACTATATACAGTATTTATCACAGAACATCACATGATCTCATCACAGATATCGCAGCAGAAGAAACATATGAAATATTGGATATACTAGGACGTCCGTGTTTTCAATACGAGCCAGTATAAAACACGGATTCCACGGTCGCGATGAATAGCCAAACCCACACCCCTAGACCCCTAAGAGAGCGGCAAGCAACCCAACCAATTCTAGAGTTAGGAGACCCTGACTCGACTCCTCGAGTTGGTCTCCCACTGGACTCCAGAACCCGGTTACTTGTGCTCCCCTCCTTGGGTCTATCCTAGTGCGGAAAAGTAAATAATATACAAATGGTAACATCTTCCGCAACCTGGAAGTGCCCCAATAAAAGAATATTACATACAAGTTTTTACATGAATGAAAATGAAAAACACTCATCTCACATAAAAACCCCCGGCTATTCAAACACGACGATCCAATATAACATATCCAGCAACACATAACATCACATGCCATCAACGTAAGTAAACATGCGTATCCCAATTGTCGTTGATATATAGCAACGAAACCGGCGATATCACATATTACACTTACGGTCACAGAAAAGAAAGTGTAAAACTACAACAGTTGGAATCCGCAACCTCTTTAGACATCGCATGCCTAAACAAATGAATTTCATAGACATCACATGCCTAACAATTATAAACCCCGCATTTTAGTCTCGTTATCGAAAACACTTTTCAATATAAAGTCGGGCAATTCAATAAGATTCCCGAAAAACTGATCGAATGCTCGTCGCAAACTTTAGTAGGCGGCCGCACCCCCGATACCGTCGACGAAGTGCACCAAAGCGGAACACCGCTGCCGCGAGCACCCGAACGGATGCTTTCGGCGACGGGGTTCTCCTATAGTCACTTGGTCGGGGCTATGGAGTGAAGCTGTCTATTAAGTTTATCCGGCGAGTATCCACTTACGCTACGTGATTGCGACGGACTTTTGATCGCATCAAAATTCCGTGGCAACCGATCAAGTGAGACTAAAGTGCTGTGTTTATAACATTCATTCAGTTATCACATAACTACTTGTGAATTCCAATTATTGTATCCCATTCCAGATAAACAGAAAATGTTAAACTTTCCGATCGAACAGTCAAACACCCAAGTTTTCCCGTAACAGATCAACACATGAAATAAGTCTAAAAACATTCTGTTCATGCCTCAGTACCAACGGTCCAGCCGTAGAAGGGTCAAGCCAACGCCTCACATGTGGCACGCCGTACTGCCCCAAACCCTAAGGTTCAAAGGGCAGTTCAAGACGGTCACATAATCGAGTTAAGGTTTGTTGTCTTCTAGAGGGACCATCGCATTACTTGCACTACTTAGAACGTGATTAAACTACGGAAAAGTCCAACAATTGGAAATTTCCCGGCAGCGGAAAAAGTGGGTATTTATATCCGGTCGAACCTTTTAACATATTCAAAAATTACCCGGAAAAACACACAGACAAAATTAGACAATCCGATCGAATTTACGAACTCCCAATATAACCCAGAAAACTCAACTCTTGAGTTAATATTAAAAATTCCCATAAAACTCAGCAATTAAATAAAGAAGTTACTGTGCAAAAATGGTTGACTGAAGAGACTAAATGAGCGCGGAACAGCCGCATTAGCATGCTAATGCCGCGGTTCCGCCGCGTTTTAGAGAGATCATTAAGTAATTTTTGCACCGTAATTCTTAGAATTTCCTGCTGATTTTTTTAAGCATTTTTAATCTGGAAAAATCCCAGTTTTTGAAAAAAGTCCAGAGAGCAAGTTTGGGATTAGGGTTTCGATTCGTTCGGATTTCAAACGTCGTCTACACTTCGCTTAAGGCTCTAGCTAGGCTCTGATACCACTGTAGGGTTCCTGGACACGCTAATGAGGTCTCACAAGGCATCAACCATGCCAATTTCAAACTTTACAAGTGCCTAAAAACCCTAATACGGATCGATAACTAGAATTTTAGGCGAAACATGCAACTAGTTAATGACTTAACTAAAAGAACGGAAATACAACCTTTGTAGATCTGGTCCTCCACCTCCATAGCTCCGCAATGAAGTCTCCTCGCTGCCCAAATCGAATCCCGGGCTCTAGCATCGGCTTCATTGGAAAAATGGGCGGGCTAGGTCATCGACTACGATGTCGAAGAAGATCTACGTCGAGACATCACAAGATCAAGCTCCCACTTCACCAAGTCATGAAACTTGTGAAGAAAACACCCTATACTACTTGGAAAGAGGTAGAGGATGAAGAAATAGGAGGTGGGTTAACTTTAGAATTGGTTTTCTCACTCATTTTCACTAGTTGCCATTGTTGATAGCAAGCTTTTCTTCATGTGAAGAAGAAGAAGATGAAGATGAATATTATGATAAGTTATTTTCAAAAAGAAAATAAAATCAATACTTATCATAATCCAACCATGGTCAAGTGTAGAGAATAGACTAGGGTTAAGTGGAATGGTTAGGGTTAAGCATGAGACAAAATGGTGACTTAGTCAAAGCTTCATGAAGCTTCAACATGCATCCAAAGAAAGCCACCATTTTTCTTTATGCTTATAATTTTCCAAAAAGAATAAATAAATGAATAAATAAGTAATGGATAAACAAAACCCTAATCATTAGTTTAACCATGGTTTAATTCTTTACACTTAACCAAGTAAACATGTATCATCAAACATGATACAATCATTTGTACAAAAAGTATATCACATATACAACTTGTACATCGAAGTGAGAAAATCCATTTAATGTGAACCGATACTAGTTAATGCAAAGTAATATATCAAATATATAATTATACATTAAATCAACACTTGATTTAACGATCCGGTCATATCGCATATAACTGACTAGTATCCTATGTATCGGCTTATCGAATCAATACTTGATTCGATAAAGAGGTTATATCGCATAAAACCAATCGATACATTCATCATGAGAATAGAATACGGTATCTCATACACGCATTATTCTCGGTCCCGCACATATCTCATATGCGCTCCTATTTCGTTTCGCTTGAGCCAGGAAACCTCTGTGTAGGACTCTAAAGACTCGTCAATACGCCGGCAGCAGGTGATGATCATATCAAACACCCACAAGCCGCAAGCGGTCTGCTAAACGTAACGGCCACCCGGGTATTGAGCGATCAGAAGATCGACAAGCAAGCCCGCTCACACTCCTGTGAATCCAACCAGTAACACTTACCGTACAGTCCGGTCTGTTCGTCTGATATGTCGCATATCTTGCCTAGGGGGTGGTAAACGTCAGACCCCAATAACTCGATAAGTCGTGTCGATATGAGGTCTATAACAGTTTGAGAAACTACTGGTAACACTTACCAGTAAATCTCAGCAACCCTGGCCAGGGATTTCCGGTTATAGCCAATCGAACACAGCGCAACATCAACTCCCTATACCGGGAGAGACGAATCCCCTCTTATCGCTCATTGCCTCCACGTGATTCGGGACTGTACCCAAAAACCACCGTTTTGCATGCCCTCTTGGATGTGGTAAGGTGGAAATCAAAGCACAGTGGGAACCACACAAGACTCTATGACGATCTCGGGTCAACAGACTACTCTGTACCAGTGTCACCAGAGAACTGCCATCTGACGTGAGGTATAATACCATATGGGAGTTCTCGGCGAGTCCGTCCAGTGTACCCAGTCTTTACTGAGCACCCGTATATCATCTCTGATGTCAAACACCAATGGATATGGGATCATCCATCGCCCATCTGTATGGGTCGAGAAGGTATACGCTAGTCTACTCTGGTATATCGATGCCCCGTCTCGATACACCCACGACTAGGGACCTTGAAGGATGTACTTATGGACTACCATGTCCCTACTAGTATGATCCGCATCACAGTCCAGGTAGTCAAGTACACATCCTAAGGGCTTTACCAACATGTATCAGAGAGACAATCAATGTACACGTTAAGGTAAAGACCAACCAGATAGCGTACTATCATGTCGAGCAAGAAAGTCCTCCCTATATATGTCCCAGCATCCACTACAATATACATCCTATGTACAGTAATGGCCTCTAGGGCATACATATAACTAACAACAGTTCCCTGCGAGTCCTGTCCGGTGTACCCGTAACCCTACGAGCACCTACATACTATCACCAGTACGACGTACTGATGGCTGTGGTACATACCATCTCCCTAACTGGGATGAGAAGTGTACACACCAGTCTACTCCGGAGTATCGATGCCCTGTCTCGATAATCCTACGACTCGGGACCTGAAAAAGGATGTGCTTGTAGACTACCCAGCCCCCACTAGTGTTACTGCCATCACAACGCTGGTAGTCAAGCAAGATCCCATGGGCTCTATCAATATGTATTCGCAATATGCTAAAAGAAACATATACACATATTAAGATAGATATAAACCAAGTAGCATACTACTATGTTGAGCAAGACTGTTAATACAACTGTAAATATCCCAAGCTTCCATTAAGTTAAATACAAACTAGTATGATACAATAATGGCCCCTAGGGCATATACACTAACAGGCCAAATGCGGAACACAAATTTATAGCGATAATAAACTTGGCGCTAAAATAAACCCTAAACCGGATCTTTACCATAAACCTAGTTAGCACAATAGAGTTCTATCTACTATGATAGAAAGTTATACCTCAAGCTTGAACTCCTTCTCTTCTTGTGGTGCTTCTCCTTGTTGTGAGCTCCTTGGAGTGGTTGTGGATGGCTCCTCCTCACCGACTTCTCCACGTCAAAGAAGATCCACCCGAAGGCCTCTACCTTGAGCTGAAATCTCAACAATGAAGTAACTATGGTGCTTGGTGTGCTAGACTAAGAACCCTAGAGTGAGTAAAGAAGGATTTTAGTGGTTTGGTCTCAATGGCCCTTGGTTCTCAACACATGAGAGATGAGAGCTTGAGAGAGAAGATGAAGGAGAGAGAGCTATGAGAGAGTGTGCGTTTGTAAAAAATGAAGAAATAGCTCTCATATTAGGAAAAAGAATAATAATTTTAATTAGTATAATTGTGATGGTTCATTTGATTTGACCATTATCATGTCACCATTAATGCTAAGCAAAATATCATTTGCTTAACAAAAATATCTAAGTCAACAATGGTCAACAAGTTAAATGGTCAAACTAAATAACCATGAGACAATTATCTCTAATTAAAATTAGTAATCAATTTCCTTCTTCTCATTATGGTTTTAATCAAGTCAATGGTCAAAAACCCTAACGTGGTGTCTCCTTCCTTGTCTCTGTCAACTGTATACATATACCCGCATCTGAGTTCCGTAGAACACGAATACAATAAGACTGAACCAACCCAAAATCGAATACTAGGATCTGGCTTAAACCAAATCCAACTAGTATCAACTGCCCGAACACAAAAACACACACAAGTACGCGTATGTGAACGAACCCTGTCGTAAAACCATACGACCTCTACATCGTTTTGTCCAAGAGTGGAAAACCCTTTGTGTGGGACTCTAAAGACTCGTCACTACGCTGGCAGTGGGTTTAACCATAGGCCGCAAGAGTACTAGCCGTACGTAACGGTCCCCAGGTAGATGTCGATAAGAAGGTCGACGAGCAAGCTCATCCAAACTCCTACCGAGCCTATCTGTGATAATCTCCGTACAGTCCGGTCTGTTCGTCTAAGAGTATCGCATATCGGGGCTAGGTGGTGGTAAACGTCAGTCCCCTAATAGCGGTATAAGTCGTGTCAGAGTGTAGCTTAGAACACCTTGAGGAACTACTGGAAAACCCAACCAGTAAATCTCACTTGCCCTGGCTAGGGACTTTGTGTAATGGCTCTCCTAAAGACAACGCGATATCAACCCCCAATACCGGGAGAGACGAATCCTGTCTAACCTCCACTGCCTCCAAGTGCTTCGGGACTGCACCCAACTATTACCTGTTTGCACGACTCAATAGAGTCGTGGTAGGGTAGCAATCAAAGAACAGTGGGAACATACATGAGGCGAAGTGGCAGTGTCAAGTCAACGGACTAAGTTGTACTCATGTCACCTGGGAACTACTACCTGTGTTAGTTATATGTATGCCCTAGAGGCCATTACTATACATGGGATGTATATTGTAGTGGATGCTTGGACATATATAGGGATTACTTTCTTGCTCGATATGATAGTATGCTATCTGGTTACTCTTTACCTTAATGTGTACACTGATTGTCTCTCTGTTATATGTTGGTAAAGCCCTTAGGATGTGTACTCGACTACTGGGACAATGATGAGATCTTACTAGTGGGGCCACGGTAGTCTACGAGTACATCCTATAACAGTTCCTAGTCGAGGGTGTATCGAGACAGGGCATCGATACACCAGAGTAGACTAGCGTATACGCATCTTGACCCATATGATGGGCGATGGATGATCCCATATCCAACGGTGTTTGACATCAAGGATGGTGTACGAGTGCTCAGTGGAGACTGGGTACACTGGACGGACTCGCCGAAAACTCCCAGATGGTATTATACCTCACGTCAGATGGCAGTTCTCTGTTGACACTGGCACAGAGTAGTCTGTTGACCCGAGATCGTCATAGAGTCTTGTGTGATTCCCACTGTGCTTTGATTTCCACCTTACCACATCCAAGAGGGCGTGCAAAATGGTGGTTTTTGGGTACAATCCCGAATCACATGGAGGCAATGAGCGATAGGAGGGGATTCGTCTCTCCCGGTATAGGGAGTTGATGTTGCGCTGTGTTCGATTGGCTATAACCGGAAATCCCTGGCCAGGGTTGCTGAGATTTACTGGTAAGTGTTACGAGTAGTTTCTCGAACTGTTATAGGCCTCATATCGACACGACATATCAAGCTACTGGGGTCTGACGTTTACCACCCCTAGGCGAGATATGCGACATATCAGACGACGAGACCGGACTGTACGGGAGTGTTACTGATTGTATTCACAGGGGAACTAGTGGGCTTGCTTGTTGATCTTCTGATCGCTCAATATCCGGGTGGCCTTTACGTTTAGCACACCGCTTGCGGCTTGTGGGTGTTTGATATGATCATCACCTACTGCCGGCGTATTGACGAGTCTTTAGAGTCCTACACAGGGGTTTCCTGGCTCAAGCGAAACGGAGTAGGAGCACATATGTGATATATGCGGGACCAAGATTAATACGATATGAGATACCGTATTCTATTCTCGCGATTCGTGACATTGATCGGTTGTATGCGATATAGCCGGGTTATCGGATCAAGTGTTGATTCGATAAGTTGTTACTTTTGATATTAGTCGGTTATAGCCGGATTATTAAATCAAGAGTTGATTTAATTATTTAATGAATTATTATATATTTGATATATTACATTGTATTAACAAGTATTAGCTCACTTATGATTTATTTTCTCACTAGTATGTGCACATTGTTTATATATGATATATGCAAGTGTACATGTTTGTATCATGCTTGATGATACACACAAGATGGGTGTATGAGACTCATACCAAGATTAGGGTTATTGGTTTATCTTAAGATTTAGCAAAAAGGTTTAACTTTGTCAAAGTAATCAAGCTTGAAGATGCTTTGACAAAGTCCATTGTTTTGTCATTTGTTTTGATATTCTTTAACCTAACCTTTAACCTAAAGCCTTGGTTAATTCTCTACATGAGTTAAGCATGAGGGTTTAACTCAACCATGGTGCCATTTATTTATTGGATAAGTTTTCATTTGGATGGATAATTCTTTCTTCTTCTTCTGCTTCATCAAGCTCCATCCAAAAGCTTACTAGCTCCAATGGTGCCATGAGCAAAAGAGTGAGAAAATCAATTCTAAAGTGAGACCACTTCCTACTTCTTCATCCTCTACCACTTGCCATGTAGTAGAGTGTGTTCTCTTCACCAAGTTTATGACATAGTAAAGGAATAGCTTGAGTTTGTGTCTCCCCGACATAGATCATATTCGGCCTCGAAGTCAACGTAGCAAGCACGTTCGTTCTTCTCGTGGAGCTTCAATAGAGTCCGGAGTTCACGATCGCTGCGATGGGGAAGTCTACACGGAGCTAATGAAGTGTAGGACCGGATCTACAAAGGTTGTAATCCCTTTCACTATTAGTAAAGTTGTTTGGTAGCTTTTAGTTTCACCTATCCTCTAGTTACTGATCTTCATTAGGGTTTCTCGGCACATAAATTTTTGAATTTGGCATGGTTGATGCCTTGTGGAACCTCATGAGTGTGCCTAGGAACCCTACAGTAGTATCAGAGCCTAGCTAGAGCTTTAGGCGATGAGTAGACGATGTTAGAAATCCGATCGAACCCCGAAACCCTAAACTTGACCCCTCTCTGTACATTTTCTGGAACTGTGGATTTTTCCTTATTAAAAATTCTCAGAAAATAGAGCAGGAAATTCTAAGTAATACTGCAGAAAATGACACCCTATCTCTATAGTAGCGCCGCGGAACCGCGGTCTTACCCTACTTATTGCGGCGGTTCAGCGGCCGTATGCGATGATTAGGGACTCTATTTTCTACAGTAATAACAGTAGGTGTTTCCTGTGTTTTCTGGGAAGTTTTAATTTACACTCAAGAGTTGAGTAATCTGGGTTGTTTTGGGGATTTGATGATTCGATCGGAAACTTTAACTGCGTCTATGTGTTTTTCCGGGTAATTTAGAATATGTTGAAAAGTTCGACCGGATATAAATACCCAATTTTTCCCCTGCCGGGAAATTTCCAATTGTTGGATTTTTCCGTAGTTTAATAACGTTCTAAGTAGTGCAAGTAACGCGATGGACCCTCAAGAGAACAACAAACCTTAACTCGATTATGTGACCGTCTTGAACTGCCCTTTGAACCTTAGGGATTGGGGCAGTACGGCGTGCCACATGTGAGGCGTTGGCTTGACCCTTCTACGGCTGGACCGTTGGTACTGTGGCATGAAGTGAATGTTTTTAAACTTATTTCATGTGTTGAGCTGTTTTGGGAAAACTTGGGTGTTTGATTGTTCGATCAGAAAGTTTAACATTTTCTATTTATCTGGAATGTGATACAATATTTGGAATCCACAAATAGTTATGAGATAGCTAATTTGAATGTTATAAACAAAGCAGTTTAGTCTCACTTGATCGGTTGCCAAGTGATTTTGATGTGATCAAAAGTCCGTTGTAATCACGTTGCGGAAGCGGATACTCGACTTAATAGACAGCTACACCCCATAGCCCCGACCAAGTGACTGTAGGAGAACCCCGTCGCCGAAAGCATCCGTTCGGGTGCTCGCGGCAGCAGTGTTCCGCCTTAGTGCACTTCGTCGACGGCGTCCGGGGGTGCGGCCGTCTACTAAAGTTTGCGACGAGTATTCGAACAGTATATCGGGAATCTTGTTGAATTGCCCGACTTGATATTGAAAAGTGTTTTCGATATAAAGACTAAAATGCGGGGTTTATAATTGTTAGGCTTGCGATGTCTAAGGAGGTTGCTGATTCCAACTGTTGTAGTTTTACACTTTCTTTTCTGCGACCGTAAGTGTAATATGTGATATCGCCGGTTTCGTTGCTATATGTCAACGACAATTGGGATGCACATATTTACTTACGTTGATGACATGTGATGTTATGTGTTGCTGGATATGTTATATTGGATGGTCGTGTTTGAATAGCCGGGTTTTTTTTTATGTGAGATGAGTGTTTTTCATTTTCATTCATGTAAAAAACTTGTATGCAATATTCTTTTATTGGGGCACTTCCGGGTTGAGGTTGATGTCACCATTGTGTATTATTTACTTTTCAGCATTAGGATAGACCCAAGGCGAGGAGCACAAGTAACCGGGTTCTAGGGTCCAGTGGGAGACCATCTCGAGGAGTCGAGTCCGGGTCTCCTAACTCTAGAATTGGTTGGGTTACTTGCCGCTCTCGTAGGGGTCTAGGTGTGTGGGTTTGGCTATTCATCGCGACCGTGGAATCCGTGTTTTATACAGGCTCGTATTGAAAAGACGGACGTCCTAGTATATCCAATGTTTCATATATTTCTTCTGCTGCGATATCTGTGATGTGATCATTTGATATGTGATGATAGATACTGTATATGATATATATGATATATTATATAGACGTTGCATATGTTTTACACCCGCGCTAGCCCTGCCCCGCTCTGCCGTTAGTTACCAAACCTAACGGTGCAGACGAGACATAGAGGCGAATGCGGATGGCATAAGCGTACGTTGTATTTATCTGTGATGTTTAGGTGATTTAAATGATGGGACTTCATTAATATGATTAATGAAATAAAAGAAACCTAAAAGATGTTATGGAATCGAATTTTCAAAAACAGGTAGCTACAGTTCTTGAATTGCATCGCGGTGTTCCTTGTAGAACATCCTGCACCTTATTCGATAAGGAAAGGGCCGAGATCCTTTCACCGGGAGTGACCCCTTTAGCAATAACTGGCAGATGCTACAACCCTCGGTTTGTTTTTTGACTGCTTTTCTAGTTCTTGCTTTGCACAGTGATATATATGATATATCCTGCACCTCATCCGACGAGGAAAGAGCCGACGATCCATTCACCGGGAGTGACCTCTTTAGCGAAACTAGCAAAAGCCTAAAAAACACTCCATTTTAAAATCATTTGATTCTACAACGATATCAAGTTCATTACGCAATAGGTTTTCATAAAAACCTGTCGTAGCCCTCCGTCATTTCAGATAAGTCCTACTTAGTATTCGTGCTACGTTTGTTGGCCTGCGTCAAGGCGTAGTGTGCGGTAGCTAACTAGTATTTATCTGTTTAAGCATATGATGCAGATTGGATTAGGGTAGTCGTGCGACTTTGTTGTCCTGCGTCAAAGGGTCATGCGGGTGGGTTTAATTCAATCAGGAAATGACGGGTTGAACTTGACTAGCGCACTATGGTTTGTTGGCCTGCGTCAAGGTCATGGGACGCTAGGGGAAAAATTATCGGGAATTTCAAGTGTTGAAATTTGCAATGAGATTGCATACCTTCTATGAGATAGTTGGATCCCGATACCCACTGCGAGTAATTGTTACTCCTGGGAGAGTTTTACACATTACAATTAGCCGATCAAGTAGGTGTCTAGAAAGGTGTCAACGGGGTTACGCCTCTGAGAAAACGATGTTTACTTTAATTAGGTCCGTGCGAAAGCACGGGGAACCTCCCTCAAAGTACCGATACTGGCCTGGCTGAAAGATTGGAGAACTTGTACAGTGTAATTAATCCCGGCTAATCTTTCCTATTAGGGTTTGAAGGAAGATTTGATAAAAACAGTGGGAGCCATCCTGATTAGATAAAATAATAACCATTCTAATCTTGCAAGAGCATACGCTGAGTGTTTTCTTCCCTCTCTTTCCAGGTAGCGACCATATCACGCCTTAATCAAGATAATAATAAGGATGAATTGACCGAATCCGCTTGTTGTACTGAGCTGGGGAACATTAGTCCCGCTCCAACTTATAATTGTTATAAGACAGAGCAGGAAATAGGGGAATACCAGATTTCCCGTGCCGCCTAAACGAAGAAAGTGCATGTTGATGCATCATCTTCGGGTGTGTTCATTACATAGAACTGTTTCTCAGTATCCTTTACGTCCTCGGTATGAGATACCGGATCAGGATCCCGCATATGTAATCTGTTACATGGGCTACAGATTGGTAGAGAACTGAGAACGGGTGATAAGTTTCATGAGACATAAAACGGTGTAAGTGTTGCAGCCAAGTCTATTGGTCACTGTCACCCTGTATTACCAGAATACATTGATTCTGAACGAAAGTCATTAGATACCGAACCTGATATACAAAATCATATCGGTCTCTTTATTAGTAAAGAAAGGATATAATTTTGTATTGTTGGATAATGTTTTGCACATATCCTATATCAAGAGTTGATCGGTTCAGGCACGTTATCTAAAAGCATATACATTCTAAATCAGACCACAGTTCTTGACGTACAGAATACAAACAAGCGGAAGAGTTCAGAATTGAACGATTCCTTCTTGAGGTATTGTAGACTAGGTCAAATCATTGTGACCCGACTAGCTAAAGTTACATTTAGATGGATATTTAAATCAGTTTGAATTTACATCTTGTGAAACTTGCCGGTCATGTCACACAGATAAAATGACCACATCTCTGTTTATTGGAAACAGAGAAAGAGTTATTGAACTCTTGGGATGATACATGTTGATGTATGTAGGTCCCATGTCTACACATACCAAGACCGGTTCTTTGTACTTCATTACATTCTCTGATAATCTCTCTAGATTCAGACATATGTTCCTGTTGAAACACAAGTCCGAACCTTTTGAGATATTCACGGAATATAAGTTAGAAGTAGAGAACGAAAATACGGGTATAAGTGTTATGTCCTTTGATGAGATCAAGGAGGAGAATACTTGAGCACGGAATTCCTGGACTATTCTAAAGGAGAATGAGATTCTCTCTCAGCATTACTCCTCCGTATACACCATAGCACGATGGTATATCGGGGCGGAGCAATAGCACCCTATGTGATATGGTGTGCTCTATGATGAGTACTACTGAGTTTCCTATTTCCTTTTGGGAGTTATGCACTTGAGAAGCTGCATACCTATTGAATAGGGTTCAAATCAAATCAGTTTCCTACCACTTCATATGTGATATGGAAAGGGAAGAGCCCATATCTTAAGTTGGTTAAGATTTGGGGTTGTCCGGACTATGTCTAAAAGAAAAATCCGGACAAGCTCGAGGCAAGGTCTGCTAAGTAGAACTGGAAAGGTTCCAGGTATACAAACTGCAGCAGATGATTTGGTAGAACCAAAGGATTCAATAGTAACCAACGAACCTCAGCCTCTCCGCCGATCTAGTAAGGTTCCTTACCCACCTGAGAGTTACTTCGGTTTCTCGATGACAGTGGGAGCGTGGATTGCATCATGAGATGATGACCCAACTAGTTTCGAGCTGGCCATCAGGAGTGGGACTCTGTAAGAATGGATGGATGCTTAGCGATCTAAGATGGAATCCTTATACACCAACAAAGTATGGAGTTTGGTTGCTCTATCTGAAGGGTTAAATCTCCATCAGGAGCAAGTATATCTTGAGAAGATTACTTGGTGTACATGGAAAAGTTGAGGCTTTCAAAGCTATGCTTAAGTCCATCCAGATCCTACTTGACACGACTACATACCATGACTACGATATTTGGTGGTTGGGTGTCATGACTGCTTTTCTAAATGATGTTTTAGAATAGGGCGTCTATAAGTACACAGCCAGAGGGCTTCGTAGACAGTGGGAGCAGCGGAAACGTGTGCAAGATGTTTTATTTGAAAAAACAGATATCACGGAGTTGGACCATCTGTTTTGATCTGGTAGTCAAAGAGTTTGACTTCATCAAATTGGTAGATGAACCTTGTATATACAAAAAGGTAGTAGGGAGTATGGTGGTGATCCTCGTAGAGTACGTGGATGACATACTCTTGATAGGGAAGGTGTTTCCTATGTTACGCTCGGTCAATTTCCGCTTATCACAAGGATTCTCCATATAGGATCAAAGTGATAACTACTAAATCCTGGGTTTTGGATCTATGATATAGATCTAATTGGATGTTAGGATTCTCACTAGATGCAGTGAGATGGTATCAATCGATCTTGGGGAGAATCACTGAAAAGGTTCCAGGGTGATAAGAATGACTGAATGTCAGTCGCAGGCATTGTCTTTACCCTCAGTGGAGGGACGGTATGTTGGAAGAGTTCCAAGCTAGATACCGTGGCATACTAGACGATAAAGGCTAGATACATCGCTACCAAAGATGCTACCAAAGAGGCAGTCTGGATATATATAAGTTCTTGAGATGAACTTCGTTCCTACCATTGTGTGACAATGGAGTTGTGGCAGTCTCCTAGGAACGCCCGTCCCATCAGTGATCCAGGCTTATTCTTAGGCAGTATCACCTAATCGTAGAGATGGTTGATCTCCAGGGGATCGAGGTTAGGAGAGTAGACTCAGAGGACAACACGGCAGATCCACTCACAATGGCCTTTTTCCTAGAGAGAGACTTTCATGGGATGGTTGAGTATGAGATACTACAACCACTGCTATCAGATGGCCCTAGTGCAAGTGGGAGATTGTTAGTTATATGTATGCCCTAGAGGCCATTACTATACATGGGATGTATATTGTATTGGATGCTTGGACATATATAGTGTTAGTGTTTATGCCCTAGAAGGCCATTACTGTATCATACTAGCTTGTATATTACTTAATGGAAGCTTGGGATATTCACATGTATATAACAGTCTTGCTAAACATGGTAGTATGCTACTTGGTTTTTCTATCTTAATATGTGAGTGTACGTATTGATAGAGCTCTTAGGATCTTGCTTGTCTACCAGCGTTGTGATGGCAGTCACACTAGTGGGGGCTGGGTAGTCTACAAGCACATCCTCATTAAGGTCCCTGGTCGTTGGATTATCGAGACAGAGCATCGATACTCCGGAGTAGACTAGTGTGTACGCTTCTCATCCCAGTTGGGGAGATGGTCTGTCCCACAGCCATCAGTACGTCGTACTGGAGATAGTATGCAGGTGCTCGTTAGGTTACGGGTACACCGGACAGGACTCACAGGGAACTGTTGGTTGGTTTGATACCAGTCGTCAGTGAACAGTTCCCAGGTGACATGAGTACAGCGTAGTCCGCAGACTTGACACTGCTACTTCGCCTCGAGTGTGTCCCACTGTTCTTAGATTGCTACCCTACCACGGCTCAAAGGAGTCGTGCAAACAGGTAGCAGTTGGGTGCAGTCCCGAGCACTTGGAGGCAGTGGCGGTTAGACAGGATTCGTCCCTCCCGGTATTGGGAGTAGATATCGTGCTGTGTCAGAGAGCCATTACGCAAAGTCCCTGGCCAGGGCAAGCGAGATTTGCTGGTAGGTTCCAGTAGTTTCTCAGGGTGTAATGGGCTTCCCTCTGACACGACTTATACCGCTATTAGGGGACTGACGCTTGCCGCCCCCCTAGGCCCGATATGCGATAGTCTTGGACGAACGGACCGGACTGTATGGAGATTGTCACATCAGACTCAGTAGGAGTTCGGATGGGTTTTCTCATCGGCCTTCTTATCGACAACTACCTGGGGACCGTTACGTACAGCTAGTGCCGCTTGCGGTCTGTGGTTAAACCCAATGCCAGCGTAGTAGTCGAGTCTCTAGAGTCCCACACAGAGAGTTTCCTACTCCAGGCGAAACGATATAGAGGTCGCATGGTTTTACGACAAAGGGTTCGGACGCATACGTGCGTTTACGCACGTACGACTTTCGGACAGTTTTTACCAGTCGGCTTTGGTTTAAGCCAGTTACTGGTATCCGGTTATTGGATTTTTACAGTCTAAAGTTTTTCCGTATTTTTGCGGATTGGAGGGGCGTTCTCGTAATTGTACGAGAAGCTTCTAGAAGATGTGACTAAGGAGGTTACTTATGGATAAGAAAGTGAGTCATGAGGTGATTCATCATTATCATTAATTGCACCATAAATGATAATGACTCATGCTTAATGAATCACCTCTTTTCATTTATGAAGCATGCTTATTCATTTCTTTTATTCATTATTCTTAAATAAGAATGCTTCATAATATATTATGATACACTCTCTCTCTTCTCCTTATCTTATCTCACATTCTCTTTCCTAAAGCTCTCATCTTCAAGTAACTAATCCTTAATCCTCATGTGTTGAGATCAAAGGTTTAGTTAGACTTAAGCATCCATTACCTTCACTCTATATCATCCTTTCTTCTTTGATTAGCAATCAAAGTAGATTAGTTACCTCAAGTTAGAGGTGTAGCTTGGTGTTTTGCTCTCGGGTGGATCGTCTATTACCTAGAGAAGGTCGAGGAGAACAAAGGAGGACACAAAGACGAAGGACTAGTTTCGATAGGTATAATCCCTAATCACAAGTGATAAGAAAATCTTTGTGTACGGTTATTTATAGTTTAGCTTCGATTTAAGCGGTTAGTCGATGTTCGTTCCTTAAACTTGATTGTTTTTGTAATTTCCGCCTCCCCACAAGTACTGGGGTGTACTACATCGACTTACAGTGGTATCAGAGCCTCGCTAAACACTAAATAACTTAATCGCAAATTTGTACGAATTTCGAACGGAAAAACGAAGCCGGAAAACCCTAAAAAATGCAAGTTTCTGTCGAATTTAAAACGATGTCAGAAAATTTTTCAGGTGAGCTCAGAGTGCTTGACATGACCACAGTAGAACACCCAAGAAATTTGGGCCACTGAATCGACAAAATCGCCGCGGATCCACGGCCTCAGCCTACTGAGTCGCCGCGGAACCGCCGCCGATTCAACGATTCAGTAACCCTATTTTCTTCTGTTGCTTCTGTGTAATATTTGGGGTTTTCTGGAATATTTAATATTTGCTCAGGTTACTGTTTAACAGAGCAGATTTTGGAGCAATATTGATGTTGTTTAATCGATCGAAATGTACAGTATTTGCATATAGGATTATATCTGTGATTGTTTTATGTGTTCGTAAACCTCCCCCAACTGCTAGTATGTCGGTTGGCAGGGGGTTGCACATTTCTGAAATGGTTATATCTGTTTGTGCATATAAACTGTATTGGACTATTGTGGTGTATAGCCGGGGTTTGCAATGGGTTATTGTTTAATTCATTTGTTGTAAATGTAATTTGTTGTAATATTATTTTTGCGGGGCACTTCCAGGTTGCGGTCGTAGCCACCGTTGTATTATTTCATTTTACTGTTTATGCTCCTAGGACTGACCCAAGGTGGGGTATACAGACTGCCGGGTGGGTAGTTTGCCGTACCCGTAGGGGTCGAGGGTGGGGTAACGGCTATTCATCACAACTGTGTAATCTGTCTTTTCTTGCAGGCTCAAAAGAAATACAGATTGCTTGCAAATCCAATATTGTTTATCTGTGTTCTGGAATGAATATCATAGCGTCAGACGAATGTAAAATATCTATATTTATGATAGCTATTTAGACGCCACTTATGTTTTACACCCGCGCTAGCCCAGCCCCCGCTCTGAAGTTAGTTAAGTAACCTAACGGGTGATGACGGGACCCAGTGGCGAATGCGGATGGCATAAGAGGATGTTGTATTTTCGTTGTTTTCTGCAATGATAGGTTAATGATGGGACGCATTATCTATAATGCAAAGTAAAACAAACCAAAGTTTAAATCGTTGGAACAATTTAAAAGAAACCACTCGGTTAATTTTAAAACAGATATTTTTAAATGCGGAGTTTTAACCACTCCTTTTAAAAGCTATCAGGTTCCTTCGGTTATATCAAGTTCACTACGTTCACGGTTTCGCCAAAACCAGTCGTAGCCCTCCATCATTTCATTTGGGTATTCAGTAGTATTCAAGCTATGCAGTTTTGGCCAACGTCATGGCATAGTGTTTGGTAGCTGCTGGATATTCATTTGTTGCATAGATAGATGAGTTGGTTTGGGACAGTCGTATTATCATTTGGCCAACGTCAGGGATATATACGGATGGGTTCAAATTAACAAGATAATGATGGGTAGAACTTGACATGTGACTTATGACATTTTGACCAATGCCAAGGTCATAAGAGCATGGGGTAAAAACTTATATCGGGAATTTCTAAAGAAACTGAAATTTGCAAAGACCCAAGTGCATACCATTTTGAGTTTGATGAATGTTGGTAGCATTCCTACAACATTATCAGACGATGATATTTGGATCCCGATCCTACTATGAGTATATGCTACTTATCAGGATATTCGTCGCTTAACGATCAATGCTATAAACCAAGTAGGTGTCCAGAAAGGTGTCAGCGGGGTTACGCCCCCAGAGAAAAGAGGTTATTTAATTAAGGAACTTCGCGAAAGCGTTGGAAAACCTCCCTCGAAGTATCGACACCGGCCTGGCTGAACGGTTAAGCAAGTATTGTACGGTGAGAATAGTCTTGGCTAATTCTTCTTTTATGGTTTGAGGAAGGATTCGAGAAACAGTGGGAGCCATCTAGTTTAGATAAACTAAAAACCACTCTAAACTTGCAAGAGCATCATGCTAAAGAGTTTTCTTCTCTCTCTCCTAATTGCAGCGACCCTGAAAATGACTGGACTTAAGTTACTTTTAGAGAAAAATATACTGACGGGGCCAAACTATAAAGATTGGCTGCGGAATGTCAAAATGGCTTTGACCTATGACAAACTGGGGTACGTCCTCACCGCTACAGCACCTGCTGTCCCTGGTCCCAAATCCAGCAATGCGGATAAGGAAATCCGCAAAACCTGGGATTTAGATTGCGCGAGAGCCAAGTGCATCGTGCTTGCCTCGATGAATAATGAACATCAGAGGAGGCACGAGGATATGGACCTTGATGGCATATTTCTCCATACAAAGGAACTTTATGGAGAGCAATCTCGTATAGCAAGATACGAGACCTCAAAGAACTTGTTTCGAGCGAGGTTGGCTGCCGGGTCATCGGTAGGTGAACATGTCCTACAGATGATCAGCTATATTGAAGAGCTCGCAGACCTTGGGACGACTTTGGATAATGAGCTCTATACAGACCTTATTCTCCAGTCCCTTCCTCACACCTACGCCCAGTTTATCCTGAACTTCAACCTTCAAAGAAAAGAAGTTGAACTTCCGGAACTCCTGAACATTGTAAGGAGTGCAGAGGGCACCTTGAAGACATCAAGGGAAACACCTGCTATGTTTGTTGGCGGTGCATCTTCTTCCGGGTCCAAGGCTAGGGCCAAAGGAAGGAAGAAGAAGGCCGCACCCTGACCTAGAGGAGGTGTTAGTAAGGTGGGAGGGAAGGGAAAGAAAAAGAAAGCAGTACCGATAGTTGGTCAGGATGAGTGCTTCCATTGTCACAGGAAAGGGCACTGGAAGAAGGATTGCAAGGCGTGGAACGCCAAGAACCAGGAACCGAAGCAAGCTGTGGCTTCGACTTCAGGTGTGTTTGTAATTGAGAATTGTCTGTCGATCAACTCTACTTCCTGGGTATTGGATACCGGATCAGGATCTCATATTTGCAATTCATTGCAGGCACTGAGAAACCGTAGAGTGCTGAAGGAAGGTGATATGATCCTCAGGGTTGCTAACGGAGCTAGCGTGGGAGCTGCGTCCGTCGGGGATTATCACCTAGGATTGACGAGTGGACACATTTTGGTTTTACATAACTGTTATTTTGTACCCAGCTTAACGTGTAATATCATATCAGTTTCCTTGTTATCAAATAAAGGTTATGATTTCACGTTTGTAAGAGATGTTGTCAACATCCACCTTAATCATGGTTTGATTGGGTCCGGTACTCTAAATAACGGCATATATGTTTTAAACCAACTCCAAATTTTCAACGTCCAGAAAACACTAAAAAGAAAGTCTCCAGATTTGAATAAAGCTTTCTTATGGCATTGTAGACTGGGTCACATCAATGAGAGAAGGTTGACTAAGTTGCATAGAGAAGGATATTTGGACACGTTCGAATATCAAACTTATGACACTTGTCAATCTTGTCTCAAAGGAAAGATGACAAAGACTCCATTTACTGGACAAGGAGTAAGAGCGAGCGAGCTCTTAGGACTCATACACAGTGATGTATGTGGTCCAATGTCTACACATGCGAGAGGCGGTTATTCCTACTTCATTACTTTTACAGATGATTTCTCTAGGTATGGATATGTTTTCTTAATGAAACATAAATCAGAGGCCTTTGAGAAATTCCTGGAATACAAGAGTGAAGCGGAAAACCAAACATGCAAAAGTATTAAGACACTGAGATCTGATCGAGGTGGAGAATACTTAAGTGCCGAGTTCCTAGGTTACCTAAAAGAGAAAGGAATTCTCTCTCAACTTACTCCTCCATACACTCCACAGCACAACGGTGTATCGGAGAGACGGAATCGAACCCTATTGGATATGGTACGATCCATGATGAGTAATGCTGAGTTACCGCGATCTTTCTGGGGATATGCGCTAGAATCAGCGGCATATATTTTGAACAGAGTTCCTACCAAAACTGTGCCTACCACACCATATCAGATGTGGAGTGGGAAGAAACCCTATCTTCAGTATATAAGGATTTGGGGATGTCCAGCTTTTGTCAAAAAGCAGTTTGTGGACAAGCTCGAGGCACGATCAGTAAAATGTATGCTTGTAGGTTATCCAAAGAACTCCAAGGGATATTGCTTCTATTACGCGGAGGAACAAAAGGTTTTTGTTTCTCGTAATGCCCATTTTCTAGAACAACAAGTTTTAGAAAAGGATACAAATGGGAGCGAAATAGAACTGGAAGAAATTCCAGAACCACAAGATGCTACTGAAAGTTTGGTAGAACCAGAGGTTCAAGAAGAACAGAACATTCCCGCACCCCTCCGCAGGAGTACTAGGCCGTCTCATCCGCCTAAGAGATACTACGGTTTTCTCATAGACGGGGATAGAGAGGATTGCATCATAGATGATGATGAACCTACTGACTTCCAGCAGGCCATCCAGAGCGGCGACTCGGTACGATGGCTAGATGCAATGCGGACCGAAATGGAGTCCATGTACACCAACAAAGTATGGACTTTGGACTTTGCTCCAGATGGGGTAAAACCCATAGGATGCAAATGGATCTTCAAGAAAAAGATTGGTGTAGATGGACAGGTGGAAACCTATAAGGCTAGACTTGTTGCAAAGGGTTTTCGTCAAAGACCTGGTTTGGACTATGACGAAACTTTTTCTCCAGTGGCTATGCTCAAATCCATTCGGGTCCTTCTTGCTATTGCTGCCTTCCATGATTATAAAATCTGGCAGATGGACGTAAAGACGGCTTTTCTGAATGGAAATTTAGAAGAGAGCATCTATATGGATCAGCCAGAGGGTTTCAATCAGAGTGGGAGCAGCGGGAAAGTATGCAAGCTGCTTAAGTCTATTTATGGACTAAAGCAGGCATCGCGGAGTTGGAACATCTGTTTTGATGAGACAGTCAAAGAATATGACTTTATCAAAAATCCAGATGAACCGTGCATATATAGTAAAGTTGTGGCCAGAAGTGTCGTATTCCTCGTCTTGTACGTGGATGACATTCTATTGATAGGAAATGACATTCCTATGCTACAATCTGTCAAAGGATTCTTGTCACACAGGTTCTCCATGAAAGACCTGGGTGATGCCTCTTACATTCTGGGGATCCGGATCTATCGTGATAGATCCAAGAGGATGTTGGAACTTTCGCAGTCCAGGTATATCGACACTGTACTGAAAAGATTCAGTATGGAAGATTCTAAGCGCGGTAATCTACCGGCTTGTCACGGAATCACCCTATCCAAAGAGATGTCTCCCAAGACTGATTTGGAAAGGGAACGCATGTCTATTATACCCTACGCTTCTGCGGTAGGCTCTATAATGTATGCGATGTTGTGTACCAGACCAGATGTAGCTTACGCACTGAGCGTGGTAAGCCGGTATCAGTCAGACCCAAGGGAGAAACACGGGATAGCAGTAAAGAACATTCTCAAGTACCTGAGGAGGACTAAGGAGATGTTCTTGGTTTACGGCGGAAAAGACCTCAGGTTGGAGGCCTTTGCTGATTTCGGCTTCCAGAGTGATAAGGACGATTCCAAGTCCATGTCGGGTTATGTCTTTACCCTCAATGGAGGGGCGGTGTGCTGGAAGAGCTCCAAGCAGGACACCGTTGCTGACTCGACGATGGAAGCGGAGTATATAGCTGCTTCCGATGCCGCAAAAGAAGCAGTCTGGATGAAGAAGTTCCTAACAGAACTTCAGGTGGTTCCTACCATAGTTGATCCAATACCTCTGTATTGCGACAACAACGGAGCTATAGCTTTAGCGAAGGAACCAAGGTCCCATCAGAAGTCCAGACACATCTTGAGGCGGAATCACCTGATCAGGGAGATCATTGATCGTCAGGAGATCGAGGTTCGGAGAGTTGCTTTAGAAGAGAACATTGCTGATCCATTCACAAAGGCCCTTCCTCAGATTCAGTTCGAGCGGCTACTCGAGATCATCGGTCTTCGATACGCCAGTACATGGCCCTAGTTTAAGTGGGAGATTGTTAGTGTTTATGCCCTAGAAGGCCATTACTGTATCATACTAGCTTGTATATTACTTAATGGAAGCTTGGGATATTCACATGTATATAACAGTCTTGCTAAACATGGTAGTATGCTACTTGGTTTTTCTATCTTAATATGTGAGTGTACGTATTGATAGAGCTCTTAGGATCTTGCTTGTCTACCAGCGTTGTGATGGCAGTCACACTAGTGGGGGCTGGGTAGTCTACAAGCACATCCTCATTAAGGTCCCTGGTCGTTGGATTATCGAGACAGAGCATCGATACTCCGGAGTAGACAAGTGTGTACGCTTCTCATCCCAGTTGGGGAGATGGTCTGTCCCACAGCCATCAGTACGTCGTACTGGAGATAGTATGCAGGTGCTCGTTAGGTTACGGGTACACCGGACAGGACTCACAGGGAACTGTTGGTTGGTTTGATACCAGTCGTCAGTGAACAGTTCCCAGGTGACATGAGTACAGCGTAGTCCGCAGACTTGACACTGCTACTTCGCCTCGAGTGTGTCCCACTGTTCTTAGATTGCTACCCTACCACGGCTCAAAGGAGTCGTGCAAACAGGTAGCAGTTGGGTGCAGTCCCGAGCACTTGGAGGCAGTGGCGGTTAGACAGGATTCGTCCCTCCCGGTATTGGGAGTAGATATCGTGCTGTGTCAGAGAGCCATTACGCAAAGTCCCTGGCCAGGGCAAGCGAGATTTGCTGGTAGGTTCTAGTAGTTTCTCAGGGTGTAATGGGCTTCCCTCTGACACGACTTATACCGCTATTAGGGGACTGACGCTTGCCGCCCCCCTAGGCCCGATATGCGATAGTCTTGGACGAACGGACCGGACTGTATGGAGATTGTCACATCAGACTCAGTAGGAGTTCGGATGGGTTTTCTCATCGGCCTTCTTATCGACAACTACCTGGGGACCGTTACATACAGCTAGTGCCGCTTGCGGTCTGTGGTTAAACCCACTGCCAGCGTAGTAGTCGAGTCTCTAGAGTCCCACACAGAGAGTTTCCTACGCCAAGCGAAACGATATAGAGGTCGCATGGTTTTGCGACAAAGGGTTCGGACGCATACGTGCGTTTACGCACGTACGACTTTCGGACAGTTTTTACCAGTCGGCTTTGGTTTAAGCCAGTTACTGGTATCCGGTTATTGGATTTTTACAGTCTAAAGTTTTTCCGTATTTTTGCGGATTGGAGGGGCGTTCTCATAATTGTACGAGAAGCTTCTAGAAGATGTGACTAAGGAGGTTACTTATGGATAAGAAAGTGAGTCATGAGGTGATTCATCATTATCATTAATTGCACCATAAATGATAATGACTCATGCTTAATGAATCACCTCTTTTCATTTATGAAGCATGCTTATTCATTTCTTTTATTCATTATTCTTAAATAAGAATGCTTCATAATATATTATGATACACTCTCTCTCTTCTCATTATCTTATCTCACATTCTCTCTCCTAAAGCTCTCATCTTCAAGTAACTAATCCTTAATCCTCATGTGTTGAGATCAAAGGTTTAGTTAGACTTAAGCATCCATTACCTTCACTCTATATCATCCTTTCTTCTTTGATTAGCAATCAAAGTAGATTAGTTACCTCAAGTTAGAGGTGTAGCTTGGTGTTTTGCTCTCGGGTGGATCGTCTATTACCAGGTCGAGGAGAACAAAGGAGGACACAAAGACGAAGGACTAGTTTCGATAGGTATAATCCCTAATCACAAGTGATAAGAAAATCTTTGTGTACGGTAATTTATAGTTTAGCTTCGATTTAAGCGGTTAGTCGATGTTCGTTCCTTAAACTTGATTGTTTTTGTAATTTCCGCCTCCCCACAAGTACTGGGGTGTACTACATCGACTTACATATAAGGATTACTTTCTTGCTCGATATGATAGTATGCTATCTGGTTATTCTTTACCTTAACGTGTACACAGATTGTCTCTATGTTACATGTTGGTAAAGCCCTTAGGATGTGTACTCGACTACTGGGACTATGATGAGATCATACTAGTGGGGCCATGGTAGTCTACGAGTACATCCTATAACAGTTCCTAATCGAGGGTGTATCGAGACAGGGCATCGATACACCAGAGTAGACTAGCGTATACGCATCTTGACCCATATGATGGGCGATGGATGATCCCATATCCATCGGTGTTTGACATCAAGGATGGTGTACGGGTACTCAGTAGAGACTGGGTACACTGGACGGACTCGCCGAGAACTCCCAGATGGTATTATATCTCACGTCAGATGGCAATTCTCTGGTGACACTGGTACATAGTAGTCTGTTGACCCGAGATCGTCATAGAGTCTTGTGTGATTCCCACTGTGCTTTGATTTCCACCTTACCACGTCCAAGAGGGTGTGCAAAACGGTGGTTTTTGGGTACAGTCCCGAATCACATGGAGGTAATGAGCGATATAAGGGGATTCGTCTCTCCCGGTATAGGGAGTTGATGTTGCGCAGTGTTTGATTGGCTATAACCGGAAATCCCTGGCAAGGGTTGCTGAGATTTACTGGTAAGTGGTACCAGTAGTTTCTCGAACTATAATAGACCTCATATCGACACGACTTATCAAGCTACTGAGGTCTGACGTTTACCACCACTAGGTGAGATATGCGACATATCAGACGACGAGACCGGACTGTACAGGAGTGTTACTGATTGGATTCACTGGAGAACTAGCGGGCTTGCTTGTTGATCTTCTGATCGCTCATACCCGGGTGGCCGTTACGTTTAGCACACCGCTTGCGACTTATGGGTGTTTGATATGATCATCACCTACTGCCGGCGTATTGACGAGTCTTTAGAGTCCTACACAGGGGTTTCCTGGCTCAAGCGAAACGGAGTAGGAGCACATATGTGATCTGTGCGAGACCGAGATTAATACGATATGAGATACCGTATTCTATTCTCGCGATTCGTGACATTGATCGGTTGTATGCGATATAGCCGGGTTATCGGATCAAGTGTTGATTCGATAAGTTGTTACTTTTGATATTAGTCGGTTATAGCCGTATTATTAAATCAAGAGTTGATTTAATAATTTAATGCATAATTATATATTTGAGATATTACATTTCATTAACTAGTATTAGCTCACTTATGATTTATTTTCTCACTAGTATGTGCACATTGTTTATATATGATATATGCAAGTGTACATGTTTGTATCATGCTTGATGATTTACACAAGATGGGTGTATGAGACTCATTCAAAGATTAGGGTAAAGATTAGGGTTATTGGTTTATCTTAAGATTTAACAAAAGGGTTTAACTTAGTCAAAGTAATCAAGCTTGAAGAAGCTTGGAGAAGCTTTGACAAAGTCCACTCTTTTGTCATATCTTTTGATATTCCTTAACCTAACCTTTAAGCTAAAGCCTTGGTTAATTCTCTACATGAGTTAAGCATGAGGGCTTAACTCAACCATGGTGCCATTTATTTATTGGATAAGTTTTCATTTGGATGGATAATTCTTTCTTTTTCTTCTTCATCATCAAGCTCCATCCAAAAGCTTACTAGCTCCAATTGTGCCATGAGCAAAAGAGTGAGAAAATCAATTCTAAAGTGAGCCCACTTCCTACTTCTTCATCTTCTGCCACTTGCCATGTAGTAGAGTGTGTTATCTTCACAAAGTTTATGACCTAGTGAAGGAATAGCTTGAGTTTGTGTCTCCCCGACGTAGATCATCTTCGGCCTCGAAGTCAACGTAGCAAGCATGTTCGTTCTTCTCATGGAGCTTCAATAGAGTCCGGAGTTCACGATCGCAGCGATGGGGACGTCTGAACGGAGCTAATGAAGTGGAGGACCGGATCTACAAAGGTTGTAATCCCTTTCACTATTAGTAAAGTTGTTTGCTAGCTTTTAGTTTCGCCTATCCTCTAGTTAACGATCTTCATTAGGGTTTCTCGGCACATAAATTTTTGAATTTGGCATGGTTGATGCCTTGTGGAACCTCATGTGTGTGCCTAGGAACCCTACAACCTGACGATAGGTATAGTACCAACCAGCAGTTCCCAGTGAGCCTGTCCAGTGCAAATCATAACCCAATGAGCACCTGCATACTATCTCCAGTATGACATACCGATGGCAGTGGGACAGACCATCTCCCCAGCTGGATGGGAAGCGTATACACTAGTCTACTCTGGAGTATCGATGCCCTCTCTCGATAATCCTACGACTAGGGACCTGTATAAGAATGTGCTTATAGACTACCCAGCCCCCACTAGTGTGATCTCCATCACAACGCTGGTAGTCAAGCAAACATCCTAAGGGCTCCAACAATATGTATTAGCGATATGTTAAAAGAAACACATACACATATTAAGATAGATACAAACCAAGTAGCATATTACAATATCGAGCAAGAATGTCGTCAATCCTTGTATATATCTCGAGCTTCCAAAATGTAATATACAAACTAGTATTATACAATAATGGCCTCTAGGGCATACATATCCAACAATCTCCCACTTGCACTAAAGGCCAGTAATTGGTGTACCGCATACCCAACGTCTGCACTAAGTCCAACTGCTGGCGTACCGCATATCCAATAGCTCAAAATGTCGCTCGAACTGTGTTTGAGGGAGGGCCTTTGTGAATAGATCCGCCGTGTTGTCTTTAGTGTCCAATCTCCGTACCTCGATCTCTTGGCGATCAATGATCTCCCTGATCAGGTGATACCGCCTTAATATGTGCCTGGATTTCTGATCGGACCGTGGTTCCTTCGCTAAAGCTATAGCCCCATTTTTATCGCAATACAAAGGTATTGGGTCAACAATGGACGGAACCACCTGAAGTTCATTAATGAACTTCTTCATCCAGACCGCCTCTTTTGCGGCATCGCTTGCACCAATGTATTCGTCCTCCATCGTCGAGTCTGCGACGGTATCCTGTTTGGAACTCCTCCAACACACTGCCCCTCTGTTGAGGGTAAACACAAAACCCGAGACAGACTTGATGTCGTCCTTGTCACTCTGGAAGCTTGAATCGGTAAAGGACTCGACCTTGAGGTCTCCATTACCGTAAACTAGGAACATCTCCTTAGTCCTTCTTAGGTACTTGAGAATGTTCTTCACTGCTGTCCAGTGGTTCTCACCTGGGTCTAACTGATACCGTCTCACCACACTTACCGCGTAAGCTACATCTGGTCTTGTACATAGCATCGCATACATTATAGATCCTACCGCCGAAGCGTACGGTATAGTGCTCATGCGAACCCTCTCCTCGTCAGTCTTGGGAGACATCTTCTTCGAGAGGGTGATTCCGTGCAATGCGGGTATATTACCGCGCTTGGAATCTTCCATACTAAATCTCTTTAGTACAGTCTCTATGTACCCAGACAGCGAAAGTCCCAGTAATCTCTTGGATCTATCTCTGTAGATCTTGATCTCCAGAATGCACGAGGCATCACCATGGTCCTTCATGAAGAACCGTTGTGACAAGAATAGCTTGACCGATTGTAGCATAGGAATGTCATTTCCTATCAAAAGAATTTCATCCACGTACAAGACTAGGAATAAGACAGTTCGTCCTACAATCTTCTTATAAATACAAGGCTCATCCTCATTCTTGATGAAGTCAAATTCCTTGACTGTTTCATCAAAACAGATGTTCCAGCTCCGCGATGCCTGCATTAATCTATGAATGGATTTAAGCAACTTACACACCTTCCCGCTGCTCCCACTGTCTACATAACCTTCTGGCTGATCCATATAAATGCACTCTTCCAAACTGCCGTTTAGAAAAGCCGTTTTTACGTCCATCTGCCAGATCTTATAGTCATGGAAGGCAGCAATGGCAAGTAGGATCCGAATGGATTTGAGCATAGCCACTGGAGAAAAAGTTTCGTCATAGTCCACACCAGGTCTTTGACGAAAACCTTTTGCAACGAGTCTAGCCTTATAGGTTTCCACCTGCCCATCTACACCAAGTTTCCTTTTGTAGATCCATTGGCATCCAATGGGTTTTACCACAGGTGGAGCAATATCCAAGGTCCACACTTTATTGGTGTACATGGACTCCATTTCGGATCGCATAGCATCCGGCCACTTATCAGAGTCCCTACTGATAATAGCCTGCCTGAAACTGGTAGGATCATCTTCTTCCAAGATGCAATCCTCTCGATCCACGTCTATGAGAAAACCGTAGTATCTCTCGGGAGAATGAGAAATCCTACCAGATCTGCGGAGTGGTTGAGGTTCGTCTGGGGTTACTGAATCTAGCGGTTCCTCCAAGTCTTCAGTTACATTTTGTGGTTCATGGATGTAACACCTTAGAATGCGATTAGTGGTTAATTAAGCGATAATGCGGTTTTTTAGTAAAAAGTTTACCAAAATGGTTATTAAATATTTTATAAAAATTAATGAATATTTTATTAGAATTTAATTTAGGCTTGGACACACATGTGCATGATAACCTAGGGCTAAGTTGGGGTTAAACCATGCTTAAGTAGCCATGGTGCATTAACCATTCCACTAGGGTAATACGTAATTAATTAAGTAAATAAGTTTTAAAAAAAATTAATAATTTAAACTAATGATATTCTTTTGGGTTGACTTGGAGAAGGAGGAAGAGAGAGAGAGAGGGAATGATGAGGCTTAAGCATTCTTTGCATTAAATGATGAGAGAGGAAGTGCATGCTTGCTCCCATACCCCCATTTCACTCTCTCTCTAATCTTTTTGAAATCCCATTTTCTTTCCCTCATATTTTCCTTTATTCTCTCCCCAAAACAGAAACTTTTCTGCCCCTTCACCAAAACCAAACCCAAATCTTCTAAAATCCTCACTACCCTCACCAAAATTCACTTCACCCTTCTCTAAACTTAAGCCAAAGCCATGGAGATCACTTGGAGCTTGGAAAGTTAGAGTTTTGAGCAAGTTTAGGAAAGTAGTTCTCTTCTTTCTGTTAATTAGCTAGTTAACATGTTGTAGTGTCTTGTAATTCCGGTTTAGAACCATAAAGTTTTAGTTTTAGTGTCGATATTGTATTTTAGTGTCGTTTTTGTGTTACTGTAACCTGCTGTGACCTCGAGACTTTTTGGTAAAACCAAACAATGTAGTGGTGTAGTGCTAGTTAACTTCAGTATGTACCTGAAGTTCGAGACGGATCTGGGCGGATTTGGCCGTCGACATGGGGGACAATTCCGGCGAGCTCGACCTCTGTGGGAGCTGGGGGCTTGAAATTTTTAAGGTAGCTTTCTGCTATGGTTTAGGGTTTTTTGGTACTGTTAGATTTTTTTTTAGTATTGACAGTGGGGAAAATCTGGGATCGTTTAGATAGTTTTTAGTGTTACGTCGTCGCGCGATACGGTGTCCGACTCAGTTTTGCGCTTTGCGTCAATTCTGCGCGCAGGATCTGTTGCTTTCGTGTCACACACTCTTTAGCAGATAAACGAACACTTTAAGTGGTTGTTGGAGTCAGTGTGTCGTATTAAGTTTAATTGTTCATATTATTGGTCGATTTCTAAGTTTTTCTTTGCTTTGTATTACGTGTTAATAGGGTTATAGGCGGGGACTTCAGACGCCGCGAAGAAGGGGAAACAGGTGGTCGGATACGCTTAGCTCGAGATCACCGGTGAGTAGATTTAACATCTATGGGGAAATTGCCCGAATGGCGTTATTCGTCAGGGCTTGATAGGATGTTGTTGCCACATGTTATATTCATATATATATATATATATATGTTGTGCATATGTACCATTGTTGCATACCCCTCTCTTGTTGCATATAGACATAGTAGTTATGAGACACTGCACTGTTACTAACGGTTCTTATTGCACGAGCACTAATTGTATGCTACATACACACCGTTTGTAATTGCCATGACACTCGCACTATAGAATTGATATGAACCATACATCGTTTAGCTTATCTCATCATTTATGATTAGACATGATTCTGTTCCTTTGTCTTCATACATAATTGAGTATCTACATACTTGTACATCTATATTGGCGCTAATGGATATTGCACACTCATACTTGCGTATATAACCACCTGTACATCCATATTTGCGCACATACACATTTTTACATACATAGATGATGGTGGCTTTGATTTTGGAGAATTCGGGAACCGCATGACGTATTTTAGAACTGTATTTAGTTTAAAAGAGCGGTTTTTCCTTGATATGCACATATCACGGTTTTATGTTGCATACGTCACATTGATTGGATTTACGCATTTAGTTTTGGATTTCAGGTGATTTCTGGATTTGAGAACCGTGGTATTATTTTAAGAAAGTATGCACTGTTTTAAAAACACGGTTTCTCTGGATATGATATTTCAGTGCGTCTACCAAGCGTTTTCTCGGTTCTGAGACGTGTGCTTGAAACTCGATTCGAGGAGATGGATGATCCATTTGCGGGTTCATGGTGGACCCGGTATGGTTCCCCGGGGCGAGAATGTTTTTCGTGGAGTAGACGATGAGCCTAGCAGGGTGGCGAGTACCTACCGGTGATTGGTTGGACCAGGTGGTTAACAGGAGGATGCCGACCGGAGTCGAGAGATGGATATGGGTCGACCCGTACTGCCGGAGCCCGAGGGACGATCCCGCAGACGGAGCCCGATATATATATGGATTTACGTGTCGATGTTGGACATGAGTATTTCATGATGTTTTTGAGTGCCGATGTTGGACACTCCAGTTCCATGAGATTTACAGGATATGAGGGCCGGATAGAGTGACGGCGCCTGAGTTATCGGGATTTTGGGGTGTTTTTGGTAGACACCGGGTTTTTCCACAATGATGATTCGTGTAGATGATATTTTATCCCATGCTCAGCATTCATTGTTATGCATTGCATCATGTAGTTGTAGTACCTAATAGAGTACCTCGCATGATTATTGCATACCCAGATTACCATATTGATGTCATCAGTTTGCACATGTTAGAGTATAGCATAAGGTGCATACCTGCGATTACCATTATATGTTATTTACTATTCACGAGTTGGAAACTCACCCCCGTTGTGCCACATTGTTTGCAGGTTGACCCTCAGTGTAGTCGCGGCAGTGCTATCTCATTGTATCTTTTTGCTACGGATACCATTGCAGCTGGCGTGTGAGCCGTTTTGCTTATAGGTGGGTTTTGCGGTATCCGTTTATTTTCCATTTGTACACTATTGTATCTAGTACTCTCCATCTGCCATTTCATGTATTGACTGAGAGACCGGTTGTGAGGACGATGTTGTATATTATTTTGTACTCTGGATGTCGAGTTCGTGTGAGCCGACTTTATTTATGCAGTTTTACCTTTTATGCTATTTTTTCACTTTTATTGTTCATTTCTTCGCTACGGTGTCGTATATTATTCTCGTGGTGATTGTTTCCGCCGTTGGGCGTGATTGCTCCCGTTTGGGGATGTGTTATCGTTATTATATGTCATTTTACTTATATCATGTGTTGTACCCGTTTTCGGGGCTAGTTTTTACAAAGGAGATGCTGCCGAAATTTTTAAGAAATTAATTTAAACTTTAATGATTTTTACTCGAGGTTTCTAAGTGTTTTTAACAAATGTTTTCATCACTTTCTTCTTTTGAGGGTTTAGATTTCTTGGTTATCGGTTTACTTAAATTGCGTTACACCTATAGAAGTTACGTGGTTTAAGTGCCGGTCACTGGCCGAACTTTGGGTCGTGACAACGGATTTCTCCCAGTTCTACCGTACTCCTACTAGTTTCTTTTGCAAGAAAGTCCCTTTCTAAAAAGGCAGCATGGCGAGATACAAACACCTTCTGTTCTTTAGTGTGGTAGAACAGATATCCTTGTGAATCCTTAGGATATCTCACAAATTTACATAGAACTGACCGTGCCTCTAGCTTGTTAGGTTTTTGTGTTTTCACATAGGCCGGACAACCCTATATCTTAAATCGCTTAAGATATGGATTTCGTCCACTCCATACTTCATATGGAGTCTTAGGCACAGATTTGGATGGAACTTAGTTCAGTAAGTATGCAGCTGTTTGAAGCGTATATCCCCAAAATGAAAGAGGCAACTCAGTGTCACTCATCATAGAGCGAACCATATCCAATAAGGTATGATTCCTCCGCTCCGATACACCGTTGTGCTGTGGTGTGTAGAGTAGGCTGAGAGAGAATTCCATTCTCTTTTAAGTAATATAGGAATTCCGTGCTTAAGTACTCCCCTCCCCTATCAGACCGGAGGATCTTGATACTTTTGCCAGTCTGGTTCTCTACTTCGTTTCTGAATTCTTTGAATTTCTCAAAATCTTCAGATTTGTGTTTTATAAGATACACATATCCGAATCTAGAGAGTTCGTCAGTGAATGTTATGAAGTATGAGAACCATCCCCTTGCATGTATAGACATCGGACCACACACATCACCGTGTATGAGTCCCAAAAGCTCTGCTGCTCTTTCTACATGTCCGGTGAATGGAAATTTGGTCATCTTTCCTTTGAGACAAGACTGACAAGTTTCATAAGATGAAAATTCGAACGTATTAAAGTGTCCATCTTTATGTAACTTACTTAGTCTTTTCTCTCCGATATGACCAAGTCTACAATGCCACAAGTAGGATTCGTTCGTATCTGAACTCTTTCTCTTGCGTGTGTTTTCTACATTGAGAACTGTATTCTGATTTAGAACATAGATACCATTACACAGTGTACCTTCTGCAACCAGTACTTTATCAAGGTAAATGTTCTTGATATTTCTATCAAGAACAAAGTTATATCCACCTTTATCAAGTAAAGAAACTGATATGATGTTGCAAACTATGGAAGGTACATAGTAGCAATTGTTCAAAATCATAATATTTCCATTTGGCAACACTAGGTGATATTCACCGACGGCTGCAGCATTAACTTATGCTCCGTTCCCTACCCTGAGGGACATATCACCAGGTGAAACTTTCCTACTTTTTCTCAGTCCCTGCAATAAATTACAAATATGAGATCTTGATCCGGTATCTAGTACCCAGGAGGTAGGACTGACCGAAAAGCAGTTCTGAATTACAAGAACACCTGAAGTAGATGCATTAATATTCTTCTTCTATGGGGTCTCCTTGGAATTCAAACAAACCTCTTTCCCTTGATCATACTTACGATTTCCATCATAAGTTAGAGCCAAAACGACTTTCCCCAGCCCCGAATAAGAATTCGGATCGGTCAAGCGATACATTTTATTATCTTGATTAGGGCGTGAAATGGTTTCTACCTGGAGATAGAGAAAAGAAACACTCAGCGTGCGCTCTTACAAGATTAGATTGGCTATTAATTTATCTAACCAGGATGGCTCCCACTGTTTCCTCAAATTCTTCTTCAAACCCTAAAAGAAGAACTAGTCAGGATTTAATCACACGTCACAATACTTGCTTAACCTTTCAGCCAGCCTACTGTTGGTACTTCGAGGGAGGTTTTCCAATGCTTTCGCGAAGTTCCTTAAATATATAACCTCTTTTCCCTGGAGGCGTAGCCCCGCTAACACCTTTCTAGTCACCTACTTGGTTTATAGCCTTGATTGTTTTGTGAAATAATATCCCGAGAGTAATCCTACTCGTCAGTGGGATCGGGATACAACTATCATTGTGTGATGACTTAGATGGAATCCACTCTACTCACCACACACCAGAAGCTATGCTAAATCTGCAAGTTTTCTGTATGTTTGAAACTCCCGATGAGGTTTTTACCCCTAGGATCCTAGTGACCTTGACGGAGTCAACAAATCAAAGTGTCCTAATCAAGTTCAACCCGTCATTATCTGGATTACATCAAACCCACCCGCATAACCCTTAACGGAGTCAACAAGGTTATACGACTGTCCTAACCAATCCTATCTAGTGCTACAAACAAGCACCACTCAGCTACCGTACACTACGCCTTGACGGAGTCAACAAACGAAGCACGAATACAAAGTGTTACTTGTAAGAAATGACGGAGGGCTATGGTTGGGTTTTTGGAGAAAAACCCGTTAACGTAATGAACATGATATAGTTGAAGGAAACTGAGCAATTTTGAAAAAGGAGTGGTTTAAGCTCCGCCTTTTTTTAAAATTTCTGGTTTTGAAAAAACCGAGTAATCTACAGTATAGACTTTAGCTCAAGAGGTCACTCCCAGTGAAAGGATCTCGGCTCTTGCCTCGTAGAATGAGGTGTTGGATATTCATGACCAAATACCACTTTGAAAAGCGGAAGAATATAACAATAGTTTTTCGAAATTTGTTCCAACAACGTCTTTTAGGTTTATTTTCTTGCATTAATCAAAATTAATGCGGTCCCATCAATTTAACTTACCACACCAGAAAAGAACGAAAATACAATGTACGTATATGCCATCCGCATTCGCCACTGGGCCCCGTCATCACCTGTTAGGTTACATAACTAACGATGGAGCGGGGGCTGGACTAGCGCGGGTGCAAAACATATACAACATCTACTAGTATATATATAAGTATATACAACATTCGTCCCAGGCATGATAATAATCAACATCAGAGAATCTCAACCAACAATATAGAATGGTGGAAAATCTTGGAGCCCCGGGTTTCATTTGAGCCGCAAATAAAACCCGACGTTCCCTGTCGTGTGGATAGCTTGTGCAATGAAAACCTGGAGCCCTACGAGCGCGGCAAGTTACCCTTCAATCCCAGAAGTTAGGCAGCTTAGGCCACCCAGCACTTCATGGAATCAGGTAACTTGGGCGCCCCTCTTTGGGTCATCCTATACCCCCTACGAGTGTGGCGAATAGCCCGCCAATTCTAGAATGAAGCCCCTTCCGTCTCAACGCCATGAGATGCGGGCTTTTTGCCTTCTAGAACCCGGTTATTCGTGCACTCCACCGTGGGGTAATCCTATTACTGAAAAAGAGAATAATTTGTACAAATGGTGACATCGACCTCAACCCGGTCGTGACCCAAAATAATATACAACCCGGAAAAGACGGCAGTCCACATGACGGACGCTCGCCCCGTAATATGAAATGTACAAATGAATATAAACTGTACCACTAACATTGCACCACTTGCTATCCATCATGACTATCCAACCACAATCACAGCACAAGCACAAAACATCAACACGAATGTCACGTTCGCAAACCCGTCTAAAAGAACATATAGCAATCAGACGTGTTTACCGATCAAGTGACATTCACGGTCGCAGATAAAAGTGAATGTACTGTAAACGATTAAACAGTGTCAAATATAACGACTTCGAAACACTCTAAATTGCCCCGTAGAGAAAACAACAGAGAGTCAAACTTGGGCAAAAATAAACAACACCAGAAGCCAAAACTACAAGACACAAGAGCCCAGACCAAAACACGACACATTCTGCCATAACAAAACTGAGGAGGCCGGATTTTGGTGGGTTCTGGCCGGCCAAAAAGTGCTGGAATTGTGTCGTTTTTGGTCAGTGTTCTTCTCACGGTGTAAATACCACTCTGCAGTTGTTTAGAAAATTTTTTGAAGCCTTTTAAAAATCAACATAAACTACAGTTTGAATTTCACTGTTACGGACATGTTTCGGTTTCGTTGTTTTAACATTGTTTAAAATTGCTAGTCTAAGGTTTATGGGCTGGCTCTGATACCATGAAGGGTTACACTAGCGCGCCGGCCAACTAACGTGGCCAAATGCGGAACAAAAATTTTATAGCGATAATAAACTTGGCGCTAGAATAAACCCTAAACCGGATCTTTACCATAAACCTAGTTAGCACAATAGAGTTCTATCTACTATGATAGAAAGTTATACTTCATGCTTAAACTCCTTCTCTTCTTGTGTTGCTTCTCCTTGTTGTGAGCTCCGTGGAGTAGTTGTGGATGGCTCCACCTCACCGGCTTCTCCACGTCAAAGAAGATCCACCCAAAGGCCTCTACCTTGAGCTCCAACCTCAACAATGAAGTAACTAGGGTGCTTGGTGTGCTAGTCTAAGAACCCTAGAGTGAGTAGAGAAGGATTTTAGTGGTTTGGTCTCAATTCCCCTTGGTTCTCAACACATGAGAGATGAGGGCTTGAGAGAGAGGATGAAGGAGAAAGAGCTATAAGAGAGTGTGTGTTTGTAAAAATGAAGAGATAGCTCTCATATTAGGAAAAAGAATAATAATTTTAATTAGTATAATTGTGATGGTTCATTTGATTTGACCATTTTCATGTCAACATTAATGCTAAACAAAATATCTTTTACTTAACAAAAATATCTAAGTCAACAATGGTCAACAAGTCAAATGGTCAAACTAAATAATCATGACACAATTATCTCTAATTAAAATTAGTAATCAATTTCCTTCATCTCATTATGGTTTTAATCAAGTCAATGGTAAAAAACCCTAATGAGGTGTCTCCTTCTTTGTCTCTGTCAACTGTATACATATACCCGCATCCGTGTTCCGTAGAACACGAATACAATTAGACTGAACCAACCCAAAATCGAATACTAGGATCTGGCTTAAACCAAAGCCCACTAGTATCAACTGCCCGAACACCAAAACACGGACAAGTACGCATATGTGAATGAACCCTGTCGTAAAACCATACGGCCTCTACATCGTTTCGCCCAAAGGTGGAAAACCTCTGTGTGGGACTCTAAAGACTCGACACTACGCTGGCAGTGGGTTTAACCATAGGCCGCAAGAGGTACTAGCTGTACGCAACGGTCCCCAGGTAGATGACGATAAGAAGGTCGACGAGCAAGCTCATCCAAACTCCTACCGAGCCTATCTGTGACAATCTCCATACATTCCGGTCTGTTCGTCTAAGTGTATCGCATATCGGGCCTAGGGGGGTGATAAACGTCAGTCCCCTAATAGCGGTATAAGTCGTGTCGGAGTGTAGCCTAGAACACCTTGAAAAACTACTGGAAAACCCTACCAATAAATCTCACTTGCCCTGGCCAGCGACTTTGTGTAATGGCTCTCCTAAACACAGCGCGATATCAACCCCCAATACCGGGAGCGAAGAATGTTGTCTAACCGCAACCACCTCCAAGTGCTTCGGGACTGCACCCAACTACTACCTGTTTGCACGACTTAATAGAGCCGTGGTAGGGTAGCAATCAAAGAACAATGGGAACACACTTGAGGCGAAGTGGCAGTGTTAAGTCAACGGACTAAGCTGTACTCATGTTACCTGGGAACTGCTACCTGACGATAGGTATAGTACCAACCAGCAGTTCCCAACGAGCCCGTCCAATGTAACTCATAACCCAATGAGCACCTGCATAGTACCTCCAGTACAACGTACTGATGGCTGTGGGACATACCATCTCCCCTGTTGGGATGAGAAGCGTATACACTAGTCTACTCTGGAGTATCGATGCCTTGTCTCAATAATCCTACGACTAAGGACCTGTATAAGGATGTTCTTATAGACCACCCAGCCCCCACTAGTGTGATCGCCATCACAACGCTGGTAGTCAAGCAAACATCCTAAGGGATCCATCAATATGTATTAGCGATATGTTAAAAGAAACGAATACACATATTAAGATAGATACAAACCAAGTAGCATATTACAATATCGAGCAAGATTGTCATCAATCCATGTATATATCCCAAGATTCCAAAATGTAATATACAAACTAGTACTATACAATAATGGCCTCTAGGGCATACATATCCAACAGCGAAGATCACCACAAAAGATAAGTAAAGCAAGGCATCAACCCACCAAGCGAACATATTACCCATCGCTCAAATCTCGCAACTACAAGTCTTGCTAAGTCTTACAACTTATACAAATACTCGTTTCTGATTTGATGGAGTTAAGTAGATACAACAAGAATAATAATACAAGAGGGGTACGATCCAACATGTACCACCTACCAAAAGCAAATCACCCGAAAGCAGCTGTGTGCTTGCGATGCCGATACTGATCCGTGCGGTCAACCTGCAAGTACTGTGGCACAACGGGGGTGAGTTGCCAACTCTTGTGTAGAAAACATCCTCAGGTAGAAATCGAAATAAACAACGATTCCTAGGTCAACTATATCATAAAGGTAATACTATGATATCTAGAGTGGCCGTATCTGCATATGTACCAACGACATAATCAATGCCTATCAGCAAGTGGATCTTATCCAACCATATAATCAACGCCTGTATGCATGTGGATCCCATCTGCGTGTCAACCCATGACACAACAACATCATGCATGTAAAATATCATAAAGGCATAGGCATGTAAACATCATGAAAGCATATTCATGTAAATATGAGTATATAAATCAATGGGTGTCTCTCGTGACACATCAAAATCATGGAACCAGAGTGCCCAGCATCAACACTCGAAACATCATGAAATCCCGTGTCCAGCATCGACACGTAAATCCACATATCGTATTTGTACATCTCACGGAACCTGAGTGTTCAATATCGATGCTCGCAATCCTCGGAACATGAATGTCCAACATTGACACTCGCAATCCCCAAATCCGTATATCTCTCGGAACATAAGTGCCCAACATCGACACTCGCAATCCTCGGCACATGAATGTCCAACCTCGACACTCGCCATCCCCAAATCCATATATCTCTCAGAACATGAATGTCCAACCTCGACACTCGCAATACTCAAAACATGAATGTCCAACCTCGACACTCACAATCCCCAAATCAACACAAACCAGGTTTTCAAAACAATACACTTTTCTTGAAATATCCCCCCGGTTCTCAAATCCGAAAAACCATATGAAATCCATATCTCAATGCGTAAATCCATGTAATATGATGTATGCAACATAGAACAACAATATGAGCATGTCAAGGGAAAATCCGCTATTTAAATGCATCAAGTCATTAAATATATCACGTGGTTCCCAATTTTCCAAATCCAACGCAACATCATATAAGTTAACATGTAGCTATAGCAAGGTATATGTGTAAGCATGTAGGTATACAACACATAAAAAAATGTAAGCATATCCGTATATCATGCAACATGGAACAGTGATATGAACATAGCAAGTAAATCATGCAACATTGCATAGTGATGTGAGCATAGCAAGTATATCATGGCATGATGTAGCAATTCTACTGTGTAGTGACATAGTAATTATTGATGACGAAAGTGTGTGAGCCGGCAATCTGTGTAAGTGTAACATACGCATCATCGATAATGGTGTAGGTGTACTAGTACATGTACATATAAAATGGAATGAGAATATCATAAATGTAGCATAAGGTATATCGTACGCGAAATGCTATCAGGTATATGTATCTACAATATATCCAAGTCGGTGAATCTATCAATCGGCACCCAGCCTCACAACATCACATACGGTACAAACCATCGTACGACATCCTTTAGTCAAGGGTATGGATCAATCATCAGATAAACTTATCGTGTACGGTAATCCATCGTTCGGCGGCACTAAACAATTAGGGATTCTATCAACCTATACAACAACGGGGGTACGGATCTAAGTCTCATACTGCATATCACTCATTATGCATAACATTATCCATCTATAAATACTTATCTCTCAGGCCACATCCGTATCGATCTCGTATCAGGGGACCGGCAAGGTATCAACTATCTCTTATCGACTCGCATCCATATAACGGCATATCAACTAAGTCATCATATCTAATCGTATTCTCTTTCCATCGCATCAATCTCTCACATCAAGTCATTTTACATATACATTCATTAATATGAATCTCATGTCATGCTACTCTAAAACTCATACTAAAACTCGTGCAACTACATACCTATATATTGTGATTCACATTCACTTTTCATATCCTTATATCATTTTGAGACATCATTTCTCTCATAGCATGTCAAAGGGTTATGTCCCTAACTTTCATCTCATATCTCGATATATATATTAAATCATTAATATCACCTCTAACTATCTTTTAAACACCTCAATAGTTTTCTAGTGTAGGATTCTCCTACTGTATTCTATGTGTATATATATATATATATATATATATATATATATCGGTCTCCATTCATAAATTTTCTGGGGTGCTATACGCCATCCACCCGACTTTCCCCGTAGATATAAATCTACTCACCTGCTAAACTCCTCGCTTAGCCGTAGTCGATGCGCTTCGTCGTCTCGGAATCCACACGAATGCACCAACAATCAATATGAAATCGCAAAGCTATTAACTTCAATTTCCGAAATCCAAATATGGCACGCGTTGCGCTCATAGGTTAGAACCTATAGCCTACACATGCAAAACAATCAAGCAACCCTTGTCGTTGACGTACAAACATCCAACGACAAAATACCATATCAAATCTCAAAACCAAGAAATCCCAATACCCGAAAACATAGCCAAAACCATAACTATAGTCGCTATCCATGAAAACCACCAAGCCTAAAACCCAAACATACCAATAACCCTATACTAGTAAACTGTAATGTGGTTTTTGAAATTATACCGATCGATCTGTGTCCTTCGGTCTTCAATCTCAGTCCTTAGCATGTTGCGGCTGCCTCGACGAAGTTCGCTCTCCGGTCACGCTCGTCGAAGAGGACACACGTCGAGGATTCTTTATATGGGCTCCCGCTTATAAATCGAAGCAACTCAGGCATCCAGTTTGCTAGTCTAGATACCCAAGACGAAGTGAAGAGTGTGTAGAATACTTTTTCTCAAGGCACCCAAGTATTTGGGTGGAGGTAAATGAAGTTGCCATGGATGGAAATTGTTAGCAAAGGATTTTAGCTTGGAGGAAAAACAAAATTAACCCACACCAAAATTGTGCTCGGCCACAATATTGCTCGGCCAAATCAATGAGGGAAAATGTTCACTGGCAATTAACAAGGAGAGGTGAACTTAAAAAAAACAAGTGGTGAGAGTAAGGATTAAACAACACAAATATCCTCATGAAATATCCTAAGCATGAAAAAAATAATAAAGCCAAAGGAAATATCCTACCCACCCCAATAGGCAGCCACCTCACCACACTGCCCAATCAATGCCAAATCAATGACTCACCAAAGCCTACTCATTATACCAATGTAAAACACCAATTTCGAAATTGGCAGCCCAAAAAGAAATTGGTCATGAAATTCCCATGCACACAAAACTCACACTTCCACTTTTTCACATTAATTATATTTTCCAATCAGTAAATCATTTTAATCTCAAAATTATTTCACAAATATTGGTATATATTTATACCATTTTACGAAACCCCAATTCGCAAATCGGTAGTTTTCGCGAAATATATTATTTTAATATTAAATTCCAAAATAATATTTTATATTTTCTGAAATGTTGCAATCTTCCCCCCTTAAATAAATTCGGTCCCCGAATTTAAAATTTAAACCCCCCAATTACTAAAACGTTTGAAAATCCAACTCAATCAACAGGGCTTCGAAATCACGGAAGATACTGAAATACAACAGAAATAACATAGCGCGTCGCATGCGCCTGAAGCCGTGTATGAAACTCAAAACCGAACTTCGTGTGGATGACGATGAGATTGGTAGGGGGAATGACATACCGGTGATGTCTGTGTTAGTGTATATGCCCTAAAGGCCATTACTGTATCATACTAGCTTGTATATTACTTGATGAAAGTTTGGGATATTCACAGTTGTATAGACAATCTTGCTCAAAATGGTAGTATGCTACTTGGTTTGTTTCTACTTCAATATGTGCATGTGTTTCTTTTAGCATATCGCTTATACATATTAGTAGAGCCCTTAGGATCTTTGCTTGATTACCAGCGTTGTGATGGCAGTCATACTCGTGGGGGCTGGGTAATCCATAAGCACATCCTTATACAGGTCCCTAGTCGTAGGACTATCGAGACAGGGCATCGATACTCCGGAGTAGACTAGCGTATGCGCTTCTCATCCCAGCGGGGGAGACGGTCTGTCCTACAGCCGTCAGTACGTCGTACTTGAGATAGTATGCGGGTGCTCGTTAGGTTACGAGTATACTGTACAGGACTCGTCGGGAACTGTTAGATGGTATTATACCTATCGTCAGTTATCAGTTCCGAGGTGACACGAGTACAGCTTAGTCCGCCGACTTGACACTGTTACTTCGCCTCGAGTGTGTTCCCACTGTACTTAGATTACTACCCTACCACGGCTCAAAGGAGTCGTGCAAACAGGTAGTAGTTGGGTGCAGTCCCGAAGCACTTGGAGGCTGTGACGGTTAGACAGGATTCGTCTCTCACGGTATTGGGGGTTGACATCGTGCTTTGTCTAGGAGAGCCATTACATAAGTAGTCCCTAGCCAGGGTAAGCGAGATATACTAGTAGGTTTCCAGTGTTATCTTAGGGTGTTCTGGGCTACACTCCGACACGACTTGTACCGCTATTAGGGGACTGACGTTCACCACCCCTAGGCCCACCATGAGATGTATCAGACGAAAAGATCGGACTGTACGGAGATTGTCACATACAGGCTCAGTAGGAGTTCAGATGGGTTTACCTCATCGACATCTACCTGGGGACCGTTACGTACACCTAGTGCCGCTTGCGGTCTGTGGTTAAACCCACTGCCAGCGTAGTGTCGAGTCTTTAGAGTCCCACACAGAGAGTTTCCCTGCACTGAGCGAAACGTGTAGAGGCCGTATGGTTTTACGGCAGGGCTACGATCACTTACGTGCACTAGTGTGCGTATGTTGTTCGGGCAGGCAATACTAATGGCCTTTGGTTTAAGCCAGATCCTACTATTGGACAGATGGATTTGTTTTGTCTTCTGTGCATTTGCATTCTACGGAATGCGGATGCGGGTGTGTATGCACAGTTTTGAGGAGCGATAAAGGAGGAGGTGCCCCATTAGGGTTTTGGCAGTTAGTTCGGCCAAAACCGTAATGTGGCAGGTTCATTAGGGTTTTGACAATTCGTTTGGTCAAAACCATTATGAGCCGGAGACATTGTTTACTAATCCTTTTAGTGATAGTTTAGTGATGGCTAATTGCATTGACCATTTGACCACCTTGACCTCTCTTGACTTTGTTGACCCGTTGACCGTGTTGACCATTGACCTTCAAGAGAGGTCTACACTCTTCTTTGATTTTCTTTTTAATTTTTGATTATGAAAATGGTCAATTTAATGTAGCATCAACTTTATCAAGATAGGATTAGTAATGATGGTTTTGGTGTATTATTGCAACCATGGTTCATTTTCTTCAGTTAATCTTTTCATTATTCTTTTCTCATTCTCTCTCTTGAAGTGAGAAGAAAAGAAAAGCTCCATGGTTGCTAGAGTTTCTCCTTCATCTTCCTCCTCTTGATAAATTTTTTTGACCTCATGTGTTGAGAGAAAAAGAATCCACATAGACAGACACTTCCATCTTTCTTTTCTACACTACCTGGGGTATCTAGATTGGCGATCTCGTTGCCCTAGTTGCCTCGTCTTGAGGTGGAGCTCGGTGTACAACTCTCGGGTGGGTCTTCTTCGACTCAAGAAGGCCGCGGAGGTGACCTAGATCCGGATCGACTCTCGGAGCGTGGATGGACGAGCCGGACAGCGGAGAGAAGACCCGAAGGACCGGTTTCGTGAGGTATATTTTCTGCAGCATAGTAGTTAAAGCCTCTACTTGTTTGCTAGTTTCTAGTTTAGCCAAGATCCGGCTTTTAAGTCCATGTTGCCCTTGCGCCAAATTATTGTTTTTCGCCGTTTCCGCTTCCCCGTAAGAACCGGGGTAAGCAACGTGGACTTACAGTGGTATCAGAGACTAGCTAAACATAAACTAGCAAGTTAGCAAAGTGTTAAGAATATCGATCGGAAAAAGTCGCAAAACAAGTCCGGAAAAAACCATGTTTCTGTCGAATTTTTATACTGTTCAAAAATTAATTTAACATACATGAAAATTCGGCTCAGGGTTTTCTAAAACCACAGCAGAAAAACAGTCCACTGAACCGATCAAACCGCCGCGGTTCCGCGGCAAGAACATGCTTCTTGCCTTGGTTCCGCGGCCGATTTCACTCGGTCGTGGACCGGGTTTTTTGCAGTGTTTTTATTGGACTGTTTTGGGATTTTTAGTACATGTTGTTTCTGCCCAGATTTTCCAGAAAAGAAATTGATTTTTCTGCGTGGTTTCAAATCCATATTTTGATCGATATTCCGTACACTTTGGCTAATGAATATTTTCTATGATGTAATATATGTATTGAACGTCCGGTAATCGCTATACGTCGATTAGTGGGGGTTATACATATCTGTGATCTGTAATATTGATGGTTTGTGTATATGAACTCGTTGGATTGTCGCGGATGAATAGCCAGGAATGGGTGTGAGATGAGAGTTTCGTTTTCTTTCATTCATTGTAAAAATTGTAAATTGATGTAATATTATTTGTATGGCCGCACAACCGGGTCGGGGTTGTAGCCGTCATTGTATATTTTCTTCTTACTGTTTTTGCTTCTAGGATAGACCCAAGGTGGGGTGCAAAAACTACCGGGTATCTCGAAGTGCCGAGTGGCCTACTCACGGGTTGAGGGAGGTTGCTTCGCTTCGGGTACTTGGCGGGTAGTTTGCCGCACCCGTAGGGGTCTAGGGTGGGGTTTGGCTATTCATCACGACCATGCAATCCGTTTTTCGTTGCAGGCTCGAACGAATCGCGGATTCCTAGTATATCCAAAGTGTTCATCTGTGATCTGTAATGGCTATCATTGCTACATATCTATATATGATATCTATTTAGGTGTTGCTTATGTTTTGCATCCGCTCTAGTCCAGCCCCCGCTCTGTCGTTAGTTAAGTAACCTAACGGGTGATGACGGGACCCCGTGGCGAATGCGGATGGCATAAGCGTACACCATATTTTGGTTGTTTTCTGCAATGGTAGGATTAAATGATAGGACACATTGGAATTAATGCAAGAAAATAAACCAAGTAAAAGTCGTTGCAACACTTTCAAAACCGCTCGGTTCTTTTCAAAAACCAGCTTTTAAACGCGGAGCTTGAACCACTCCTTTTAAAAAGCTATCTCGTTCCATCGATTATATCAAGTTCACTACGTTCACGGTTTTTCCAAAACCATTCGTAGCCCTCCGTCATTTCGGTTAAATATTAAGTAGTATTCAAGCTATGTATTTTGACCATCGCCAAGGCATAGTGATTGGTAGCTGCTGAATATTTATCTGTAGCATAGATAGATGCGTTGGTTTGGGATAGTCGTACTACTATTTTGGCCTTCGTCAACGGTTTGTACGGGTGGGTTCAAATTAACCTGGACAATGACGGGTAGAACTTGACATGTGACTTATGATATGTTGGCCTTCGTCAAGGTCATAAGAGCATGGGGCAAAAATCCACATCGGGAATTTCAAAAGAACTGAAACTTGCTAGCGCTGCATACCATTTGGAGTGTGATGATTCTGGTAGGATTCCTTCAGTTTTGTCACGCGATGATATTTGGATCCCGATCCTACTGTGATTATATGCTACTCCTCGGGAACTTTCTCACTTAACGATCAATGCTATAAACCTAGTTGGTGTCTAGAAAGGTGTTAGCGGGGCTACGCCCACAGGGAAAAGAGGTTACTTAATTAAGGAACTTCGCGAAAGCGTTGGAAAAGATCCCTCGAAGTACCGACATTGGCCTGGCTGAACGGTTACGCAAGTATTGTACGGTGAGATTGATCCTGACTAATTCTTCCTTTATGGTTTGAGAAGGGATTCGAGAGACAGTGGGAGCCATCCTGTTTAGATAAATTAAAAACCAATCTAAACTTGCAGGAGCATCATGCTAAGTGTTTTCTTCTCTCTCTCTTAATTGCAGCGACCCAGTGACCGCAGCTAGTTTACATCTAGATAATAAAATGACTGAATCTGACTGTTATGACTGGCAAAGGTCTGTCCAGATGTCCATTGCCCATGACAAGCTGGGACACCTCTTGACTGATCCAACCCCTGCCGTCTCAGGTCCAGTTTCCCCTGTCACGGATATTGATATCCGTAGGACATCGGAAGAAGACTGTGTGAAAGCCAAGTGCCTCGTGTTAGCCTCAGTTGGTGGTACATACCAGAGGCAGCACGAGAAGATGGACTCAGTTTCTATCTTCCTCCATAACAAAGATTTATATGGAGAGAAATCTCGTATCGCAAGATATGAGACCTCGAATGAATTGCTTCCAGCGAGGTTGGCTATCGGGTCATCTGTAAGGGGAAACGTCCTTACAAAGACCAGCTCTTTTGAGCTCTCGGACCTGAAGACCACGTTGAAGAACGGGTCAGATGCCGACTTAGTTCAACAGTCTCTACCTACTACCCGGAGGAAACCAAGGAAGTAGAAAGAAAGGGAAGGGCAGAAGTTTCGGGAATAGATGTAGTAAACAGGGATGTTCCTATTGTTACGGGAATGAACATGGACGGAAGGATTGCAGGGCTTGCAAAGCCAGTAGCCAGAATTCGAAGCATGTTGTGGCTTCGGCTTCGGGTGTGTTTGTAATAGAGAACTGTATGTCAGTTAACCCTACTTCCTGGGTATTGGATACCGGATCAGGATCTCATATCTGTAATTCGTTACAGGCTCTGAGAAACCGTAGGGTTATCAAGAAAGGTGATATGACTCCCAGGGTTGCTAACGGAATGAGCATGTATGCTGAATCCGTAGGGGAATATCATCTAGGATTGACAACTGGCAGATATTGATTCTGCGTGACTGTTTTTATGTACCAGGTGCGACTTGTAATATCATATCAGTATCCTTACTTTCTAAGGAAGGATATGATTTTACTTTTGTAAGCGATGTAGTAAACATCCACCTAAATCAAGTACTGATTGGGTCAGGTACATTGAAAAACGGTATATACGTTTTGAATCAAGCTCAGCTCTTCAGTGTCCAGAACACACTTAAAAGAAAGTCTCCGGAATTAAATCAGGCTTTCTTGTGGCATTGTAGACAGGGTCACATTAATGAGACACGGTTGACAAAGTTACATAAAGAAGGATACTCGGATCCGTTCGAGTATCAGTCTTATGCCACTTGTGAATCTTGTCTCATGGGAAAGATGACAAAGACTCCGTTCACTGGACATGGAGAAAGAGCAAGTGAGCTCTTAGGACTCATACACAGTGATGTGTGTGGTCCAATGTCTATACATGCGCGAAGTGGTTATTCATACTTCATTACTTTCACAGATGATTTCTCTAGGTATGGGCATGTCTTCTTGATGAAGCACAAATCCGAGGCCTTTGAGAAATTTCAGGAATATAAGAATGAAGTTGAAAAACAAACAGGCAAAAGTATCAAGACACTGAGATCTGATCGAGGTGGTGAATACTTGAGTGCCGAGTTTCAGGGCTACTTAAAAGAGAATGGAATTCTCTCTCAGCTTACTCCTCCATAGACACCACAACACAACGTTGTATCGGAAAGGCGGAATGGAACCCTATTGGATATGGTTCGTTCCATGATGAGTAAGGCTGAGTTACCGCGATCCTTCTGTGGTTATGCACTAGAATCAGCTGCATATCTTTTGAACAAGGTTCCTTCCAAGACTGTGCCTACCACACCATATCAGATGTGGTGTGGGAAGAAACCCTGTCTTAAGTATCTGAAGTTATGGGGATGTCCAGCTTTTGTAAAAAAGCAGCATGCAGACAAGCTCGAGGCACGCTCAGTACTGTGTAAGTTTGTAGGATACCCAAAGAACTCCAGGGGGTATTTTTTCTATTACGCAGAGGAACAAAATGTTTTTGTTTCTTGTCATGCCCACTTTCTGGAACATCAGTTTTTAGAAAAAGAAGCAAGTGGGAGCGTAGTAGAACTGGAAGAAATTCCAGAACCACAAGCTATTACTGAAAGCTTGGAAGAACCAGAAGTTTCAAGAGATCCGGACATCCCAGCGCCACTCCGTAGGAGTAGTAGGCAGTCTCATCTGCCCGAGAGATACTACGGTTTTCTCATTGACGGGGATAGAGAGGATTGCACTATGGATTTGTTAGTGTATATGCCCTAGAGGCCATTACTGTATCATACCAGTTTGTATATTACTTAATGGAAGCTTGGGATATTCACCTTGTATAAACAATCTTGCTCAATATAGTAGTATGCTACTTGGTTTGTTTCTATTTCAATGTGTACATGTGTTTATTTTAGTATTTCACCTATACGCATTAGTGGAGCCCTTAGGATCATTGCTTGATTACCAGCGTTGTGATGGCAGTCACACTAGTGGGGGCTGGGTAATCTACAAGCACATCCTTATACAGATCCCTAGTCGTAGGACTATCGAGACAGGGCATCGATACTCCGGAGTAGACTAGCGTATGCGCTTCTCATCCCAGTCTGGAAGATGGTCTGTCCCACAGCCATCAGTACGTCGTACTGGAGATAGTATACGGGTGCTCGTTGGGTTACGAGTACACTGGACAGGACTCGTCGGGAACTGACAGGTTGGTATTATACCTATCGTCAGTTATCAGTTCCCAGGTGACATGAGTACAGCTTAGTCCGCTGACTTGACACTGCCACTTCGCCTCGAGTGTGTTCCCACTGCACTTTGATCACTACCCTACCACGGCTCAAAGGAGTCGTGCAAACAGGTAATGGTTGGGTGCAGTCCTAAAGCACTTGGAGGCAGTGACGGTTAGACAGGATTCGTCTCTCCCGGTATTGGGGGTTGACATCGCGCTGTGTCTAGGAGAGCCATTACACGAGTAGTCCCTGGCCAGGGCAAGGGAGATATACTGGTAGGCTTCCAGTATTATCTCAGGGTGTTTTGGGCTTCACTCCGACACGACTTGTACCGCTATTAGGGGACTGACGTTTTACCGCCCCCTAGGCTCGACATGCGATGTATTAGACGAACAGACCGGACTGTACGGAGACTGTCACATTCAGACTCAGTAGGAGTTCAGATGGGGTTCACCTCGTCAGCCTTCTTATCGGCATCTACCTGGGGACCGTTACGCACAGCTAGTGCCGCTTGCGGTCTGTGGTTAAACCCACTGCCAGCGTAGTGTCGAGTCTTTAGAGTCCCACACAGAGGGTATTCACCTCTGGGCAAAACAGAGTAGAGGTCGCATGGTTTTGCGACAGGGTTCGTTCTCATCCGCGCACTTGTGCACGTTTGGAGTCCGGACGGATATTACTGGCTGGCTCTGGTTTGAGTCAGATACTGGTATATGTTTTGGGGTTGCTTTTATCTCTCAGTATTCATGTTCCTCGGTACAAGAATGCAGGTGTGTATGCACAGTTGTTTGAGGAGGAGGAAGAGGACTTTCATTAGGGTTTTGTTACGGGTGCGTATGCACAGTCGACAGTCGTCTTTTTCCAAACCCTAATGGATTTATGTTATATCAATTAATAATATTAATAAAATGAAATTGTGTCATGGTTGGATTTTGTTGACTAGTTGACCATGGTTGACTTGTTGACCATGGTTGAAGGTTTGACCATCATCATTACAAAAGAAAGATGCTTTTTGATTCTTGCAAAACCATTTAAAGATTGTAATGACAATGGTCATTCCAAAACCTTCCATCAACTATTTCATTTTCATTATTATTGTTAATTGATAATTCTTTTTCTTTTGTGATATGGTTGCAAGAAAAGAAAAAGAGAGCTCATTCTATCAATTTAGCTTCTCTCTCCTCATTTCATCTTCTTCTTCCTCAAGCTCAAGGAGAATTCTTCTCATGTGTTGAGAATCCCTCTCCTTGAAAAGAAAACACCCCTTAGACACTCTCTACTCACTCTAGGATCAAGGGTTTAGCAAGCCGGAGATTCTAGTTCACTCAAAGTTCGAGAAAGAGCCCGAAGGTTGAACCCTCAGGTGGATCCATCTTCGACGGAAGAAGGCGACGTGGAGAGAACCATCAACCTCTAGAAAAGTTTGAAGAAGAAGGAGTTCAAGTTAGGTATAACTTTTCATCCGAGTAGCTAACGCTCCTTTGTATGCTTGCTAGTTTTGTTTAGACAAGATCCCGACCTTGTTTAGTCCATGTTGCTCCTCATGACTAAATTTGATTGTTATACCGTTTCCACCTCCTCGTAAGTACCGGGGATGGCAACGTGGACTTACAGTGGTATCAGAGCCTAACTAAACTTAAACTAGCTCGGTAGTGAAGTGTAACGAAGTTCGGAACCGAAAAATCCAAAAACCAAACTTTTCAAAAACCCTAGTTTCTGTTAATTTTTTTTCTGGTCAAAACAAAATTTGTTATGCACCTAAAATCATCTCAGGGTTTTTTAAAGATAACCACCAAAAACGAGCCAGAGATCTGACCAAACGAGCGCGTTTCCGCGGCGACAGCAATCTATGTTGCCGCGGATCCGCGGCCGTCTTGTCTCCTCTCTGCCTCGATTTTGGTGCAGTGTATCTCTGTATTGGTTTTAGGATTTTTAAGATATATTATATGTGCCCAGATTTTCCAGAATAGAAATTTGTTTTTGGGGGCCTATAATTCCGTATTTTTCCCGAACTTCACTACACTTTGACTATGTTGGTTATATCTGTGATGTTTGTATGTATTGAACGTCGGCTAATCGCTATAAGTCGATTAGTCGGGGTTATACATCTCTATGATCTGTGTTTGATATTGGAATGTGTGTATGAATGTGTTGGACTGTCGCGGGTGAATAGCCGGGGTAGATGTGAGATGAGCTTTTGTTTTTCTTTCATTCATTTGTAATATGTAAATTGATGTAATATTATTATTTGTATGGCCGCACAACCGGGTCGGGTTGTAGCCGTCATTGTATAATTCTTTTTTCTGTTTTTTCTCCTAGGATAGACCCATGGAGGGGTGCACAAACTGCCGGGTACTTGGCGGGTAGTTTGCCGCACCCGTAAGGGTCTTGGGTGGGGTATTGGCTATTCACTGCGACCGTGTAATCCGCTTTTCGTTGCAGGCTCGAACGGATTGCGGATTCCTAGTATATCCAATGTATTCATCTATGATCTGTAATGTCTATCATTGCTATATTTATAACTATTTAAGCGTTGCTTATGTTTTACAGCCGCGCTAGCCCAGCCCCCGCTCTGTCGTTAGTTAAGTAACCTAACGGGTGATGACGGGGCCCCGTGGCGAATGCGAATGGCATAAGCGTACGTCATATTTTGGTTGTTTTCTGCAATGGTAGGATTAAATGACGGGGCCCCGTGAGAGTCAGTATTAGTGTAATGTGCCTTAGAGACCATTATTGTATAGTACTAGTTTGTATATTACATTTTGGAAGCTTGGGATATATACACAAATTTTTAACAGTCTTGCTTAATATAGTAGTTTGCTACTTGGTTTGTATCTATCTTAATATGTGTATATGTTTCTTTTAACGTATCGCTAATACATATTGATAGAGCCCTTATGATCTTTTCTTGACTACCAGCATTGTGATGACAGTCACAAAAGTGGGGACTGGGTAGTCTATAAGCATATCCTTATACAGGTCCCTAGTCGTAGGATTATCGAGACAGGGCATCGATACTCCAGAGTAGATTAGTGTATACGCTTCTCATCCCAGAAGGGGAGATGGTCTGTCCGACAGCCATCAGTACGCCGTACTGGAGCTAGTATACAGGTGCTCATTGGGTTATGAGTTACACTGGACGGACTCGTGGGGTAATGCTGGTTGGTACTATACCTATCATCAGGTAGCAGTTCCCAGGTGACATGAGTACAACTTAGTCCATTGACTTGACACTACTACTTCGCCTCAAGTGTGTTCCCACTGTTCTTAGATTGCTACCCTACCATGGCTCTATTAAGTCGTGCAAACAGGTAGTAGTTGGGTGCAGTCCCGAAGCACTTGGAGGCAGTGGCAGTTAGATAGGATTCGTCTCTCCGGGTATTGGGGGTTGATATCGCGTTGTGTTCAGAAAACCATTACACAAAGTCCCTGGCCAGGGTAAGCGAGATTTACTGGTAGGTATTCCAATAGTTTCTCAGGGTGTTTTGGGCTGTACTCCGACAAGACTTATTGCTCTATTAGTGGTCTGTCGTTTACCACCCTTAGACCTGATATGCGATATTCTTAGACGACCAGACCGGACTGTACGGAGATTGCCATAGACAGGCTCAGTAGGAGTTTGGAAGAGTTTGCTCGTCGGCCTTCTTATCGATAGATAACTGGGTAGCCGTTACGTGCAGCTAGTACCGCTGAAGTGCTTGTGGTTAAACCCACTGCCAGCGTACTGTCGAGTCTATAGAGTCCCACATAAAGAGTTTCCCTGCTTCGGGCGAAACGATGTAGAGGTCATATGGTTTTACGACAGGGTTCGTTCACATACGTGTACTTGTGCGCGTGTGATGTTCGAGTGGACAATACTAGTGGGCTTTGTTTTAAGCCGGATCCTAGTATTTGATTGTTAGATTAGTTTCGTCTCATTGTGTTCATGTTTCTCGGAACACGGATGCGGGTATGTATATACGGATGAGAGGGGTATAGAAGGAGACACCTCATCAGGGTTTTGACCATTGACTAGTTTAAAACAATTATGAGGGGGAGAAAAGTATTTGTTATTTTTGCAAATGATAATTGTGGCATGGCTACTTGTTCTTGACTTCTTGACTTGGTTTGATCATTTGACTTAGTTTGACCACTTGACTTGGTTTGACTATTTAACTTAGATATTTTTGTGAGTATTTTGTGACCTAGATATTTTGATGAGATATTTTATTATGCCATGCTTGTGGTCATGCCAAGCTAGCCATCTCATTTTCAATTATCATTATCAAAAATGATTTTCTCTTTCCTCAAGTTCACTCTCTCCTTCTTCCTTTCAAAAACCCTAGTGTCTCATGTGTTGAGAATCAAGGGTTAGTGAGACTAAGCTACCCAAAATCACACTCTACTCATTCTAGGTTACTTAGTTTAGCACACCAAGTGATCTAGTTGCCTCAACTTGGAGGTTAAGCTCAAGGTTGGAACTCTCGGGTGGATCTTCTTCGACTTTGAGAAGACGACGAGGAGGTGCTATCCATTTCCACACCAAGGTGCTCGCGAGGTGAAGGAGGACAGTGAGAAGACAAGAAGGACATGATACTACGAGGTGTAACATTCATCCGAGTAGCTAAACCTCATATTGTTTGCTAGCTAGGGTTTTATGTTCGATCCTTTCTTAAAGTTGATGTTGTGAAGCCCGAAAAAATCATTTTTTGCTAATTCCTGTTAGTTGTATGTATGCCCTAGAGGCCAGTATTGTACAGATGATGTATATTATATTGGATGCTTGGACATATATAGAGAGGACTTTCTTGCTCGATATATAAGTATGCTATCTGGTCGCCCTTTACTTTAACATGTATACTTGTCTCTTTATACTGTATTATCATTACATGTTGGTAAAGCCCTTAGGATGTGTACTTGACTACCTGGACTATGATGCGGATCATACTAGTGGGGACATGGTAGTCCATAAGTACATCCTTCAAGGTCCCTATTCATGGGTGTATCGAGACGGGGCATCGATACACCAGAGTAGACTAGCGTATACGCATCTCTACCCATGAGATGGGCGATGGATGATCCCATATCCATTGGTGTTTGACATCAGAGAAGGTATACGAGTGCTCAATGGAGACTGAGTACACTGGACGAACTCCCCGAGAACTCCCAAATGGTATTATACCTTACGTCAGATGGAAGTTCTCTGGTGACACTTGTGCAGGTTAGTCTGTAGACCCGAGATCGTCATAGAGTCTTGTGTGATTCCCACTGTGCTTTGATTTCCACCTTACCACGTCCATGAGGGTGTACAAAATGGTGGTTTTTGGGTACAGTCCCGAGTCACATTGAGGCAATGAGCGATAGGAGGGGTTTCGTCTCTCCCGGTATTGGGGGTTGATGTTGCGCTGTGCTCGATTGGCCGTAACAGGGAAGTCCCTGGCCAGGGCTGCTCAGAGATTTACTGGTAAGTGTTACCGGTAGTTTCTTGACCCGTTATGAGCCTCACATCGGCACGACTTATCGGTTATTGGGGTCTGACGTTTACCACCCCTAGACTTGATATGCGACATATCAGACTAGGAGACCGGACTTTACGGGAAGTGTTGCCGGCAGGCTTTCACAGGAGTTGGAGCGGGCTTGCCTGCTGATCTTCTGATCGCTCAATACCCGGGTAGCCGTTACGTCCAGCTAGTACCGCTGATGGCTTGTGGGTGCGTGATGTGATCATCACCTACTGCCGCCGTATTGACGAGTCTTTAGAGTCCTATACGGAGGTTTTACTGGCTCAGGCGAAACGAAATGGGAGCGCATATGTGATATGTGCGAGACCGAGAATAAATGCGTGTAAGTGATACCGTATTCTATTCTCGCGACTTTATGTATCGGTCGGTCATATATGATATGACCGGGTTATCGAATCAAGTGTTGATTCGATAAGTCGATACGATGGATGTTAGCCGGTTATATGAGATATGACCGGATTATTAAGTCAAGTGTTGATTTAATAATTAAGTGTATAATTGAATATTAGATATATTAATTTACATTTGCTAACACTTATTCACTTTAGGGTTTTTCTCACTTGTGAACATTTGTATATATATATATGTGTGTGATATATATATTAAAGTGTTTTCTTTTGTATCATGGTTGATGATACACTAGACTTGGATGTATGAAACTTACACCATGCTACATATTATGTTGGGTTTTTATATTTTAAGTAATTACAAAATCAAGTGGAGGATTAGATCAATGCATGAAGCTTGTGGAAGCTTGTGGATGCATTGACAGAGTCCACTTGATTTTGTTTTTACCATAGATATTTCTTAACCCAACCATAAGTGTTAGCTATGGTTATGGCTCTACAAGAGTTAGTATATGATACTCACTCACCATGGTTAGACTTCTCACTTAATCATTATCCTCATTTCTTTTCTTTTGTTCATCATCTTCTTCTTCATTGAGCAAGAGAAAAGCAAGCTAGGGTTTGATCCAAAGTGAGAATCCTTGTGAGAAACAAAATTCTAAAGAGAACCCACTTCCTATTTCTCCATCCTCTACTAGACAAGCACTTTAGTTTAGGGTGTTTACTTCACAAATTCTCTAGTTAGTGAAGTAGGAGCTTGAGTCGGAATTCCCTCGACGTAGATCATCTACGGCCTCGGAGACTTCAAGCAAGGTCGCATCCTTCGCGTCGTGAAGCCATGCAAGTGCCCGGGAGAACCTTGATCGCAACGAAGGGACTTCAACAAGGAGCAAATGAAGTGGAGGACCGATCTACAAAGGTTGTATATCGCGTTCTCTTTAGTGTAAAGTTGTTTACATGGCATTAGTTTCGCCTAAACTCTAGTTAACGATCTTGCTTAGGGTTGCGCGGCACATAAAAATTTAATTTTGGCATGTTCGATGTCTTGTAGAGCCTTAGTAGTGTGCCTAGTAACCCTACAAGGGTATCAGAGCCTAGCTAGAGCATTAGACGATGTGTTAACGAAGTTAAAGCTCCGAACGAACCCGAACACGTCGAAATCAAACCCTCTCTGTAAAATTTTTAAAATCTGGGATTTTTCCAAATTAAAAATGCTTAAAAAAATCAGCAGGAAAATATAAGGAATACTGTGCAAAACGACACTGTTTAGAGCCCAAAGCGCCGCGGATCCACGGCACGAGCATGGCTCGTGCGGCGGTTCCGCGGCCATATTGTGACGTCATGATTAGTCGAAAATATTGCATCTTTTAGCCGGCAATTTCCTCATCATTTGCATTCATATAGAAGTGTTCGGCATTCATATTTCACATATTAGCAAATCTGTCGCAAAATATCAGATTACATGTGTTAGACCTTAAAACTGGCATTTCTAAGGAAATTGACTACATTTCATGGCATCGCATCATCCCTACATTGCGCAACACTTGTTTTGAGATCTGTGCAGGAAAACCCAGAAGAAAAGCCAAAAATTTACATGGTGCTGATCAAATATTACGCCAACTCAATGATTTCAGTTCTGGTAGCATTCCAAAGGGACAAATACAATTCAACATATCAGATAAAGCCTCAAGTGTCAACCCAAGACCACTGCAAAGAGCCCAAGCCCCTAGGAGCCAACATGGCCGCAGAACCGCGGCCGGAGCCGGCTTGGGCCGCGGTTCCGCGGCCGTCTTGCCACGTCACCTCCTCAAATTCATTGCATTATTTCTCTCTCAGGGCCCACACTTCAGCAAGACATGTCAGTTTCCAGATGACTCCAGAGACTTCTGCCAGATCAGCAAATTAGGGTTTTCTAAGCTTAATTAATCCTAGCTTAAAGCCTAAGCTAGCTCCTAACAAACTCCTTCTAGAAACTCCTCAACAAACTTTTGGAGGGAATTGTAATTTCAAACCTAAACCTAGGATTTGGGAAGTCTATAAATAGAAGCCTAGACCTAGGGTTAAAGGATCATCATTGAATCTAGAATCTACAATCTAGAGCCATTCAATCTCTTACCTCTTTCTTCATCTTCTTCTTCCACAAGTCTAGTGACAAGGCTTGTGTGAAACCCTAACCCTAATTCCAATCAAAAGCCAAGATTCCCGAGTACCCCATCAAGCAAGAAGCCTTGCAACCTTTTATGAGCGGAGCCGATCTTCAACAGAGCAAGTGGTCCAAGCCGATCCACGACTCACGGTGAAAAGCGACGCCATATCGACAATTTAGTTCTTCCTCTTGTAGTTCTTAAGCGACTGTAATCAAATTGTTGATATAAATAAAAGGTGATATTCTTTTATCTTGTTTTCTTTAAAATCTTGCATCATGATTCGATCTCAATATTCGAGTTGTGGTTCTTGTTGTGATGTTTGAGTAATACTCCGCTCGTCGAGGAGTCGAGACGATCAATAGAATGATGATGTAACATATCTTAAATCGATTCTTGATTCCTATAAGTTTTGTAAACCCTAGCAAGTTCAAGAACCGACAACCCATTTCGTTGCGATGCTTTCTTGATTGATATCGCTCGAAATTGGGGAGTTACGATGGTTTCTTGAAATTGCTAGAGGCTAGAATGTGAATGATATCGACGAAAGAACAAGGGTTAAATGATGAAACCCTAGTTTCACGAAGAAGCCCTAACTCTCGTCGATCATCATCGATCTAGTATCAATTCTTCGAAGGACAAGAACATAATATTTTGAGATTACATCACGTCTATATATCCGATCGATTCCTACGAGCCTCATTTAGATTCTTGACATTTTGGTTGGAAATATCATCGAAACCCGATTCTCATTTGTTTATCATTTACTTGATTCTTGATTAGATCAGTGACACTTGAATCAATCGATAAAATCTTGAATCATGTTTTCTTTTCTTTTCGATTAACTTTTCAATTCAAACAAATTAAATCTAAAAACGAATCGCACAATCCCTGTGGACGATCCGCACTCACTTACAATCTACATCCGACACCGTAGTTGATTGCGGTCAAATATAATTCTTTGATTGTGAATTTTATTCAATATACATACCAACACAACGAGAAACTCTTATCGATCAAATGAAACCGTTATCGGGAATCATTTGAGTTGATACACACTACACAGTCTCGAATTTTCTTATCAATCACGTCACCTTTAACTGTTTGCACAGTAATGTTCCTATTCAATTTCCAGATATTTTTCTGTGCATTTTTATCTGACTCAAGTGTTGAGTATTTTGGGTTTTATTTTGAAATCGTTGATTCGATCGGAGAATTTAATTTTCTTATGTTATTCCGGATAATTTAGAAAGTATTAAAATGTTCGAACGGATATCATTAACTCAAATTTTTCCCGGCACGAAAAACATTCAAGTGTTGAATTTTAATCGGGTTTTAAATCTTTCGGAAAAACGTACATGTGATGTGACGGACCCTCTAGAAGACAACAAACCTTAACTCGATTATGTGACCGTCTTGAACTGCCCTTTGAACCTTAGGGTTTGGGGCAGTACGGCGTGCCACATGTGAAACGTTGGCTTCACCATTCTACGGCTGGACCGTTGCTACTGTGACGTATTCTGGAATTTTTGAACTCCGCTCAAGTGTTGAGCTATTGAGGAAATCTTGGGTATTTGATTATTTGATCGGAAAGTTTAATACTGTCTATTTATCTGGAATGTGGTACAATATGTGGAATTCATACAGTTAGGCATGAAATGCGGAATATATGATATTTCGGATTTACGATGTCTAAAGAGATTGTGGATTCCAAATGTTGTAGTTTTACACTTTCTTTTCTGTGACTGTAAGTGTAATATGTGATATCGCTGGTTTCGTTGCTATATGACAACGACAATTGGGATGCGCATATTTACTTACGTTGATGACATGTGATGTTCTGTGCTGTAGCTATCCTTTTATTTGAAAATTTGATTCTACAACATCTTTTAGGTTTCTTTTCTTTCATTAATCACATTAATGAAGTTCCATCATTTAAGTCACCTAAACATTACAGATAAATACGACGTACACTTATGCCATCCGCATTCGCCTCGATGTCCCCTCGTGCACCGTTAAGTTAGGTAACTAACGGCAGAGCGGGGCAGGGCTAGCGTGAGTGTAAAACATAAGTAACGCCTATATAATATATCATATATACTATATACAGTATTTATCACAAAACATCAAATGATCACATCATAGATATCGCAGCAGAAAAAACATATGAAACATTGGATATACTAGGACGTCCGTGTTTTATTTTGAGCCTCTATAAAACACGGATTCCACGGTCGCGATGAATAGCCAATCCCACACCACTAGACCCCTATGAGAGCGGCAAGCAACCCTACCAATTCTAGAGTTAGGAGACCCGGACTCGACTCCTCGAGTTGGTCTCCCACTGGACTCCAAAACCCGGTTACTTGTGCTCTCCTCCTTGGGTCTATCCTAGTGCGGAAAAGTAAATAATATGGATGTATTGACCGAACCCGCATGTTATACTGTGCTGGGGAACGTTGGTTCCGTTCTTTCTTATAAGAGTTATAAGAATGAACATGATATAGGGGAATACCAGGATTCTCATGCCACGCGAATGAAGAAAGTACATGTTGATGCATTTTCTTCGGGTGTGTTCGTTACAGAGAACTGTTTCTCCATTTCCTCTACGTCTTGGGTATTAGATACCGGGTCAGGATCCCATATATGTAATCAGTTACATGGGCTTAGGAAAGGTAGAGAACTTGGAGAAGGAGATAAAGACATAAGGGTTGGAAATGGTGCAATTGTTGCAGCTAAAACCGTCGGGGAATATCACCTTGTATTGCCAACAGGTAATACATTGATTCTGAACGAATGCTATTACATGCCGAACCTGATATGCAACATTATATCGGTTTCTTTGTTGAGTAAAGAGGGATATAATTTTGTATTACAGGATAATGTTATGAACATTTTACTAAATCAAAATTTGGTCGGATCAGGCACGATGTGCAATGGCATTTATGTTCTAAATCAATCAACGGTTCTGAGCATAACAAACACACACAAGAGGAAGAGTTCAGAACTGAACGAATCCTTCTTGTGGCATTGTAGACTGGGTCACATTAATGCGACACGACTAGCTAAGTTGCATAAGGATGGATATTTAAATCCGTTTGAATTTTCATCTTATGACACTTGCCAGTCATGTCTCAAAGGCAAGATGAACAAAACTCCGTTTACGGGACACGGAGAAAGAGTTACCGAACTCTTGGGACTGGTACATAGTGATGTATGTGGTCCAATGTCTACACATTCCAGGGATGGTTCTTCGTACTTCATTACATTCACTGACGATCTCTCTAGATTCGGATATGTGTTCCTGATGAAACACAAATCAGAAGCTTTTAAGAAATTTAGAGAATATAAACAAGAAGTCGAGAACCAAACCGGGAAAAGTATTAAAATCCTTCGATCTGATCGAGGAGGTGAATACTTGAGCAATGAATTCCTGGACTTCCTAAAAGAGAATGGGATTCTCTCTCAGCTAACTCCTCCATATACACCACAGCACAACGGTGTATCGGAACGGAGGAACCGCACCCTATTAGATATGGTACGCTCAATGATGAGTACAGCTGAGTTACATATTTCCTTCTAGGGATATGCGCTTGAAACAGCTATAGACCTATTGAATAGAGTTCCTACCAAATCTGTGCCTACCACTCTATATGAGATATGGAAAGGGAAGAGACCACATCTTAATTATATTAAGATATGGGGTTGTCCAGCCTATATCAAAAGACAAAATCCGGACAAACTCGAGGCAAGATCAGTCTTATGTAAGTTTGTAGGATATCCCAAGAATTCACAAGGGTATATCTTCTACCATCCCGAGGAACAAAAGGTGTTTGTTTCTCGACATGCCACTTTCTTAGAAAAAGGTTTTCTTATGAAACAGATTAGTGGCATTGAGGTAGAATTGGAAGAAGTCCCAGCAACACAAACCACAACAGAAGACTTGGTAGAACAAGAGGATTCGGTAGTTCCCGATGAACCCCAGCCACTCCGGCGATCTAGTAGGGTTCCTCACCCACCTGAGAGATACTACGGTTTTCTCATTGATGGTGGGAGCAAGGATTGCATCATGGTTGATGATGATCCAACTAGTTTCGAGCAGTCCATCACGAGTGGAGACTCGGTGAAATGCCTGGATGCAACGCGGTCCGAGATGGAATCCATGTACACCAACAAAGTATGGACTTTGGAAGTTGCTCCTGAAGGGGTAAAACCCATTGGGAGCAAGTGGATCTTCAAGAAAAAACTTGGTGTAGATGGGAAAGTGGAGACTTTCAAAGCTAGACTTGCTGCAAAAGGTTTTCGTCAAAGACCAGGTGTGGACTATGACGAAACCTTTTCTCCAGTGGCTATGCTTAAATCCATCCGGATCATGCTTGCCATCGCTGCATATCATGACTACGAAATCTGGCAAATGGATGTTAAGACCGCCTTTCTAAATGGTGATTTAGAAGAGTGCGTGTACATGACTCAGCCAGAGGGCTTCATAGATTGTGGGAGCAGCGGGAAGGTGTGCAAGCTGCTTAAATCTATTTATGGATTGAAGCAAGCATCGCGGAGTTGGAACATCTGCTTTGACGTCGTTATCAAAGAGTTTGATTTCGTCAAAAACGTAGATGAACCTTGTATCTACAAGAAGGTGGCTGAGAGTAAGGTTGTCTTCCTCGTATTGTACGTGGACGACATAATCTTGATAGGAAATGACATTCCTATGCTGCAATCGGTGAAGCTCTTCTTATCACAAAGATTGTCAATGAAAGATCTTGGTGATGCCTCCTGCATATTGGGAATTATGATCTATAGTGATAAATCTAAACGGATATTGGGATTGTCCCAATCCAGGTACATTGACACCATACTAAAGAGGTTTAGTATGGAAGAGTCCAAACGTGGGTTTTTACCCACAATCTCAGGGCTCACTCTCTCCAAAGAGATGTCTCCCAAGACTGATTTGGAGAGAGCTCGCATGCAAGGGATACCCTATGCTTCGGCAGTAGGCTCTATCACGTACGCGATGCTATGTACCAGACCCGATGTAGCATACTCACTAAGTGTAGTGAGTAGGTATCAAGCTGATCCTGGAGAGAGTCACTAGACAGATGTGAAGAGCATTCTCAAGTACTTGCGAAGGACTAAAGAGATGCTCTTGGTGTATTGTACCGGAGAACTCCAAGTGGAGTCCTTTACCGATTCGAGCTTCCAGAGTGATAAGGACGACTCTAAGTCGCAGTCGGGATTTGTCTTTACCCTTTACGGATGGGCGGTTAGCTGGAAGAGTTCCAAGCAAGAAACCGTGGCAGACTCGACGATGGAGGCTGAATACATCGCTGCCAACGATGCTGCCAAAGAGGCTGTCTGGATCAAGAAGTTCATTACTGAACTTGGAGTGGTTCCATCCATTAAGCATCCAATACATTTGTATTGCGATAACAATGGAGCGGTGGCTTTGGCCAAGGAACACAGGTCCCATCAGCGATCCAAGCATATTCTGAGGCGGTATCACCTGATCCGGGAGATAGTTGATCGCCGGGAGATCGAGGTCAGGAGGGTTGACACGAAGAACAACACAGCGGATCCACTCACGAAGGCCATTCCCCAGATACAGTTTGAGAGACTCCTCGGGATGCTTGGTATGCGATACTATAGCAGCTGGCCCTAGTGCAAGTGGGAGATTGTTAGTTGTATGTATGCCCTAGAGGCCAGTATTGTACAGATGATGTATATTATATTGGATGCTTGGACATATATAGAGAGGACTTTCTTTCTTGATATGATAGTATGTTATCTGGTTGCCCTTTACTTTAACAGTATACTTGTCTCTTTATACTGTCTTATCATTACATGTTGGTAAAGCCTTTAGGATGTGTACTTGACTACCTGGACTATGATGCGGATCATACTAGTGGGGACATGGTAGTCCATAAGTACATCCTTCAACGTCCCTAGTCGTGGGTGTATCGAGACGGGGCATCGATACACCAGAGTAGACTAGCGTATACGCATCTCGACCAATGAGATGGGTGATGGATGAACCCATATCCATTGGTGTTTGACACAGAGATGGTATACGGGTGCTCAGTGGAGACTGGGTACACTGGACGCACTCACCGAGAACTCCCAGATGGTATTATACCTTACGTCAGATGACAGTTCTCTAGTGACACTTGTGCAGGTTAGTCTGTAGACCCGAGATCGTCATAGTGTCTTGTGTGATTCCCACTGTGCTTTGATTTCCACCTTACTACGTCCATGAGGGCGTGCAAAACGGTGGTTTTTGGGTACAGTCCCGAGTCACATGGAGGCAATGAGCGATAGGAGGGGTTTCGTCTCTCCCGGTATTGGGGGTTGATGTTGCGCTGTGCTCGATTGGCCGTAACAGGGAAGTCCCTGGCCAGGGCTGATTAGAGATTTACTGGTAAGTGTTACCAGTAGTTTCTCGACCCGTTATGAGCCTCACATCGGCATGACTTATCGGTTATTGGGGTCTGACGTTTACCACCCCTAGACTTGATATGCGACATATCAGACGAGGAGACTGGACTGTACGGGAAGTGTTGCCGGCAGGCTTTTACAGGAGTTGGAGCGGGCTTGCTTGCTGATCTTCTGATCGCTCAATACCCGGGTAGCCGTTACGTAGAGCTAGTACCGCTGACGGCTTGTGGGTGCATGATGTGATCATCACCTACTACCAGCGTATTGACGAGTCTTTAGAGTCCTACACAGAGGTTTTACTAGCTCAGGCGAAACGAAATAGGAGCGCATATGTGATATGTGTGAGACCGAGAATAAATGCGTGTACGTGATACCGTATTCTATTCTCGCGACTTTATGTATCGGTCGGTCATATATGATATGACCGGGTTATCGAATCAAGTGTTGATTCGATAAGTCGATACGATGGATGTTAGCCAGTTATATGAGATATGACCGGATTATTAAGTCAAGCATTGATTTAATAACTATGTTTATAATTGTATATTAGATATACTAATTTACATTTGCTAACACTTATTCACTTTAGGGTTTTTCTCACATGTGAACACTTGTATATATATATATGTGATATATATATTAAAGTGTTTTCTTTTGTATCATGGTTGATGATACACTAGACTTGGATGTATGAGACTTACACCATGCTACATATTATGTTGGGTTTTTATATTTGAAGTAATTACAAAATCAAGTGGAGGATTAGATCAATGCATGAAGCTTGTGGAAGCTTGTGGAAGCTTGTGGATGCATTGACTAAGTCCACTTGAGTTTGTTTTTACCATAGATATTTCTTAACCCAACCATAAGTGTTAGCTATGGTTATGGCTCTACAAGGGTTAGTATATGATACTCACTCACCATGGTTAGACTTCTCAATTAATCATTATCCTCATTTCTTTTCTTTTGTTCATCATCTTCTTCTTCATTGAGCAAGAGAAAAGCAAGCTAGGGTTTGATCCAAAGTGAGAATCCTTGTGAGAAACAAAATTCTAAAGAGAACCCACTTCCTATATCTCCATCCTCTACTAGACTTGCACATTAGTTTAGATTGTTTACTTCACTAATTCTCTAGTTAGTGAAGTAGGAGCTTGAGTCGGAATTCCCTCGACGTAGATCATCTTCGGCCTCGGAGACTTCAAGCAAGGTCGCATCCTTCGCGTCGGGAAGCCATGCAAGAGCCTGGGAGAGCCTTGATCGCAGCGAAGGGACTTCAAAAAGGAGCAAATGAAGTGGAGGACCGATCTACAAAGGTTGTATATCATGTTCCCTTTAGAATAAAGTTGTTTACATGCCATTAATTTCGCCTAAACTCTAGTTAACGATCTTGCTTAGGGTTGCGCGGCACATAAAAATTTAATTTTGGCATGGTCGATGCCTTGTAGAGCCTTGCTAGTGTACCTAGTAACCCTACAATTCCGCCTCCCCGCGAACACGTGGGGTGTGCAACATTGACTAACAGTATGGATCACCACATCAGATTTGTACCGTGAGGCGACAGGGGGAGGCATCAGTCTCACATGTCACGCTACCACTTTCACCACCTCCTCTGAGCGCATTACCTCCTACGCCTGTTGTTTCTCCATGCCAGGCAGATGCTCCTAGAGGCCATGGTCGTGGCGGTCCTCTTTAGAGAGGACGAGGAGGCAGAGGACAGCCGGCAACTAGTGCGGGACAAGACCGAGTGTTCACTTTGACTCCTTAGGATGCCCAGACATCCAATGTAGTAGTGACAGGTATTCTTTCAGTGTTTTCTTACGATGCGTATTTTTCTTGTTTTGTTTGAAACGGTATCCACATATTATGTATCGAGGTTTAGCCGATAGTAGCCTTTGCTAAATCAGCCGCTTGTTGTGATTTCTCCCGTAGGCTACTCTTTTGACGCTCTACATGTTTTTTGTTCGTGTTTGTTTTGTTTGTATCAGAGACATGGTTTCTTCTGTTTATTTGATTTCTTCTCTTCGCGCTAGTCAGGTCTTGAGGAAAGGATGTCAAGGATTCTTGGCATATGTTTGTGATGATAGAGCCGCAGAGGTCCCGTTGGACCAGGTCCCGATTGTGAGAGAGTTCCTAATGTCTTCCCTGACGAGCTACCAGGTTTACCGCCTGAGCGCAATTTTGAGTTCTACTTTGACTTGATCCCCGGCACGGAGCTTATTTCTATACCGCCTTATCGGATGGCCCCGGCGGAGCTTAAAGAGCTGAAGGATCAGTTGCAAGATTTGCTGGATAAGGGCTTATTCGTCCGAGTGTGTCACCTTGGGGAGCTATTGTCCTGTTCGTCAAGAGGAAAGACGGCAGTTTGCTTTTGTTTATCGATTATCGTCAGTTGAATCGAGTGACTGTGCGGAACAGATATCCCCTACCTCGGATTGACGATTTGTTTGATCAGCTCCAGGCTGCGGGTCACTTCTCGAAGATTGACTTGCGGTTGGGTTATCATCAGCTGCAGGTTCGGATGGATGATATCTCGAAGACTACATTCCGTACGCGCTACGGGCATTATGAGTTTTTGGTGATGTCGTTCGGGCTCACCAATGCCCCAGCAACGTTTATGGATTTGATGAACTGCATATTCAGGCATTTTCTTGATCAGTTTATCATCGTGTTCATTGATGACATCCTAGTATACTCTCGGAGCCGAAAGAAGCATGAGAAGCATCTGAGGATCACATTACAGACATTGAGAGAGCATCAGCTTTTTGCAAAATTCTCCAAATGCACCTTCTGGCTTGATAGTGTTGATTTCTTGGGTCACGTAGTTACGAGAGATGGTATACGTGTGGACCCGAAGAAGATCGAGGCCGTACATCATTGGCCCAGACCTGTTTCAGTGACAGAGATTCGCAGCTTCTTGGGTTTGGCCGGTTACTACTGACGCTTTGTTTAGGATTTTTCTCGTATCGCGGCACCGCTGACCGGGTTGACCCGGAAGGGAGTTCTTTTTCTTTGGACCGAGGAATGTGAGCAGAGCTTTCAGCAGTTGAAGACTCGTTTGACTACTGCGCCAGTATTATCTTTGCCTTCAGGATCGGACGGTTTTGTGGTTTATTGCGATGCTTCTCAAGTGGGGCTAGGTTGTCTGTTGATGTGGCTCGGCAGGGTTGTCGCTTTTGCTTCTCGGCAGTTGAAGAAGCACGAGCAGAACTTTCCCACTAATGACATAGAAATGGCTGCAGTGGTTTTTGCACTCAAGATCTAGAGACACTACTTATACGGCGAGTCGTGTCAGATATTCATGGACCACAAGAGCTTAAAGTACATTTTTCAGCAGCGAGATCTAAATTTGAGACAACGCCATTGGATGGAGCTAGTGAAAGACTATGACTGCGAGATTCTTTATCATCCGGGCAAGGCGAATGTTGTGGCAGATGCTTTGAGTCGGAGGACTGGAGGTAGCATGGCTTGTTTGAGCGCAGTTCAGAGACAGTCGACGGCAGATTGGAAGATTCTATTTGACAGCCGAGTACAGTTCGAGTTTACTTTGACCGGGGGAAAGCTTTCCCGTGTCTGTGCACATCCACAGTTACTTGACCGTATCTGCGAGGCACAACCCTGCAATGACCGTTTGTCAGCGATCATGGAGCAGGTTCGACAGGGCAGAGATTCAGAGTTTATGATCAATGACCAGGAAGTGCTACTTTAACACTTCAGAAAAATAAAATATTATTTTTGGGAATATTTATAATTAAATAATATTATATTGAATATTTTAATATTTCGGTATAATTAAATACCGATAAATTGGGAAAAATTTGGAAAATTATAGAAATTACTAAAATGAAGGTGCTTTATTGGATTTATGCAAATTATGAAGTTTTACGAGTTATTTGACACTAATTTAGTGCTAATCGCGATTAAAAATCGCTAATCGGGTTTTAAGCGTGTTTTGTGCAAAACATGCACAAGTCTTTTCGTCACTTGTTACATTTTTGTTTATGATTGCATTCCTCATGATTCTTGCATGGTTGTAAGTTAATGAGAAAAGAAAAGAAAAGGAATATAGTATTGGGTATGGGTGAGAGAGAGAAAGGTGAGGGGTATCTTTGAATTGGCCATTCACTCATCTCACCATTTTCATCTCATCCTTTCCTCTCCCCTCCCCCTCTTGCTGCTTCTGCTTCATCCCTCACTCCCTCCCCTCTTCATGCCTCTTAAACTCCATGAAAACACTTCAAAACTCAAACCCCATTTCACTAAAAAGATGCACAAGCTCATTAGCAACGCATTGGACCAAGAAAGCTTCCATTTTGGACACTTGGGGCAACTCAAGAAAATTCTTGAGTTGCCAAATGAGGTATTTCCTGAACCATGAGCTTAATATTCACATTTCTTTTACATCCATGTTAACTTTAAACCGATATTGTGAAGTTTAGTGAACTTTGGGAAACCCTAGTAAAGGGTTCAGTGTTTGTTTGAAATTGGTGATGTTGTGGCTGTTAACTAAACTTGTGTGTTGTTTAATGACCTAAACCAGAGACTAGAAACCCCAAAACATAGATTTAGAAACCCCAACATCGGATAAATGTATGATTTGAGAGGGTATTTTGGAATCTGGAGTAACCCGGGGGCACTAGAAATGATTTTGCAATTACTGGGAGTCGTGCAGGCACCTAGGAAGCTACCACTGAAACCCTAGCCCCATACCCCAACCCATGGCCATAGATTTATCCATTCTGGCCGCAATTTTCGGCCAGAGCAGGGAAATAGGGTCCCATATTTGTTCCATGTCTCCTTTTGCACTAAAATAGACCCCTCCTATATGCAGAATTTGCTAATTGTCACTTGGGGAAAATCTGGGAGCATTTTGGTATGTTTTAGGTTATGTTTTCCGTATTTTGAAATGAAATTTCTTGACAATTGGATTTGTATTTGGTTTTCGGATATTTGTACATCGACAACAGGGGTTGTTTGATTGTTTTGCACGTATATGCCATAGGTTCTAACCTATGAGCACACCGTGCACCATATCGGTTTTCCGGATTCGATTTTAATACGTATTGCGATTGTTTATTATTGTAGGTACCCTCATATGTATTTCGAGGTGAAGGAGCGCGGCGTCATCGATTTCGATGAGCGAAGACCAGGTGAGTGGATCTATATCCACGGGGGAAGTCTGGTGGATGGAGTATAGCACCCCCGCAAAGTATTGATGGAAAACTGATTATAAAATATGGTTTGGAAACCTAGATTAGGAAACTAGGGTTATAGTAAAGGATAGTAAGTGATACTATATTAGAAACTAAGGATAGTTAGAAATGAGATAATACGGCTATTATGTGATGACGGGATTCGAGGACGACGTTTGCCGATATTGCCGTTTAGGGTACCGTTGGACTAGATAGTCGATGTAGATGCGTCATCCGAACCATAAATTTTTCTAAAACAAAGAGTCGTATGTATATTTTAAAAAAAATATACCTTGAGGGTGGTTACGGATTTTCAAATGATATCTTTTTCTTAAAAACACCGTAACGCCTATTTTCAAAACTACGATTCGCTTCTTTAAAAATCTGATTGTATGGTTCGGGTGTGTATGTTAGATTAGATACCTATACTTATAATAGAGATAGAATGTTAGGTAAACTCGGCTTGATATGAGTTATAAATGCGATGAAAAGATTATAAGAAGGATATGATGACCTGATGATATCTTGGTATACGGATGCGAGTCGATCGAGATGATTTATACCCTGTCGGTCCTCTGATGTGAGATTATTGCGGATGTGACCTAGGACATAGGTATATAGATATATATATATATATATATATATATATATATATAGAATGTTGTGAATCATGGATGATAGGTCGTACGTGATTCCAGGTCGTACCCTCATTTGTCGTATAGGATGATAGGATCCCTATTAGCTTAACGCCGTCGTACGATGATTTCCGTGCGTGATGAGTTTGACTTGATAATTGATCCTTACCCTTGACTAGAGATTGCCGTACGATGGATCATACCGTATGCGATGTTGTTAGGCTGGATGTCGGTTGATAGATTCCCTGACTCGGTCATATTAGATACGTGTACCCGTCAGCATTGCATATGATTTACCTTATGCTGCATTCATATTATTTTCATTGCATTGCATATACCTGTGTTAGTACACTTACACCATTATCGATGATGCGTATGTTACACGTACACAGATTTGTCGGCTCACACACTTCATCATCGATAATTGCCATGTCACTACATAGTAAGATTGCTGCATCATGATATGACTCTTTGCATAATCTGCCTTCTATAGTTACCGGTGCACTTTTATACGATGTTGCATGATATATATTGCTATGCTTACATTTCCATCACATGTCGCATACATCATGCTTTATGATTTTACGCATTGAGGTATTCTGTTTTCATGAGATTTCTGGATTTGAGAACCGGGGCTATTTCAAAGAAAGCATGTACTGTTTAAAAAACCCGGTTTCTCTTGATATGATATTTCAGTGCGTCGACCATGCGTTTTCTCAGTTCTGAGATGTGTGCTTGAAGCCCGATTCGAGGAGTTGGATGATCCGTTTGCGGGTTCATAGTGGACCCGGTATGGTTCTCCGGGGTGAGAAATGTTTTTCGTGGAGCAGACGATGAGCCTGGCAGGGTGGCGAGTACCTACCGGTGATAGTATTTGGGCTCGGCGGATATCCGGAGGATACCGACCGCAGTCGAGAGATGAGATGGGCCGATCCAGACCGACGAAGCCCGATATATGAGGATTTACGTGCCGATGCTGGACACGGTTTTCATTATGTTTTCGAGTGTCGATGCTAGGCACTCAGGTTCCATGATTTTGATGTGTCGGGAGAGACACCGTTGATATATATCCTCATACTTCCATGCACACCCCTTTATGATATTTACGTGCATACATACCTTGATTATGGTTGGACGAGATCCATATACTTGCATTGATATTACTGTTGGATGTTATCCGCATGCATTTAGGTGTTGACTACCTTGTTGGCATATACAGACCCGGTAACCCTAGATATCATAGTATTACCTTTATGATATAGTTGACCTAGGAGTCGTTGTTTATTCGATTTCTATCTGTTGATATTTTTCTACTCACGAGTTGGAAACTCACCCCCGTTGTGCCACAGTTCTTGCAGGTTGTCCGCTTGGATCAGTAGCGGCTTCGCTGGCACACAGTTGCATTCTGGTGTTTTGCATTGGTGGGTGGGATATTTGTATCATTCCCACTCTTGTATCTATATTTCATATTGTATCTAGTTAACTCCATCAATCAAAAGTTGTAAATTGTATAAGTGATGAGACTTGATGAGACTTGTAGTTGCGAGATTTGAGCGATGGGTTTTATATTTACTTTTGAGGTTATATCTTGCTCATTTCTTTTTCTTTTTGTGGTGAACTTCGCCGCTGGGCGTCGTATACTTATTTATACTGTATTGCGTGGTTATAATCAGTCGTTTGGCGAAGAGCTAGCTCCCGCTTGGGGATGACATTTTCCTTATTATGTATTTGTGGTTTTGGATCAAAATTTACAAAGGAGGTGCTGCCAAAATTTTTAAAAGACCAAACATGTTTTTTTTAACTAGTAAATTTCAATTGCAACATTCATGTTCCTTTCTATGCATTAAGAAAACTTGATTTCATATACCTTTATTTCAAAAACTCACCTCCTTTATTTTTTCAAAAAGGTTTAGATTTCTGAGTTTCAGCTTACTTGAATTCCGTTACGTCTTTAGACGTTGCATGATTCAAGTGCTGGTCACGAGCAAATATTTCGGGTCGTGACAAAGTTGGTGTCAAAGCGCTAGGTTTAACCTTGTTCGAGTCTATGTTTGACTATGCGGAGTCTAGGGCGGGAGTGTATTTCGGAAACTAGACTTGACCTTACGGAACTTAGACTTTGACGGCGAGGTATTAGACCCGAACATTCGTTTTATAGGCTGACTCTGATTGATGAAGCAGGTAGCTTGAGTAGAGTGACATACCGTACGTGTCACGACTCAAAGTTTGGCCTGTGATCGGCACTTAAACCACGTAACGTCTTCAGGCGTAACACGACTAAGTAAGCCGAAACCCAGAAATCAAAACCATTAAAAGTATTGAGTGTTTAAAATATTTAATTGAAACATTTGTTAAAACGTTTAGAAAACCTTAAGTAATTTAGTAAAATTCATTAAAGTTCAAGTTATTATCTTAAAAATTTTGGCAGCATTTCCTTTGTAAAAACTAGCCCCGAAAATCGGGTACAAGGCAATATATGAATAAAATGGTATACAATAATAATAAAGCATCCCAAACGGGAGCAATCACGCCCAACGACGGAAACAATCACCGCAATGATAATATACGACGCCGTAGCGAAGAATGAGCAAAATAAGTGAAAACAAATATCATGAAAGATAAGCTGCATAAATAAAGTCGGCTCACAACGAGCTCGACACCAGAATACAAATAATATACATCGTCCTCACAACTGGTCTCTATATCAATGCATGAAAAGTAGATGGAGAATACTAGATACAACAGTGTATACAACTGGAAAATAAACAGATACCGCACAAAAACCCACCTATCAGCAAAGGGCTCGCACGCCAACTGCAATGGTATCCGTATCAAAAGATGCAATAAAACAGCCTGCCGCGACTACTCCGAGGGGCAACCTGCAAACACTGTGGCACAACGGGGGTGAGTTTCCAACTCGTGAATAGTAGATAACATATAAAGGTAATCGAGGGTATACACGATAATCTAACATATGCCAGCAGATAATCTCTATATGATGAACAGGATACGCAATAATCCTGCCTAACAGGTGAAATTTAATAACATCAATATATATATGATGAGCAGGGTATGCAATAATCATGCAAAAGTACTCTATCAGGTACTAGAACTACAGGATGAGAAGTAAAATAATGAATGCTGAGCATGGGATAAAATATCATCTACACGGTATGTCAACGTCGAAAAATAACCGGTGTCCATCAATGCACCCAAATCCCAGTAAACTCAGGCGTCGTCACTCTATTCGGCCCTCAAATCCTGTAGATCTCATAGAATCGTGAGTGCCCAACATCGGCGCTCGAAATACCATAAAATAATCATGTCCAGCATCGACACGCAAATCCTCAAGTATCGGGCTCCGTCAGTCGGATCGGCCCACGGGCTCCGTCTGCGGAATCGGCCCTCGGCCCCGGCAGTGCGTGTCGTCCCATATCCATCTATCGATTCTGGTCGGTATCCTCCGGATAGCCGCCAGGTCCAACCAATCACCGGTAGGTAGTGGTCCCTCTTCCAGGCTCACCGTTTACTGCACAGCGATCCGTTCTCGCCCCGGGGTACCATACCGGGTCCACCATGTACCCGCAATCGGCCTCGTCCAGCTCCTCGATTCGGGTTCACATGTCACGCGTCTCAGAACTGAGAAAACGCATGTTGGACGCACTGAAATATCATATTAATGGAAACCGATTTTTTAAAACAGTGAATATTTTCTTAAAATAATACCCTGGTTCCCAAATCCAGAACTCACATAAATCCATACTCAATGCGTAAATCCATGCAATGCGTCGTATGACACTAAGAGTATAAGAAAGGGAAAACCGCTCTTTTAAAAGATCCAGTTTTGAAAATATCCCATGTGGTCCCTTAGTTTTTAAATCATGTCAATATCATCTATGTGTGTAACATATGTATGTGTATAGGTATGGATGTGCAAATGGATATATACGCAATGTGAGTGTAGCAATATACATGTGCACTAATATGGATATACGATGTATATGTGCACAAGTGTAGATATATCAAGGTATGTATGCACTAAGATGAATAAAAAGGGTGCATGTGCGCAGGTAGTGATATATCAATAAAGGTATGCACAAAAGTGAATATACAGGGTGCATGGTATGATTATAAATATATATACCAATAAGCGGCAAGTCATGACAATCATCGATGAAGCGAAAATCAAGGCGATATATAATTCGTAGCAATCCTATAATGTGAGTGTCATGGCAATCACTAACGGTGTGAGTGTAACATACCAATAGTGCTCGTGCAACTTGAACCGTTAGTGACAGTGCAGTGTTCTATACTACCAGTTCTATATACAATAAGAAGGTACGCTACTATAGTATATCTGTATGAACACATACAACAAAAATATCCTATTACGCCCTGACGCTTAATGCCATACGGGCGATTTCCCCGTAGATGTTAAATCTACTGACCTGGTCGCGTGCTAAGTGTAGCAAACCACCTGCTTCCCCTTCTTTGCGGCGTCCGACGTACCCTCCTGCGAACCTGTAATTACACAAGGAATCCATATATATAAGCAAAATTCTATAAAACCCGATATCGAAATCAAACGAGAAACTCACGTCGCGAACTAAACGCGCGTGTGTACGATACGCTGAAACGTGTGTATACGCGTCAAAAACTATCCCGACACGTCGCGATATGCCGGATCACAGAACCCTCTCACGTATCGCGCGTATCGCGCAAACCAAACGTACTAGAAAAACGATATATCGTCCCAGATTTTGACACAGGTGAAAACAGACAAAATTGCACATACCACTGGCCCTAAAAATATAGCAGACTCCTGATCAGTAGAAAATACTGCATTTCTAACACGGCAATTTCCCTACCTTTTGCAGTCAAGTAAAGGTATCCGGTATTCATATCACACATATTTGCAAAACACATGTAAAATAGTAGATTACTTGTACTGTATACTAAAACCAGCACTTTTAGGGAAATTGTGTGTTTATCATGGCATCGCATCATTCTTGTATAGCGCAACTTTTGTCTTGGAGTCTATGCAGGAAATTCCGGAAGCAAAGCACAAAATTGGGAAAAGATCTGATAAAAGATGCGCCAACTCAAAGGCTGAAGATCTGGTAATATTACAGAAATCCAAATAAAGTTCCACACATCATAAAGAGGCCCAAAACTCAGCCCAAGAATTACCATGTAAAAAGGAAGCTCCAAGCCCACTAAAGGACCGCGGATCTGTGGCCCAAACCCCCTTGGCGCCGCGGATCCGCGGCCATATGAAGAGATCATGACTTCAAATTTTGGGCACGTGCTTACCTATAATGGCCAATGCTTCCAGAAGACCCCAGAAGCTCCACGTGGCATTTCTAGAAGGCTCGGCTTAACAACTTCTTGGAGGGAAAATTCAAATTTTAGGCTTAACTAACTTTTTGGAGGGAAATTTAAATCATTTGGTTAACTAACTTGTGGGGGGAATTCAAATTTCAATTCTATATCTAGAGGCCTATAAAAAGGAGCTTAGATCAAGGTTAAAAGTTGTTCAAGAATGACCACCATCTTCAACCCACATATTTAGTGACAAAAGCTTGTGCCAAATTCAATCCCCATCCCCAATTCAAAATAAAGATCAAGATCCCGAGATCAATTTGAGCAAGAGAGCCTTCAACCTTTAGAAGCGACGCCGGATTTCCAACAGAGCAAGAGATCCACGCCGATCCGCGACTCAAGGAGCCGAGCGAAGCCGAAATCGACGATCTAGTTCCTTCCTTTTGTAAATTCAAGAGAGTTGTAATGAAATTTGTCGATAAATAAAGGTGAATTTTCTATACTCTTGCTTATCTTTTAATTCAAGCATAATGATTAGAATTGAATTTGTGATTGTGTTTGTGATCATGATGTTTGAGTAATCTCCGCTCGTGTAGGAGTTGTGACGATCTTTAGATGATGATGATTTAGATATTCTTACAATTCTTAAATCCTATAATGTTTGGAAATTCTAGTGAATCAAATGATTAATAACCTAGTTTTGAGATCATGCTTTCTTGATCGTGTTCACTCGAAACTAGGGAACAACTATTAAACATTTGACTAACTAGAAGTTAGAATTTGAATGTGATCCATCGAAAGGACAAAGGATGAGTTGCGAAATTCCTAATTCCCTCGCAAGATCCTTAAACCTCGATGAATTCGCATCGATCTAGTACCAATTCGTTAAAGGATAAGAATGAGTAATCATTAGATCTCATCACATCTAGAGATCCGATCTACTCCTACGAGCTATCCTTATAATCTTGATTGTTGATTGGAAATTATCACACATCTCAATTCTTGTTTTTAATGTCTTTTCTAGATCTAGATTTTTCTTACTTTTGATCTACAATTACAAATCATGAATTGTTTTCTTTTCTTTGCCTTAAATTTTCAACTCATCTAATTCGAAAATTGAACGGAACTCACTTTCCCTGTAGACGATCCACACTTACTAACGCGGTACATCCGACACTGTTATTGATTGCGGTCAAAATATTTTTGGTTGTGATTTCTAAAATCTATTTTCTCAAAAACACTACACAATCGGAAAATCATCCAATCAAAATGGCGCCGTTGCCGGGGAACGTGTGCTATTTGTTCATTTTTTGAAATTTGAGTTGAAAAGTTTATTCCATCAATATTTTTTTAGATCAAAACTCGCGCAAAATACTAATACTTGTTGTGTTGTTAATTGCAAGGAGATCTGGAGCTTGCTGGAAAATTGGAAAATTATTTGAAGAATTCCAGAGAGCTAAGGAGGAGATCAGGAGTGCTCTGGCAAATTTTGGTACAGAGAAGTGCTTGGAGAAGCGCGGAACCGCGGCATTAGGAGCTAATTGCGGCGGAATCGCAGCGGTTCAAGGGATTCTCTGGAAAAGTTTTATCTGGTAATCTCTAACTTTCTTATCTCCTTCCTAACTTTCTTATCTCCTTCCTAACTTTCTTATCTCCTTCCTAAAATTTAGGAGCTAATTTCGTGCAGGTTTCTTTGCAAATAATCGCAGCGCCGCAAAAGCAAAATTAAAATTGTGCTTGTTTTTGACTTTGTGGTTGTTTGCATAATTAATACGGATATTAAGGGGCACAGCCAAATCCAGATTAGGTGGGGAGTTCATTACCCTTCCTAAGCCCCAAAATACACAAACCTGCATCCGCATTACCCTCATTAATTAAAAAAATATCTAGAGATGACTCTAAGGACCGTCGCGCTCACTTAGGACAGAAGAAGGCCGTGGGTAATTCATTGCTTATCCGCGTTTCTTTTTGTGGTGTCTAAGGCAAGTGTGTCAATGGCTAGTGGTTACTTAATTAGGCCCACTACTTATGTAATGGAGAACCTCCCACTTACCTGGCACTTACCTGGCCACAGGAGAAACAAAGAGGCAGTGGAGGATTTTATCCCGCGACTTGTCTTTTGGAAGTTAGGAGCGGTCTAGAGATTTGACCTAGGTGACCATAAATTTTAGGGTTGTGTGTTGCATTTTGGGATTCACATCATTTTTTCAAAATCCGTATCATTTTTCAAAACAAACACCACACTCACTTCATTCCCCTAATTATAAATCACGCTGCCACTTGTACTAACCCCTTTTAGTACAAGATAGGCTGGACACGGGATTCTAGTGCCTGTCTTGTCCGCGTCCCCTCGATCGACTCCGAAGTCGGTATTTCTCCATTTACCTTTCTTTTACCCACCACCACACCCACACCGATGGATCAGTCTCCATCAAACCTCTTTACCGCTACTCTGCCGCCGTCCGTTGGTGCGCAGAATCCTCCCCGCATCTTCCTCCAAGAGAGGTATTACCCTTTGCGAGGTCCTCTCTCGACCTGCTTATCCATTCCACCAGCCAACGGGAATAACTTTGAGATTAAGCCCCAGTACATCAACCTTCTACCCAAATTCCACGGTCTTGAGACTGAAGACGCGTACGTTTTTATTACCAAATTTGAAAATGTATGCGCAATGATGGGTACATCACAACTTTCTGTGGATACCATGCGTCTACGACTTCTTCCATTTACCTTGTGCGATATAGCCGAGAAGTGGCTGTATAACACCACCGCACATTCCATCACGAATTGGGAAGAATTCGTTGCGTCATTCCTTGAGAAATTCTACCCTATGCAAAAGACAGCTCGAATCCGTAGTGAACTCTATCAATTCTCCCAGCTTCCGGCTGAAGCATTTTCAAATTACTTTGACCGATTCAAGGATCTTTTGGTTCAATGCCCACATCACGGCATCCCGAGATGGGAACTTTGCCGAATCATGTATGAGGGCAGTAACCCTACCACTAAACAAAACCATGAAAACATGTGTCAAGGCACCTTTATGACCAAGGATGATGGGGAAGCGTGGAAATTTTTAGAAGAGTTCGCTGAAAAGTCACTTCAGTGGGAGACTGGAACCCAGCCATCAAGTAGGGGTGGCGTACACCAAATAGATGTGTCCATAGGTGTTCGAGCTGAGATGGCAGCAATGCAAAAGAAGCTCGACGCTATGGAACACAAATTCCTAGCAGCCTCCCTAAACCCAATGTCGCTCCCCAAAACCGTTTGTGGGTGCTGTTCTGATCCTTCTCACTTGACGGAAGAATGTCCATTAAACTCTCAGTTTCGAGGTCTCGAGCATACCAATGCCGCATTTCAAAGACCTGGAAACGACCCTTTTTCTTCCACATACAATCAGGGTTGGAGGAATCACCCGAATTTTGCCTGGAACCAATCCCAAAACACGGTTCCAAACCCGAATCAATACCAACGGGTCCCTCCACCACAACAGCAACCACTTCAACTTACCCAGCACCCCTACCAGTCACCAAATTTCCAAAACCAGGCCAACACTCCTGCACCTTCTAATCCTATGCAGTCGACCTGTTCTGACGAGTTCTCTCAATTCGCTCAAACCATGAAATCACTCACGTCAAATTTCATGGAAGTGTCGGCCGAGGTTAAGTCTTCCGTTGGTGAGATAAAGAAAAACTCAGCGTCCCAAGCTGAGAGTATCAAAACGATGGAAGCTGAAATTGCACGACTTAAGGCCGAAATGAGTGCGAGAGAGAAAGGGAAACTCCCAGCTCAACCTGTACCCAATCCTGGCTATTCACATCATGTGAATGCAATCACCACGTTGAGATCTGGGAGAGTGCCGGATAACCATGTTGGGGAAGAAGTTGATGATATTGATGATCCTATCAACGCCCCGGCTGAGACCTTTCCTCACACACACACTTCTGCTTCTGATTCTTGTTCTTCTACCCCACCGCCTTCTCGCGAGCCTATTCTCCATTTCCCACTAGGCTCGACACCTCAGCCCACCTCTTTTACTCCTCCACAGACGATCCCCACTTCTATTTTGGGATCGGGGCCACACACACTTCCTTCTCCTATGATAGACCCAGCGCTTATTTCTAAAGCACCTTATCCGAACCGGCTAAGGGCTAACACATCGAGTCCACATATGGAGAAGATTATGGACATGTTCAAGCAAGTTAACATCAACATCCCTCTCCTAGATGCGATTCAACAAGTCCCCGCTTATGCGAAAATTCTTAAGGACTTGGGCACTAGGAAGAGGAAGACTCAAGTGCCAAAGAAGGTCTTCATGTCTAATAGCATTAGCACTGCTTTTATCCCTTAGCTACCAAAGAAACGTAAGGACCCAGGATGTCCTACGATATCGATTTCTATTGGGGATAAACACATCAATCGTGCTCTTTTAGACCTTGGCGCCATTGTTAACCTTCTTCCTTTCTCAGTCTATGAGCAACTAGGGATCGGAGAGTTGAAACCAGCCCATTGCACTCTCCAGATGGCTGACCGATCAATCACCAAACCTAGGGGTGAACTGGAGGATGTGTTAATAAATATCGGGAAATTCGTATTCCCTGTGGATTTTATTGTACTTGATACACAGCCTATAGCGAACCCCCGGAATCAAATTCCGGTGATTTTAGGTCGCCCCTTTTTGGCCACTTCCAACGCTATCATCAACTGTCGTAATGGTTCTATGACCCTATCTTTCGGAAATAGGTCAATAGAGCTGAACATTTACAAGATTGGAAGTGTACCCTCCGAACCTACTGCTCATGTCTGTTCTGTCGACTTAATGGATGTCGACAGCAGCGAATTTGATGATCCTCCTGATACCGATCTTGACTCTTTTCATACTTTGTTGTTTGACCCAACTATGTATCATACACATACGGACTCTTCCACCGAGATGTCCGGGTCAACAACTAACACCGAGTATGAACTGCTTTTAGAGTCTGAAGATCACCCCGCACTTTGTGATGACATTATTCTTCGGGGTATTGATGAAACTTTTGAGGAGATCTTCGCTGATGAACTCGCATTTCTGAATAACACGGGTGTTTAGATGAATCATGTCCCAATCATTGAAATTGAACATCCACCCCTTCCTCTGAACCGTAAAAAGAATTCGAGTTATCCATCACATTCACTGCTTCGTCTCTCCAAAATGAGACGCACACACACTCTCTTCCACCCCTTACCCTTTCCCCACTTCTTCTTCCACCAACCCGAGCACTGCATTGATAAAATCTTCGAATGGTTGGTGTTGATCTTCGGTCTTTGCAAAGCTGGGCATCGACAAATGATTCTTGACCCCCTCATGTGATTTTCAAAGCTTAACATTGCATAACTCAAGTTTGGGGGGGGGGACAATTTTTCCGTCTCTTGAAAAGAAAATTTTTACAAAAATTTCGAGCTGCAAATAAGTTTGGGGGAGGATCTTCACTTATATATTTTGCCCCCACTAATAAATTCCTCCCAGGCTTACAGGTTTTATAGATTTAACAGATGGAAACACTGAGGACACTGTTGAAAACAAGTTTGGGGGAGGTTTGTGCTTAGTTTTGCATCATGTGCATATCATTTGCATAAGCACAAAACATTTCTTTAAAAACCATAAAAAATTCAAAATTTTCAAAACCCATAAAAATTTTGTGTAAATATTTTTTGTAAATAATATTTCAAAACCCATAAAAAATTTGTGTAAAGTTTTTTTGTAAATAATTTTTCAAAACCCATAAAAACCTATAAAAATTTAAAAATTTTCAAAATCCATAAAAATTCAAAAAATTTCAAAACTCATAAAAATTTAAAATTTTCAAAATATAAAAATATTTAATATTTATGATAATAAAAGATTAGATAGTGAACAATTACATCCATGAGATTAGAAAAATTTAAGAAAACTGAGAAAATTAGAAGTTTTCTTATACGAACTAGTAATAAGTAGTTATGAGCCGTTGTCCCAAGGGTTAGTAAGATGAAGGAAGTCACTAATCTGAGGATAAAAATAAGTCTGAAAAATAGTTTATATTCTGGAAAGCCAAACATTTTGAACGTTGATACCCTGCTATTCGCATTTACACACGTCTTAAAGCCCGGGTTAGTAGAGGATACCTTGAAATGCTCTTGTCTTAAAGCCGATGTATGAAGAGAAAAAAATGAAGAAAGTGGTGAGAAAAAAAATGGACACTGGTTTTGTTATCACCAAGGGCAATAATAAAAAAATCTATAGCAAGGGTGCCTTTCACCTAGTGCCCTAAGGCCAACTGGTCTGGGAGTCACTGCTATACCTAAGGTGGTGCAAGACGAGGAAAATACACCAAATAAGCAAGCACATGAGTAATCGGTCGGTTAGTACCTCAAGAAGTATTAACGGTCGTATGAAAGTGTGTAAGCGCATCTAATTAAAAAGTACTGAGGCTGATGGGCAAGAGTATGATAGCTTGAATTGAATTCTCCGGGTGTAGGGATGTTCATTACACACACACAGGGTGATATGATCGATATTTGGAATAAAGATAGGAATGAAGAATAAGACGATGTTTTATTGAGGGAGGACGTGATTTCTAACATCTTTTCATGACCATTAAGATAGGGCTCATGACAACCGAAAAGCTAGCTTAGTTGGAAACTCTAATTTTCAAGGCTTTTCTTTTACAATTCTTGTCTTTAAATGTAATATTCATGATCTTCCTTTTATTATTGGATTTTGTGGGTGCAATCCGCTGAAAACCCTCAGGAGACAACACTCCTCCTACTAGGGACACCTAGAGGTTTAAAGGCTTGTTGCACGTGCTCAGTGCAATCGTGTTGCCTACGAAAGTGTGCTTTTCTCTTTCTTTATTTTCTCCTTCTCTTTTTAATAAAACAGTCCGATCGAGACGATCGAAAATAAGTTTGGGGGAATTTGATCAGTCGAAAATACTGCATTTCTAACACGGAAATTTCCCTACCTTTTGCAGTCAAGTAAAGGTATCCGGTATTCATATCACACATATTTGCAAAACACATGTAAAATAGTAGATTACTTGTACTGTATACTAAAACCAGCACTTTTAGGGAAATTGTGTATTTATCATGGCATCGCATCATTCTTGTATAGCGCAACTCTTGTCTTGGAGTCTATGCAGGAAATTCCGGAAGCAAAGCCCAAAATTGGGAAAAGATCTGATAAAAGATGCGCCAACTCAAAGGCTGAAGATCTGGTAATATTACAGAAATCCAAATAAAGTTCCACACATCAGAAAGAGGCCCAAAACTCTGCCCAAGAATTACCATGTAAAAAGGAAGATCCAAGCCCACTAAAGGACCGCGGATCCGCGGCCCAAACCCCCTTGGCGCCGCGGATCCGCGGCCATATGAAGAGATCATGACTTCAAATTTTGGGCACGTGCTTACCTATAACGGCCAAAGCTTCCAGAAGACCCCAGAAGCTCCACGTGGCATTTCTAGAAGGCTCGGCTTAACAACTTCTTGGAGGGAAAATTCAAATTTTAGGCTTAACTAACTTTTTGGAGGGAAATTTAAATCATTTGGTTAACTAACTTGTGTGGGGAATTCAAATTTCAATTCTAAATCTAGAGGCCTATAAAAAGGGGCTTAGATCAAGCTTAAAACTTGTTCAAGAATGACAACCATCTTCAACCCACAAGTTTAGTGACAAAAGCTTGTGCCAAATTCAATCCCCATCCCTAATTCAAGATCAAGATCAAGATCAAGATCCCGAGATCAATTTGAGCAAGAGGGCCTTCAACCTTTAGAAGCGACGCCGGATTTCCAACGGAGCAAGAGATCCACGCCGATCCGCGACTCAAGGAGCCGAGCGAAGCCGAAATCGACGATCTAGTTCCTTCCTTTTGTAAATTCAAGAGAGTTGTAATGAAATTTGTCGATAAATAAAGGTGAATTTTCTATACTCTTGCTTATCTTTTAATTCAAGCATAATGATTAGAATTCAATTTGTGATTGTGTTTGTGATCATGATGTTTGAGTAATCTCCGCTCGTGTAGGAGTTGTGACGATCTTTAGATGATGATGATTTAGATATTCTTACAATTCTTAAATCCTATAATGTTTGGAAATTCTAGTGAATCAAATGATTAATAACCTAGTTTTGAGATGATGCTTTCTTGATCGTGTTCACTCGAAACTAGGGAACAACTATTAAACATTTGATTAACTAGAAGCTAGAATTTGAATGCGATCCATCGAAAGGACAAAGGATGAGTTGCGAAATTCCTAATTCCCTCGCAAGACCCTTAAACCTCGATGAATTCGCATCGATCTAGTACCAATTTGTTAAAGGATAAGAATGAGTAATCATTAGATCTCATCACATCTAGAGATCCGATCTACTCCTACGAGCTATCCTTATAATCTTGATTGTTGATTGGAAATTATCACACATCTCAATTCTTGTTTTTAATGTCTTTTCTATATCTAGATTTTTCTTACTTTTGATCTACAATTACAAATCCTGAATTGTTTTCTTTTCTTTGCCTTAAATTTTCAACTCATCTAATTCGAAAATTGAACGGAACTCACTTTCCCTGTGGACGATCCGCACTTACTAACGCGCTACATCCGACACCGTTATTGATTGCGGTCAAAATATTTTTGGTTGTGATTTTTAAAATCTATTTTCTCAAAAACACTACACAATCGGAAAATCATCCAATCAACTCCTATAGCCAAAACCCTAACACCTAGCTCCCCCATCTGGCCGCAATTTGCGGCCAGAAAGAATAAACCGGCGGCCTGGGTTGGGTGTCTAGGGTTCGTTCTCTGGTGGTGTGATCAGGGTCTAAAAAGCAGGCTACAGTTAACTCAGATTTTCTCTGAAATACCCGGGTCTATAGAAGATCACAAAAAGCTAAAAATTAACTTAAAAACGTTATATTTTGCACTAAATGAAAACCTAGGGCATTTTGGTGAAATCTAGGGTTAATCTCAGTTTATGTGGCCCTAATAACACTTAACTAGGCTAGGCTAACTAATAAAATCACCCCCTAACCAAAAGTCCACACAAATCATCATTTCTAGCATAAAATCTCGCTTTTTACACTAACGAAGCTACAAAACACATAAGTTTAGCAAGCTAGGAATTAGGTTTAGGAAATATACCCCACTCGACCCTACGATGCAGGAGAAGGAGGAGAAGAAAAGGAGGAGGTGTTGCAACTGCTTGGTGCTGCTGGTACTGTTGCTGTTGCTCACTGCTGCTGCTGCTGCCTGCTTGCTGCTGCTGCTTGTGCTGATGTTGTTGTTGTTGTTTGTGCTGATGTTGCTGCTGCTGAGGCTGCTGGGGCTGCTACTGCTGTTGTAATGTGTGTATGCGCGAGAGAGGGAGATGTGAGAAATGAGTGTTATGAGAAATGGAAAGAATGAGTGTTATGAGAGAGTCAAATCCCCCTCTTCCTCTCACCTTATTTAATGCAAGCATGGGCAAGCCCATCATGCCCTCTCTCTCTCCCTACTCAAGTCAACACCTAATTAATTCATTTTTCAGAAAAAAAAAAGACACATACTTAATTAAAACCCAAAACACTTAATTCCAATTTAAAATTAGCTTAAGGAAAAATGGTTAGTACACCATGGTTGCTAATCATGGTCTAACCCCATTTTAACCCTAGTTTACATGCACAAGTGTGTGCAAGCCTAGGAAAAATCTAATAAAATATTCATTAAATTTGATAAAATATTTTAAAATCAATTTGGTAAACTTTTTATTAAAAACCATTTATTAAAAAATAATTACCCACTAAATACATCCTAAGGTGTTACAATCTTTCCCCTTAAAGAAATTCGTCCCCGAATTTAAAAATATAAAGCTACACATACCTTCAAAGAGATGAGAGAATTTGTTCCGCAACTCGCCCTCGGCCTCCCAAGTGATCTCTTCACCATTCGGGCTGCGCCAAAGCACCTTCACTGATGGCAAGACCTTCGATCGAAGTTTCTTCACCTATCGGTCCAATATCACGACTGGCTGCTCGGTGAACGAAAGATCGCGCTCGAGCTGAACGGTCTGATACCGAATCATGTGCGAAGGGTCATGAAGGTATCTGTGAAGCATCGACACGTGGAAAATGGGGTGAACATCTGGGAAGTCGGGTGGAAGAGCCAAACGATATGCTACTGCGCCCACACGCTCGAGAATCTCGAAGGGACCTATGAACCTGGGGCTAAGCTTCCCCTTCCGTCCAAACCTCATCACTCCCTTCATCGGAGAGAACCTCAGAAAAACATGATCGCCAACTATGAACTCTAATCTGCGGCGGCGTCTGTCAGCATACGATTTCTGCCTGCTCTGAGCTGTCCTCATCCTATCTCGAATCAGCTGTATCTTCTCGGTCGTCTCCTGTACGATCTGTGGCCCCAAAATACTGCTCTCGCTGAGCTCTGTCCAACAGACGGGCGATCTACATCTCTTCCCATACAAAGCCTCGAAAGGTGCCATCTGAATAGTATCCTGGAAACTATTGTTGTAGGAGAACTCCACCAAGGGTAAATGATGATCCTAGCTACCACCAAAGTCTAACACGCACGCTCGGAGCATGACCTCGAGATTCTGAATAGTCCACTCAGACTGGCCGTCGGTCTGCGGATGAAATGCTGTGCTGAAACTCAAGCGGGTGCCCAAAGCCTCTTGAAGCCTCTGCCATAGTCGGCTGATAAACTGGGTGCCTCGGTCGGAAACGATACACGTCGTGACTCCATGCAGTCTTACTATCTCGTCGATGTATATCTGGGCATACTGAGCAAATACGAAAGTCGTTTTCACTGACAGGAAGTGATCCGCTTTCGTCAAACGATCCATGATCACCCAAATGGAGTCATACCCCCGCCTAGTCCTGGGTAGACCCATGACTAAATCCATCGAAACCTGCTCCCATTTCCACTCCGGAATAGGTAACGCTGTAGCTCTCCCGCTGGCCTCTGATGCTCGGCCTTGGCTTGCTGACAAGTCAGGCATCTCGACATGAAGTCTGCGATGTCCCTCTTCATTCCGTCCCACCAGTAAACATCCCTCATATCATAGTACATCTTGGTGGAATCCGGATGAACACTATACACTGATCGATGTGCCTCCTCAAGAATGTCACGCCGCAGTCCCTCAACATCTGGTACGTACAGTCTAGTCCCAAATTGCAGTATCCCCTGATCATCGATCACGAACTCGGAAAATCTGCCCTGTCCAATCTGTGCCATGATCTCTGAACAACGGTCATCGCTGTACTGTGCCTCATGTATACGACCAAGCAACTGTGGGCGTGCACGAACATGCGCGAGCTATCCCCCGATCGGTGTGAACTCGAACTGCACTCGGCTGTCTCATAATATCTGCCAATCTGTCGACGACTGCCTCTGCACTGCGCTCAAACAGGATAGACTACCCCCGGGCCTCCTGCTCAAAGCATCCGCCACTACATTTGCCTTGCCCGGGTGATACAAGATCTCGCAATCGTAGTCCTTTACTAGTTCCATCCAACGGCACTGTCGGAGATTCAAGTCTCGCTGCTGAAATATATACTTTAAGCTCTTGTGATCGGTGAATATCTGGCACGACTCGCCGTATAGGTAATGTCGCCAAATCTTGAGTGCAAAGACCACTGCAGCCATCTCCAAATCGTGGGTGGGGTAGTTCTGTTCATGTTTCTTCAGCTGTCGTGAAGCATACGCGATCACCCTGTCATGCTGCATCAATACGCACCCTAACCCCACTCGAGAAGCGTCACAAAAGACCATAAATCCGCCTGATCCTGAAGGCAGTGATAACACCGGTGCCGTAGTCAAACAAGTCCGTAGCTGCTAAAAGCTATGCTCGCACTCCTCCGTCCAATCGAAAGGAACTCCCTTCCGGGTTAACCGGGTCAAAGGTGCAGCAATACGGGAGAAGTCCTGCACAAATCGCCTGTAGTAACCGGCCAATCCTAGAAAGCTGCGGATCTCCGTAACTGATGTGGGCATGGGCCAATGCTGAACGGCCTCGATCTTCCTCGGGTCTACACATATACCGTCTTCTGTAATCACGTGACCCAAGAAGTCTATGCTGTCCATCCAGAATGCACACTTGGAGAATTTTGCGAAAAGCTGGTGCTCCCTCAAAGTCGGCAGTGTGATCCGCGGGTACTGCTCGTGCTCCTCTCTGCTCTGGGAATACACCAAGATATCGTCATTGAATACGATGATGAACAGATCAAGATACAGCCGGAAAGTACGGTTCATCAAGTCCATGAATGCTGTTGGGGCGTTGGTGGGTCCGAACAACATCACCAAAAACTCATAATGGCCGTAGCGCGTGCGGAAAGCTGTCCTCGGTATATCCTCCTGTCGAATCCGCCGCCGATGGTATCCTGATCGCAAGTCGATCCTCGAAAAATATCCTGCCCCCTGAAGCTGGTCGAAAAAGTCGTCGATGCGTGGAAAATGATATCTATTCCGTACGGTAACCCTATTCAGCTGGCGGTAGTCGATACACAAACGCAAAATACCGCCCTTCTTCTTGACAAACAGAACAAGAGCACCCCAAGGAGAAACACTGGGTCGAATAAGTCTCTTATCCAGCAAATCTTGCAACTGACCCTTCAACTCACTAAGCTCCGCCGGAGCCATCCGATAAGGCGGTATAGAAATAGGCCCCGTGCTGGGAATCAAATCAATACAGAACGCAATATCGCGCTCAGGCGGTAGCCCAGGAAGCTCGTCAGGGAAAACATCAGGGTACTCATATACAATCGGAACTGTTGGAGATAGTGCCCTCAGAGTCAATTATTGGATCGCAGGTACATGATTGCAATGATTGCAGAGGACCTATACCGGTAGGACAGTCTTACTCGAGATGATAGTATGCTATCGGATTTGCCTTTATCAGTCGTGTACATGTTCAGGTGACTGATTACATGTTACACTTTGATAGAGCCCTTAGGATCTTGCTTTACTACCAACAGTATGATGGCGATCATATACGTGAGAGTTGGGTAGTTTATATGCATATCCTTAATTGTGGTCCCTAGTCGTGGGAGTTTCGAGACAGGGCATCGATACTCCGGAGTAGACTAGTGTGTACAGTAGAGACCCCGACGAGGGGCGGTGGCCGGTCTCACAAGCCACTGGTGTCAGTTGGATCACATAAGATGTATACAGGTGCTCATTGGGTTATGAGTACACCGGACAGGACTCGCCGGGAATCTGCTAGTTGGTATTATACATATCGTCAGATAGCAGTTCCCTGGTGACATGTGTACAGGTTAGTTCATCGACCTGAGGTCGTCATTTTTCTCGTCTGAGTTCCTACTGTGCTTTGATTTCTACCCTACCACGGCTCAAAGGAGTCGTGCAAACAGGTAGTTTTTGGGTACAGTCCCGAGCCATATGGAGGCACGTGAGCGGATTGGCAGGGGATTCGTCCCTCCCGGTATTGGGGGTGAGGTCATGCTGTGTCTAGGAGTGCCATTACACAAAGTCCATGGCCATGGCAGGAGATTTACTGTTAGGTACTCCAGTAGTATCTCAGGGTGTTATTGGGCTACACTCCGACACGACTTATACTGCTATTGGGGGTCTGACGTTTCTAGCCCCCTAGGCAGATATGCGATACTCATAGAAGAACGGACCGGACTGTATATACATTGTTACTGTTAAGCTCAGTAGGCTTTCCGGATGAGTTCGCTCATCGGCCTCCCTTGAGGTCAGTCCATGGGCAGCCGTTACGCATTGCTAGTGCCGCTGACGGTTTGTGGTTGAACCCACTGCCAGGGTACTGACGAGTCATTAGAGTTCCCCACAGACAGTTTCCCAAGTTCGGGCGAAACGTTGTAGAGGCCGTATGGTTTTATGGCAGGGTTCGGAAAATGCACGTGCGTTTACGCACGTGTTATTTTTCGGGCAGATGATACTGGTCGGCTTTGGTTTAAGCCGGTTCCAAGTATTATATTGAGTAGGTATAATATCTTTGTCTCAGTTGTATTTGTATTCGGACGTAATACAAATGCGGGTATATTTATACAGTTACGGGGTTATCCTGAAAGTCGTTTCAGGATCACTATTGGAAGTTGCTAGTTTCCAGTTTTCTATCAGCCGTCTTTTGACATTCGGTTAAAGACGGATTTATCTTTTCTTGGATGAGGGTGAGTCATGCTTCTAGAAGGTTCTAGAAATGGTGACTAGGGTGATGAGGTGGCGGGTGACTCATCTTTGCATTAATGAATGGATGACTAGGTTTAGTGAGTCATTCATTTCATTACTATGTTTTGTTTTGCTTTAGGATATTTGTTGTTAATCTTTGTTTAGGGTCACCTCCTTGATTGCTCCTACACTCACCCTCCTCCTCCATATAAGTGGCCGGCCCCCTCTCCTCCTCGATTTACTCACTTGAAAAAAGATTATGGTTGTTAAAAGGAAAAGACTAAAGTTTTGGATGCATGGAAACTTCATAGTTCATTTCTTGTTCCATTTCATTTCCATCGGCAACTTCATTAACCGATCGTCCACGGCTTTGGACGAAGTGAGACAAAGTCATTTACTCATTCTTTACATCATTCTTGGTCATCTCTTTTAGCAAACTTGACGACCGAGTTGCCTCGAGTCAGAGGCGGGAGCCCGTTTAAAGTGTCAGTGACGTGGTGCCACCTGGACGAGCAGATCGGAGATCGACGAGATCGGAGCAGCCGCAACAGAGCGTGGGATGATGGTTAAAGAACGAAGGACTCGGATCGTTCGGTATAACCTTTCTACACACTTTACAGTTTGTTAGTTTAGCAATAATGGCAGATCCGGGTTAAAGTATACGATAGCGCCAGTTAAAAAGTTTTTGTTCCGCATTTGGCGTCTGTAGACTGCCGGGGCGCTACCGTAGACTTACAGTGGTATTAGAGCCTCACCATTTTGCTATACTAACTTGTGCTAACGCGTTTAAAACATCGATCGACCCGGAAATCAAAAACTGCAAAATCCAAGTTCACAGTTTCTGTCGATTTTTAAAGGGGTCCTAAAATTATTCTACATATCACAGAAAGTTGTGCAGGGTTTTCTAAGCACACTTTGAAAATTTGGGTAAGTGATCTCTCAAGATTGCCGTGGAATTGCGGCCAAACCCATGGTTTGGCCGCGCATCCGCGGCCATTCTATGGGATCAGTGCACCAAATTTTGTCTGTGTCTTCTCTGTTGGAATTTGGGGTTTTTTGTATATATCTTTTGGGCCCAGATTTTGTTACTGTTCACCAGTTGTTCGTGGGGCCCACTTTGTGATATTTAGTCGATCGAAATTTAAAAATGTTAGTTTACAATGCTTACATTATATCTCCGACCGGGAATGTCATTTGATCTGTAAACCGCGTCTGATTGCTATAGTTCTTTTAGACGGGTTTGCGAACGTGACATTCGCGTTGATGTTCTGTGTTGTGCTGTGATGTTGCGGATTTGTCGTGGTGGATAGCAATGTGCAATGGTAGTGCAGTTTGAGTTTATTTGTACATTTGATATTACGGGGCGAGTGTCCAACTTGTGGACTGCCGTCACTGCCTGTTGTATAATATTCTTTTGGGGCACGACCATGTTGCGGTCGATGTACCTGTTGTACTATTTTTCATTACTGTACTAGGTTTTGCCCCGCGACGGAGTGCACGGATAGCCGGGTTCTGGAGGGGCAACGGGTCCGCATCTCATGGCTTTGAGAGGCAGAGGGGCCCCACTCTAGAATTGGCAGACTATTTGCCGCACTCGTAGGGGGTACAAGTTGACCCAAGGAGGGGTGCCCAAGATTACCGGATTCCGTGAAGTGCTGGGTGGTCCATTCACTATGCTGTAGGGGGCTGCCTCGCTTCAGGTTTTGGCGGGTAACTTGCCGCACCCGTAGGGGTCTAGGTTTCATTGCACAGGCTATCCACACGACATGGGAACGTCGGGTTTCAGCAGCGGCTCTGTGAAACCCGGGGATCCCAGATTATCTGTATTGTTCTGTGATGCTTATTACTTTTCTGTAATGTTGCATATTATCACGCCTGGAGCGATTATTGTATATTGGTTTATATACTATTAGATGTTGTATATGTCTTACACCCGCGCTAGTCCAGTCCCCGCTCTGTCGTTAGTTAAGTAACCTAACGGGTGATGACGGGACCCAGTGACGAATGCGGATGGCATATACGTACATTTTATTTTCGTTCTTTTCTGGTGTGATCGATTGATGGGACTGCGTTGATTCTGATCAATGCAAAGTAAAACAAACCTGTTTGCAGTTGTTGGAACAAATTTAAAATGTGTTATTGCAAAGACGTTTCCTTTTGTTATGCATAGCGGTATTCAGTGGAATATCCTGCACCTCATTCGACGGGGCAAGGGCCGATATCCCTTCACCGGGACTGACCCCTTGGGCAGAAGTTTGCGTCAGGGTAATAACTTCACTATAGTCGATTACAAGTTGCTTTGCATAGCGGTATTCAGTGGAATATCCTGCACCTCATTCCACGAGGAAAGAGCCGAGATCCCTTTACCGGGAGTGACCTCTTTAGCAATAGGTTTTCGCCACTATATTTTAAAAAGCTATCAGGTTCCTTCAGCGATATCAAGTTCACTACGTTAAAGGTTTTTCGCCAAAAACCAGCCGTAGCCCTCCGTCACTTCTTTTGGGTATTCAGTAGTATTCAAGCTATGTATTTTGACCTAACACCAAGGCATAGTGTTTGGTAGCTGCTGGGTATTCAATTGTTGCATAGATAGAAGAGTTGGTTTGGGACAGCCGTTCTGCCATTTTGACCTAACGCCAAGGGCATGTGCGGGTGGGTTCAAATTAACAAGATAGTGACGGGTAGAACTTGGCATGTGACTTATGACATTTTGACCAAACGCCAAGGTTATAAGAGGATGGGGCAAAAATCATATCGGGAGTTTCTAAAGAAACTGAAACTTGCCAAGTGTGCGCATACCTTCTGGAGTATGAGTAACGTGGATGCATTCCATCACGTTATCATGCGATGAGAGTTGGATCCCGATTCCCACTGATGAGTTGGTTTACTCTTCGGGTGATCCCGATTGATTCTTCTTTCTGGTTTGGAGGAGAATTTGACAGGACAGTGGGAGGTTTCCGGATTAGATAAAGTGATAACCATTATGATCTAGGTTAGAGTGCACGCAGAGTGTTTCTTTTCTCTCTCTCTTTGACAGCGACCTTTGACCGACCCTAGACTATGACTCAGTGACCAGGTTGACCGAACCTTCTTAAAATACTGGCTTTTGGATTGTCTATGTTGCATAAGTCATTGCCACTGCTTCTTTTACCCTTTGCATTTCTCAGAACACCCGTATTACTACGGATATCCACATCCATTGGATAGATCCATCGTATGGTTATATACGAACTCAAAGGGACTTCTTCGAGGATGGATCTAGGTTCAGGAGAAATAGAATTGGTTTATTCAATTGTCTTTTATTATCACCTTCTCTCAGGTTGCGAGGGCTCCTTGGTTTAAGAGAGTACACCTATTACGCTTATTGGACAGTCTTATTCCAAACCATAGGCAGGTGCCGAAAGGTAGGGAATGAAGAAAACCAATTAGCCTAAGTAGGGTGTGCAGAAGGTAATATGTAAAGACAAAATAAAGGGATTAGAAAGAGGGCAAAGTAAATTGCGACTGTTATCATTCACGACCAAACCGCGTACTTCATCGCCACTCCTATTTCACCTTTAAAGGAATAAGGTATTATTCAGTTGTCTTTTATCATCACCTTCTCTCAAGATGCGAGTACTCCTTGGTTTAGGAGGGTACACCTATTATGCTTACTGGATAGTCTTATTCCAAACCATAGGCTGGTGCCGAACGGTAGGGAAGGAAGAAAACCATTTAGCCTAACGATGGTGTACAGAAGGTAACGACTAAAGACAAATAAAGGGATTTGGAGAGATGGCAAAGAAATATACGGTTATAGTCATGAATTGGATTTTGGAAGAGGCATTGCTATGAATACCAGGATACCCCTACGAAACATTTTCATGTTTCAGTGCATTGTTAAAGGAAAACTGTTTTCCCGATTAGATACTTACTCCAAGGGTATGTATTTACTAGGTTTCATTCTCATATCTGTATGGTTTTACAGATGATGAGTGGGAGTAAGTTATTGGGAATTAGGTGATCATCCTCATTATATCGGAATTCGTTGTAATTGGTGATATTTGAGGAAATCGCCGGGTACAGTTTTCAACCAACGACGCACAGGTTTTGAGTTGCTTAAACTCAGCGGACTTATACAGAGTATTGTATGTTGTCCAGTGTCCATCGGGACAAAGGGGTAGGTCCTCGTACTATGTTCTGTTTACTTATAACTTCTCTAGTATTTAGACAAGTGTTTCGAAGAAATACAAGGTCTAAGTTTTGAGAAGTTGTGGGTATAAGAATAAAGTTGAGAACCAGGTGTCACAAGTATCGGGATTCTTCAAAGAGATCGAAGATGTAGATTCTTGTGATTGGTATTCAGATGATAGTGATGGTTTTGAGAAACGTGTTTCTCTTTCAGGTTGCTCATAATTGGATGGATTCCTAAGTTGAGTAATGTTGATTACCCTCTTTCCATTAAGTTGATATGCACTGGAGACAGTTGCATGATTTGAATATGGTTCCAATTAAATTAGTGCCAAAGTTTCTATATTGGATATAGAATAGTTCGTACCTTAAAAGATATTAAGGTACGGGGAGTTGTCCAGCTTATGCTTAAAACCAGACTCTGGATAACTCAGGGCACGTTTCTGCAATGGCTGTTTGTGGGTTGACCCTGGCTATGACGAGGGTTGATATTCTACCATTTGAAGATCAATAGTGATATTGTTCTTGACTCGCCACAGTTTTAGTAAAATGGACTTTTTCAGAAAACAGTAGTGGGAGTATGGTAGAACTGGAAGTGATTCCTGAACCGCGAACGATTACGGAAAATTTAATAGGACCTATATATTCAATCAGGTTTGATATTCCAATAGCCACTCCGCAGATATGATGGGTAACCTCAGACACCCGAGAGGTACTCCGGTAGCCTCAAGGACTGTGATAGGGAGGATCTTGTTTACCAAGACTTGACACTACTGTTGTTCCAGGATATGAGACCCGGTAGGAGGGTTGTCGTAGTCAGTGGGAGCAGCGGAAGCATAGTGGGCAAGATGCTTATATCTATTTATAGACTTGAGCAGTTATAGCGGAGATAGATCATCTGATTTTGATGTGACAGTCATGGGTTTGACTTCAATCAGGATAGGGGATGGATCTGTTAAGAAGGTAGTAGGGTATGATGTCATGGTATCTGGATGACATACACAGAGTAGGAAGTAAAATTCCTATACTACGATCGGTTGTACTGTGGTCGTCACACAATTGTTTCTCCAGACAGGATATGGATATAATATTTGACATTCTGGTTTCTAGATCTATGGTTTTAGATCTGGATTTGGGTAGTTTCCCAATGTAGGTACTTTGACAGTATTCTAATGGTTTTTAGAATAGATGACTCCTAGCATGGTGGTGTACCTGCTATGATGGAGTCACCCTCTCTAAAGGTGTCTTACGGACTAAAGGGGAGAGGGATATGCATGATTGGCAGATCACTTGCTTAGGCAATTGAGTCAATCGTGAGGTGTCAAGTACCACACCAGATGTTGTTTTTGCACTAGATGCAATAAGTTTGTATTAATCCAATCCTGGAGAAACATAAGGAAGCAGTTTTAGAACATAAGTACATGTTCTACGGATTTGATGACGGCAGCCTCCTTCGGGAGACGATTATCATTCCAGGCTTCAAAGGTGACATGGTTGACAGAGTGATTGTCAGAGTTATAGTTTTCCCTCTGATGAGGAACAATATTATGGACTGGTGGTCCAAGAGGATACTGTGGGAGGCATGGTGCCGATACTGATTAGGTTCAGTGATCGATACAGTCTAAGAAGTTTGGATTTGGAGTTCATTTATGAACTATGTCCCATCAGATATCCAGACATATTCTAAGACAGGTATTACTCAATTCGGGAGATGGCTTTCTCCGCGAACTTGAGATTAAGAGAGATATAGAAAGAAACATCTAGGCGGATCCACTCACCGAGGCTATTTCTCGAACACAATAGTTTAACAAACGGGCTTTGTGAAACTGATTAGTAGAGGAGTTGGATGTTCGGTTTCACACGGGCTGTGAGTAGTCGACATTGCAATAATTAGCCTTGAGTGCAAGTGGGAGATTGTTGAAAATAGTGCCTTCAGAGTCAATTATTGGATCGCAGGTACGTGATTGCAATGATCGCGGAGGACCTATACCGGTAGGACAGTCTTACTCGAGTTGATAGTATGCTATCTGGTTTGCCTTTATCAGTCATGTACATGTTCAGGTGACTGATTACATGTTACACTTTGATAGAGCCCTTAGGATCTTGCTTTATTACCAACAGTATGATGGCGATCATATACGTGAGAGTTGGGTAGTTTATATGCATATCCTTAATTGTGGTCCCTAGTCGTGGGAGTTTCGAGACAGGGCATCGATACTCCGGAGTAGACTAGTGTGTACAATCGAGACCCCGACGAGGGGCGGTGGCCGGTCTCACAAGCCACTGGTGTCTGTTGGATCACCTAAGATGTATACAGGTGCTCATTGGATTATGAGTACACCGGACAGGACTCGTCGGAAATCTGCTAGTTGGTATTATACATATCGTCAGATAGCAGTTCCCTGGTGACATGTGTACAGGTTAGTTCATCGACCTGAGGTCGTCATTTGTCTCGTGTGAGTTCCCACTGTGCTTTGATTTCTACCCTACCACGGCTCAAAGGAGTCGTGCAAACAGGTAGTTTTTGGGTACAGTCCCGAGCCATATGGAGGCACGTGAGCGGATCGGCAGGAGATTCGTCTCTCCCGGTATTGAGGGTGAGGTCGTGCTGTGTCTAGGAGAGCCATTACACAAAGTCCATGGCTATGGCAGGAGATTTACTGGTAGGTACTCCAGTAGTATCTCAGGGTGTTATTGGGCTACACTCCGACACGACTTATACTGCTATTGGGGGTCTGACGTTTCTAGCCCCCTAGGCAGATATGCGATACTCATAGACGAACGGACCGGACTGTATATACATTGTCACTGTTAGGCTCAGTAGGGTTTCCGGATGAGTTCGCTCATCGGCCTCCCTTGAGGTCGGTCCATGGGCATCCGTTACGCATTGCTAGTGCCGCTGACGGTTTGTGGTTGAACCCACTGCCAGGGTACTGACGAGTCATTAGAGTTCCCCACAGACAGTTTCCCAAGTTCGGGCAAAACGTTGTAGAGGCCGTATGGTTTTATGGCAGGGTTCGGAAAATGCACGTGCGTTTACGCACGTGTTATTTTTCGGGCAGATGATACTGGTCGGCTTTGGTTTAAGCCGGATCCGAGTATTATATTGAGTAGGTATAATATCTTTGTCTCAGTTGCATTTGTATTCGGTCGTAATACAAATGCGAGTATATTTATACAGTTACGGGGTTATCCTGAAAGTCGTTTCAGGATCACTTTTGGAAGTTGCCAATTTCCAGTTTTCTATCAGCCGTCTTTTGACATTCGGTTAAAGACGGATTTATCTTTTCTTGGATGAGGGTGAGTCATGCTTCTAAAAGGTTCTAGAAATGGTGACTAGGGTGATGAGGTGGCGGGTGACTCATCTTTGCATTAATGAATGGATGATTAGGTTTAGTGAGTCATTCATTTCATTAATATGTTTTGTTTTGCTTTAGGATATTTGTTGTTGATCTTTGTTTATGGTCACCTCCTTGATTGCTCCTACACTCACCCTCCTCCTCCATATAAGTGGCCGGCCCCCTCTCCTCCTCCATTTACTCACTTGAAAAAAGATTATGGTTGTTAAAAGGAAAAGACTGAAGTTTTGGATGCAAGGAAATTTCATAGTTCATTTCTTGTTCCATTTCATTTCCATCGGCAACTTCATTAACCGATCGTCCACGGCTTTGGACGAAGTGAGACAAAGTCATCTACTCATTCTCTACATCATTCTTGGTCGTCTCTTTTAGCAAACTTGACGACCGAGTTGCCTCGAGTCAGAGGCGGGAGCCCGTTTAAAGAATCAGTGACGTGGTGCCACCTGGACGAGCAGATCGGAGATCGACGAGATTGGAGCTGCCGCAACAGATCGTGGGATGATGGTTAAAGAACGAAGGACTCGGATCGTTCGGTATAACCTTTCTACACTCTTTACAGTTTGTTAGTTTAGCAATAATGGCAGATCCGGGTTAAAGTATACGATAGCGCCAGTTAAAAAGTTTTTGTTCCGCATTTGGCGTCTGTAGACTTCCGGGGCGCTACCGTAGACTTACAGGAACCTGGTCCAATGGAACATTTGTAGCTCTAGTATCGCAAAAATAGGCTAGAAATCCCTGACATCCCTTCCTCAACAGATGTCCAGCGCGAAGAGAAGAAATCAAAATGTGAGGGGCGGCACCATGGTCCCCCTGCACAACAAAAGCCGACTTGCCGGGAAAACAAAATCTAACTGTCTTCTCGCGGCAGTCCACAGACGTATTGCACGTGGCTAACCAATCCATGACCAAAAGAACGTCGAAGTCCAACATCTCAACAAGGATCAAGTCGACAAGCAACTCTCTCTCGCCGATACGGACAACACAGGATCGGAACACGTGTCTAGCAACAAATGACTCTCCCACAGGAGTGGTCACAACAAGCGGCTGATCAAGCAAACTGGACTCTCTACCCAAACTCAGCACGAAGTGTGTGGAAACGTACGAGTGCATGGATCCGGGATCAAACACCACGTGTGCGTCAACAGAACATACTGATAGGGTACCTGAGACCACAGCATTGGACGCCTGCGCGTCCTGATGCGTCAACGTGAAAACCCGTGCCTGTCCTCCACCTGCAACTGGCGGTCCCCTAGTAATAACTGGTTTCACTCTGCCGGTAGCTGCCTGTCGTCTTCCTCGGCCACCTCGTCCTCTAGGAACAAACCCTCCGCGGCCACGGCCCCTCTGTGCATGAGTCTGACGCGGAGCAACAGTAGGTACAATAGGCAATGCTCTCTGGGGTGGAGAAGGTGGAAGTGTGACATGCGGTACGGCAGTCTCGCCCTCACGTGGCCCGGGCAATCTCGAACACGATGATAAGTACTCCCACATCGGAAACATCTAGATGGTGTCGGCTGACCCTCCTGGGGATAAGTACTGAACAACCGGCCTCACCCCGAGTCTCTGCCACCTGCATGGTGTCTGTCGTGGTGCCTAAATGGCCGTCTCTGTGCCGGAGTATCAGTACAAACTCTCTTCGGCTCTGGAACTACCGAAGTCTCAGCAAGGCGCTCCTCGACTAATAAGGCTGCGTCTATAGCTGCCGCATAAGTCTCGCAATGCTGTGTGCTGATCGTAAGGAACCGTGGTGTAAGCAAGCCTCAGACAAATCTCTTGACTCGCATCTCCTCAGTAGCCACTAGGTATGGAACGTAAACTGATAGCTCGGTAAACAGTACGTCGTACTCTGCTACTGTCATCTTTGGCGTCTGGCGTAAGGACTCGAATCTACACGCTCGGGCATCCCTGACACTCTGGGGAAGGAATCGGGCTAGAAATACCGTCACAAACTCGATCCAGCTAATAGGAGGTAGACCTGCTGCTCTGCCTTTCTCGATCGATTCAAACCATTTCTGCGCAAGACTTTCCAGGCGAAAGCTCGCGAACTCTACCCATCTCGCATCTGAGTGAACGACATATCCGGGCCATCCTATCAATGAAAGACTGTGGGTCCTCGGCTGCATCGGTGCCTGTGAAGACCGGAGGCTTCAGCTTCATGAACTCTGATAGCGATACCGTAATAACCTCCGTAGCTGCAGGGGAAATTGTCTGTACTGTAGGTACCATCGCAGTCCCCATGACGGGTGGAGCTACCTCTGGTCGCTGCGCTCGAACCGTCTCAACTAGCGATCATATCATCTGGCGCATCTCCTGCATGCTGTCCCCTAGCATAGCGATCTGATCTGTCATAAGAGGAACAGTCTTCTCTAGTACAACGGGTGCACTTCCCGGATCAGTCCTCGTCTCGGACGAGTCAACTCGAATCTCGGCTCCCGCGGTCGCTCTCTGTGCCCTCGTACTCTTTGGCGGCATAATGGCAGAAAAGAAAGTAGGATTCAATAAGGATACAGAAATCGAATCACAAGAATGTATACAATCGTGGAGGAATTTCAATCAATAAGTCCTAAGGTCGCTTAGGCGGAGTACCGTGTCGTGAGTATGCCGCGGAACATACACACGCTACGCCACTCTGCTTCTGCTACCTACTCCATCATACCAGGGTTATCCTACACTCCGAAAGGTAAGACCTACGCTCTGATACCAACTTGTCACGACCCAAAGTTTAGCCCGTGACCGGCACTTAACCACGAAACGTCTTCAGGCGTAACGCGACTAAGTAAGCCGAAACCCAGAAATCAAAACCATTAAAAGTATTGAGTGTTTAAAATATTTAATAGAAACATTTGTTAAAACGTTTAGACTTAGTAAAATTCATTAAACTTCAAGTTATTATCTTAAAAAATTTGGCAGATTTCCTTTGTAAAAACTGGGCCCGAAAATCAGGTACAAGGCAATATATGAATAAAATGGTATACAATAATAATAAAGCAACCCAAACGGGAGAAATCACGCCCAACGGCAGAAACAATCACCACAATGATAATATATGACGCCGTAGCGAAGAATGAGCAAAATAAGTGAAAACAAATATAATGAAAGATAAGCTGCATAAATAAAGTCGGCTCACAACGAGCTCGACACCAGAGTACAAATACTATACATCGTCCTCACAACTGGTCTCTAAGTAAATACATGAAAAGTAGATGGAGATTACTAGATACAACAGTGTATACAACTGGAAAATAAACAGATACCGCACAAAAACCCACCTATCAGCAAAGGGCTCGCACGCCAACTGTAATGGTATTCGTATCAAAAGATGCAATAAAACAACCTGCCACGACTACTCCGAGGGGCAACCTGCAAACACTGTGGCACAACGGGGGTGAGTTGCCAACTCGTGAATAGTAGATAACATATAAAGGAAATCGCGAGTATGCACGTGCTGCGATACTCTAACATATGCCAGCAGATAATGTCTATATGATGAACTGGATACACAATAATCATGCCTAACAGGTGCAATTTAATAACATCAATATATATATGATGAGCAGGGTATGCAATAATCATGCAAAAGTACTCTATCAGGTTCTAGAACTACAGGATGAGATGTAAAATAATGAATGCTGAGCATGGGATAAAATATCATCTACACGGAATGTCAACGTGGAAAAATAACCGGTGTCCATCAATGTACCCAAATCCCAGTAAACTCAGGCACCGTCACTCTAATCGGCCCTCAAATCCTATAGATCTCATAGAATCGTGAGTGCCCAACATCGGCACTCGAAATACCATAAAATAATCGTGTCCAGCATCGACACGCAAATTCTCAAGTATCGGGCTCCGTCAGTCGGATCGGCCCACGGGCTCTGTCTGCGGAATCGGCCCTCTGCCCTGGCCGTACGTGTCGTCCCGTATCCATCTATCGACTCTGGTCGGTATCCTTCGGATAGCCGCCAGGTCCAACCAATCACCGGTAGGTAGTGGTCCCTCTGCCAGGCTCACCGTCTACTGCACAGCGATCCATTCTCGCCCCGGGGTACCATACCGGGTCCACCATGTACCCGCAATCGGCCTCGTCCAGCTTCTCGATTCGGGTTCACATGTCACACTTCTCAGAACCGAGAAAAAGCATGGTGGAAGCACTGAAATATCATATTAAGGGAAACCGTGTTTATTTTCTTAAAATAATACCCTGGTTCCCAAATCCAGAACTCACATAAATCCAAACTCAATGCGTCAATCCATGCAATGCGTCGTATGACACTAAGAGTAAAAGAAAGGGAAACCGCAGTTTTAAATGATCCAGTTTTAAAAATATCCCATGCGGTCCCTTAGTTTTTAAATCATGTCAATATCATCCATGTGTAATATATGTATGCGTATAGGTATGGATGTGCAAATGGATATATATGCAATGTGAGTGTAGCAATGTACATGTGCACTAATATGGATATACGATATATATGTGCATGTAACATTTCAAAAAAATAAAATATTTTTTTTGGGAATTTTTATAATTTAATATTATTTTTAATGAATATTTTAATATTTCGGTATAATTAAATACCGATAAATGGGAAAATTTTTGGAAAAATTATGGAAAATTCTAAAATATGGTATTTTATGGAATTATGCCATTTTTAAGTTTTTGTAATAAATAACATGCTAATTTAGTGCTAAACGCGATTAAAAATCGCTAATCGGTTTATTTAGCATTTTTGTGGAAAGCATGCACATATCATTTTTTTTACACTTGTGCATTTCTACCAAGTTGTTTTGGGTTTACTATTTAGGTGAGAAGTATTTAGAGGGAAAAAGAAAAGAAAAGAGAAAGTGAGAGAATGATTAAGAGAGAGAAAGAGTGGGTGAGGGGTTACCTTTGACCTTGTGAACCTTTCCTGCATCATTCTTCACACCATTTTCTCTCCCTAGGAGTTGCTGCTGCTGCCTCTTCCTTCTTCCTCCATCTTCAATTCCCCAAAACACCATGAATACAACTCCAAAATCCTATTCCCATTTCACAAATATTGTTCACAAGCTCGAGAGGAACACTCTAGACCTAGAAAGAGAGTATTTTGAGGACTTTGAGCAACTCAAGAAAATTCTTGAGTTGCCAAAGGAAGTAATTTCTGCACCATTAGAGCAGTGTTTCAATTGCTTATGCATCTATACTTGTTTCATGTCGATATTGTGTGGTTTTGATGAACTTTGGAATTCCAAGTTAGGGTTTAGGGTTTGAATTGAAATCAAAGGTGAATTGAGGTGTAATTAGGGACTACAACCCCTATGGTGATTGATTGGAGACTCAAACCCCAGAATAAGAATTTAGAAACCGATATCGGAAAAACTGTGATTCTGTGAAGGGTAATTGGAATCTGCTATCATCTCGAGACTCCAAAAATTATTTTGGATTGACAGTGATACAAGCAGGCACCTAGGAACCATCACCCAAAACCCTAGACCTTACCCCCTCTTCCAGGACGCAAAATAACACGTTCTGGCCGCAATTTGCGGCCAGAGCAGAGGGGAAATGCCTCGTTTTTGTTTCAGGGCCCTATCTCCAATAAATTTGACCCCTGGCATACGCAATTTTGACTGATTCCACACAGGGTAGAATCTGGGATAATTTTCTTGTGTTGGCGCATAGTTTATGACTTGTTTTAGCATGGATTTTGGTATTTGGTGATTCGTTTCTGTCGGGTGGCGTTTGAACGTCAACGGCAAAGGGTTATTGGTCGTGTTGGCATGCAAGACTATAGGTGTTTACCTATGAGAGTAGCGTGTGCCGTTTTGGTTTCTGATGTGATTTTCATATGCTTTTGCGATTGTATTATCTTGTAGGTATCCTACTTGATGTCGAGGTGTTGAAGATGAAGATGGCGATATCTGCATCGGCACACAAGAAGCAAGATGAGCAGATTTATATCTACGGGGAGAAGTCGGGTGGATGGCGTATAGCACCCCCGCAGTTTGTGGTGATGTACACGAATACGTATAGATACATATATTTATTATATGTTGATTGAGTTTATTAATGATAAAGATGGATTTTTGGGTGTTCTTGGATTGGTTAGTGTTAGTTGTGAAACCCTAGAGTAGTGGTTGCACCCACACACACATGCACACTCATACTTGCATACATTCTTTCTTTCACATGTGCGTATATGGGGATATGTATTTATGTGTTCACATGGGTATGGGACTATGTGTTCATATTCTAGATTTGAAGATAGTACTTGGGATTTGAGATGAGTCGATGAGATTTGATTTGAGGCCGTGAGATCGGTGATATGGCAAGGTTCATATTTGAGATACGCATGACGTTGTAGCGGGTCCTTTGATGTAGTGTTTCACACACGTGCATGCATACTTAGGTGGTATCAGTATTGTACTAGACATAGATCAGTACCCGGATTATGATCTTTGATAAAGAGGATACCAGATGAATAATATGATGCATGTGATATTGACCCGTACCCAGATTTGGGATGTCGTACGACGGATTTGCGTACGAGCTATATATTGATGATAGATCCGCACTTTTGACTTGGGGATGTCTTATTATAGATACTGTATCGGATATGATATTATTGAGGCGGGATCACCGGCTAATATATATATATATATATATATATGTATCGACTCAGATGTTACGCGGTTTCCTTCCCTTTAGTTCATCTTGGTAGCTCAGCCCTATAGTTTAGTGCAGTTGTTAGACTAGATTAGATTCCTACCTATTTCAAAAACTAATGAATCGTGGGTATTTTACAAGACAGGTCAAGGGATTCTATGGATATTTCAAAGGACATATCTTTTCCTAAAAACACCGTAGCCCTTATTTTCAAAACCCCACGATTCGTGTTATTTCAAATGGAACCACTATATGACTTATATTAAGTTAATGCGGATTAGTATTCAGCTCCCGCACATTTTTGTTGTTCGCTCCGCATCGCATACATATATTGTGATTTCATATACCATTATTGATATCATGCTGTTAGGACACCAGCACCATTACTGATGATGCGTATGTACCACGTACACTTACTTGCCGACTCACACACATCATCATCGGTAATTGCCATGCCACGTACACTTTAGAAAATACTATTAAATTAACATGTGTTGTTAGCTAATAGTTTCAACATGATATTGTTAGGTCCACGTTACCTCTCCCGGTACTTTCGGGGTTGCGGAAACGGTAAAACAAGAATTTTTCTAAACATGGTAACATGGACCGTAAAAGCCGGATCTTCGCTAAACAACACACTAATATCCTAACTAGAGATTATTTACTCCGTTAGGGGTTATACCTCAACTTGAACTCCTTCTCTTCTTGTTGTTCTTCTCTTTGCTTGCTCCGAGGGTTGATACGGACTTTGGTCACCTCCGCGGCCTCCCTGAGTCGAAGACGATCCACCCGAGAGATGTACATCGAGCTCCACCTCGAGCCGAGGTAACTAAGGCAAAGAGATTGCTAGTCTAGAAGCCCTAGGTTGTGTAGAAGTGGTAGTGGGATGGTTTTGTCATTGTGGGATCTTTATCTCTCAACACATAAGATTAAAAGATGAATCAAGAGGAGGAAGAAGGAGGAGCTAGCAACCATGGTGCATTTTTTTTCTTCTCGCTAGAAAAAGGCAAGAGAGAGAATGAGAAAGAAATTGTGAGCTAAAGAAAATGAACCATGGTTCAATAATACACAAAAACATCATTACAAATCCTATCTGTTGGAGATAGTGCCCTCAGAGTCAATTATTGGATCACAGACACGTGATTGCAATGATTGAGGGAGGACCTATCCCGATGGGACAGTCTTACTCGAGATGATAGTATGCTATCTGGTTTATCTTTATCATCGTGTACTGCTTTAGGTGACCTGAAATGCCGCTATTACACGTTGATAGAGCCCCTAGGATTCTTGCTTGACTACCAGCAGTATGATGGCGATCATATACGTGAGAGCTGGCGGTCTATAAGCACATCCTTAAATGGTCCCTAGTCGTAGGAGTTTCGAGACAGGGCATCGATACTCCATTAGTAGACTAGTGTATACTGTCGAGACCCCGACGAGGGGCGGTGGCCGGTCTCACAAGCCACTGGTGTCAGTTGGTTCACCTAAGATGTATACAGGTGCTCATTGGGTTATGAGAACACCGGACAGGACTCGCCAGGAACCTGCTAGTTGGTCTCATACCAGATGTTAGATAGCAGTTCCTTGGTGACATGTGTACAGGTTAGTTCATCGACCTGAGATCGTCATTTGTCTCGTGTGAGTTCCCACTGTGCTTTGATTACTACCGTACCACGGCTCAAAGGAGTCGTGCAAACAGGTTTTAGTTGGGTACAGTCCTGAGCCACATGGAGGAAGTGAGCGGATCTGCAGGGGTTCTTCTCTCCCGGTATTGGGGGTGAGGTCGCGCTGTGTCTAGGAGAGCCATTACACAAAGCCCTCGGCCGAGGCAGGAGATTTACTGGTAGGTATTCCAGTAGTATCTCAGGGTGTTCTGGGCTACACTCCGACACGACTTGTACCGCTTTTGGGGGTCTGACTTTTACCAACCCCCTAGGCCCGCCATGCGATACTCATTGACGAACGGACCGGATTGTACGGATATTGTCACTGACAGGCTCAGTAGGGTGTCAGGATGAGTTCGCTCATCGACGTCCCTTTTGGTCAATAGCTGGTGGCCCGTCACGTATTGGCTTATACCTCTGACGTGCTAGTGGTTAAATCCACAGCCATAGTATTGACGAGTCTTTAGAGTCCACCACACTTACAGTTACTCAAGTTTCGGGCGAAACGCTGTAGATGCCGTATGGAGATATGGCAGGGTCCGATCAGATACGTGCGGTATTGCACGGATCAGGATCGGAAAGTTTGTACTAGTGGCCGTATGGTTATATGGCAGGGTTCGATCAGATACGTACGGTATTGCACGGATCAGGATCGGACGGATATTACTAGCCGGCTTTGGTTTAAGCCGGATCCTAGTATAGTACAGTGTAGATTTTGTCTCATTGCATTTGTATCCGGTAGGAATACAGATGCGGGTGTGTATGCACAGTATCGGGGTTTTCCTGTAATTTATTACGGGACCAGTTTTCTGGAGTTTCCAGTTTGCATTCCGTTCCGGCCGGTTTTTCTTTGTTCTTTCCCGGCCGGACTTTTCCGATGGAGGGTGTTATTTGCAGGTTTGCAAATAACATATTGTAGAGGGGTTTCTTGCATATGGATTGATTATGATGGCATCTTTTCTTTTCAACCATCATTTGATTCTCTTTACATCACTTGATTTGTATTAATGGTGATTAGAGTTGATTTGGAGTTGATGTGAGATTGTTATCATGATGTTTTGGATGTGGTCACCCATTCTCCTCTCCAACACTCACCTCCCTTCTTGTTATGGTTTTGACATTCATTCCTCCACCATTCTCATAAGAAGAGGTTGGCCACACTTGAGAGAAAAGAATGAGAGAGTTTCATTTTTGAGCTTGTGGGATTTTTCTTGATCTCTTTTTCATGCTAGGAAAAATGCATGCACCATTTTTCTTATCTTGATTCCTCCATCATTTTCAAAGGCAACAAAACCCCAATGAGACATAGACTCTACACTAGCCTACAACAAATCTTGGACGCGTCGACTTTCCAGATTCGCGCCCGAGTTGCCTCGGCATTGAGGTGGGAGCCCATAAAAGACGCAGGCGATGTGGTGCCCTTCCGGCGAGGAGGCGACGATATGGAGACAAGACTTTCCGCGGGAGATCGGGACGATGACGAGAAGACCGGAGGACTCGGATCACTTGGTATACTTCTCTTCCCATCTCTTGTTTGCTTGTATAGGTTAACGGTTAACGATCCGGGTTTTATTGTCCGCTGTAGCGCCAGTTTCCAAGTAAGGAAATTTTTGATTCCGCATTTTGGCCTCGGTAAGATGGCCGGGGCGCTGCCGTGGCGCAACATGGTATCAGAGCCACGCCATTAACCTAGTCTAGCTTGCTCTAGTATGTTTAAAGACCCGATCGAACAAAAATCCCAAAAACCGTATTTTTCTTCACATCAGTTTCTGTCGAAATTTTTTGGAGTCCAAAAATTTTTCAGGTTGTTGCAGAATGATGTACAGAGAATCCTAAGAACACTGGAAAAACTTGGTAACCTAATCCTTCCGTACGACTGTGGAACCGCGGCCTTAACCCCTCTTTGGCCGCGGTTCCGCCGCAGGAAGTTGGAATCACTTCACCATATTTTTACAGTAGGCTTGTGGGCTGGAAATAAGGGTTTTGGTGTATTTTGTTTGGGCCCAGATTTTCTGCAAGTGCTATAGTAATGCTTTGGGGCCCACTTGGTATATTTTGTTCGATCGGATATTTTAAACTTGCTAGTTCACAGTATTTACATTATATCTGCGACCGTGAATGTCACTTGATCGGTAAATCCCGTCTAACTGCTATAGCCCGGTTAGACGGATTTGCGAACGTGACTTTCACGTTGATGTTCTGTGTTTATGCTGTGATGTTGCGGATCGGTCGTGGGGGATAGCCTGGATGCAATGTTAGTACAATTTTGTTTTATATGTATATTTGATATTGCGGGGTGAGCGTCCGACATGTGGACTGCCGTCACTGCCTGATTGTATTATTCTTTTGGGGCACGACCTGGTTGCGGTCGATGTACCCGGTGTATGTATATTTTACTTTCTGTACTAGGATTACCCCGCGGAGGGGTGCACGGATAGCCGGGTTCTAGAGGGCAACGGGCCTGCATCTCATGGCATTGAGACGGAGGGGGCTTCACTCCAGGATTGGCGGGCTATTCGCCGCACTCGTAGGGGGTACAGGTTGACCCAGGAGGGGTGCCCAAGTTACCGGATTCCGTGAAGTGCTGGGTGGTTCATTCACGGTGCCGGAGGGGACTGCCTCGCTTCAGGTCTTGGCGGGTGACTTGCCGCGCCCGTAAGGGTCTAGGATTTCATTGCACAGGCTATCCACACGACCAGGGGAACGTCGGGTTTCAGCAGCGGCTCTGTGAAACCCGGGGCTTCCAGATATCTGTATTGTTCTGTGATGCTGTATATTTCTGTGTTGTTGCATTTTATCACTCCTTGAGCGAATATAATATATTGGTATATATATTAGTAGATGTTGTATATGTTTTACATCCGCGCTAGTCCAGTCCCCGCTCTGTCGTTAGTTAGCTAACCTAACGGGTAATGACGGGACCCAGTGGCGAATGCGGATGGCATATACGTACATCAGTATATTTTTGTTCTTTGTGCTGTGATCAATTGATGGGACTGCGTTGATTCGGATCAATGCAAGATAAACAAACCTATTCTTATGTTGTTGGAACATTTTTCAAAAAGCTGTTATTGCAAGGACGTTCACTTTTGTTTTGCATCGTGGTATTCATTTGGAATATTCTGCTCCTCAGTCGACGAGGCAAGGGCCGAGATCCATTCACCGGGAGTGACCCCTTGGACAGAAGTTTGCGTCAGGTCATTAACTTCACTATAGCCGATTACTTTTGCTTTGCATCGTGGTATTCTGTTAGAATATCCTGCACCTCATTCTACGGGGAAAGAGTCGAGATCCCTTCACCAGGAGTGACCTCTTTAGTAAAGGTTTTCGTCACTGTATTTTCTAGAAAGTTATCCAGTTCCTTCAACGATATCAAGTTCATTACGTTAAAGGTTTTTCGCCAAAAACCAGTCGTAGCCCTCCGTCATTTCAGATTAGTATTACTTAGTATTCGTGATGCGTTTTTCGTGCATTGCCGAGGCGTAGTGTTCAGTAGCTATGTAGTGCTTTTCTGTCACATGGATATGTGGATTGGTTAGGACAGTCGTACGGTCTTGTTGGCATTGTCAAGGACTCGTACGGGTGGGTTTAACGCAATCAAGATAATGACGGGTAGAACTTGACTAGGACTCTTTGATTTGTTGGCATTGTCAAGGTCACTTGGGTCCTAGGGGTAAAAACCGACATCGGGAGTTTCAAAAGAACTGAAACTTGCCAGGCATGCACATACCTTCTGGAGTGTGGTGACTTGAGTGGATTCCGTCAAGTTATCATGCGATGATAGTTGGATCCCGATTTCCACTAATGAGTTGGTTTACTCCTCGGGTGATCCCGACTAATTCTTCTTTTAGGTATGGAGGAGAATTTGAGGTACAGTGGGAGGTTTCCAGATTAGATAAAGTGATAACCATTCTGATCTAGGTTAGAGTGCACGCTGAGTGTTTATTTTCTCTCTCTCTTTGGCAGCGACCATTGACCCGACCCTAGACTATGACTCAGTGACCAAGTTGACCGAACCTTCTTAACACTGGCATTTGGATTGTCAGAGTTGCAAACCTCATTGCCACTCCTACTTTTACCCTTTTATCCAGCAGACCCCGTATTACTACGAACGTCCACTTCCATTGGACAAAACCATCGTATGGTTAGATACGAACTCGAAGGAATTTATTCGAGGATGGTTTCCGGTTCTGGAGAAAACAGATAGGACTATTCAGTTGTCTTTTCTTTTCACCTTCTCTCAGGTTGCGAGTACTCCTCGGTTTAGGAGTAGTACACCTATTACGCAAATTGGATAGTCTTCTTCCAAACCATAGGCTGGTGCCGACCGGTAGGGAATGAAGAAAACCAGTTAGCCTAAACGGTTTACAGAAGGTATTAAGTTAAGACAAAGCAAGGGATTAGTAAGAGGGCAAAGTAAAGTGTGACTACTATTCACGAACAAACCAAGTATTTCTTCGCCAAATCCTAATTCACCTTTGTATTTCTCCAGGACACTCCGTATTACTACGAAGATCCCAGTTTATTGGATAATCCATCGTATGGTTATATACGAACTCGAAAGGAACTTGTTCCAGTTCGGGGATGGATCCTGGTTCAGGAGAAATAGGTATAAAGTACATTCAGGTGTCTTTTATCTTCACCTTCTCTCGCGTTGCGAGTGCTCCTAGGATTAGGACAGTACACCCATTATGCTTATTGGATAGTCTTCTTCCAAACCATAGGCTGGTGCCGAACGGTAGGGAAAGAAGAAAACCATTTGGCCTAAAGGGGTGTACAGAAGGTAATGACTAAAGACATATAAAGGGATTTGGAGAAGTGGCAAAGAATTATACGGTTATAGTTGTGAATCTGGATAATGGAAGAGGCATTACTAGGAATACCAGGATACCCCAACGAAACATTTCAATGTTTCAGTTTCCCTGTGTACTGTTAAAGGAAAACTGATTTCCCGATTAGACACTTACTCCAGGGTATGTATTTACCAGGTATGATTCTCACATCTGTATGGTTTTAAAAGATGATGAGTAGGAGTAAGTTATTGGGAATTGGGTGATCATCCTCATTATATCAGGATTCGTTGTAATCGGTGATATTTGAGGAAGTCACCTGGGTTGTTTGCCGGACGGCAAGTATTTGGTTTTGAATATCCGCGGTTATGCACCAATTTCAAATTGATATATCTGTACGTCTATTTTTATAGAGTGAGATATACCTTTTGAAGTTATGTCGATGACATTTACCTATATCAGTGGATGGTTAGGTAAGGAGCATTAAACAGCGGTGTAATTCTTCTAAACCATAAGTACAGTTTTCAGCCTACGACACACAGTGAATGAGTCATCAGACTCAAGGGACTTATACAGAGTATTGTATGTCGTCCAGGGTCCATCAGGACAGAAGGGTTGGTCCTCGTACTATATTCGGTTTACTTATGACTTCTCTGGTTCTTAGATAAGTGTTTCGTAGAAACACAGGGTCCAAATTTTGAGAAGTTGTAGGTATATGAATAAAGTAGAGAACCAAGTGTTGCAAGTATCAGGATTCATCAAGGAGATCGAAGGTATAGATACTTGTGTGTGGTATTCAGTTGATAGTAATGATTAAGAGAACTTGCTTCTCTTTCAAATTACTCATAATTGGAAGCATTCCTAAGTTGAGTAACGCTGATCGGCCTCTCTCCATTTACTTGACATGCACTGGAGACAGCTGTATGATTTGAATCTGGTTCAATTAAATCAGTGCCTCTGGTTCTATATTGGATATAGAACAGTTCATATCTTGACATTGTTAAGGTACGGGGAGTTGTCCGTCTTATGCTTAAAACCAGACACTGGACAACTCAAGGCACGTTTCTGTAATGGCTGTTTGTGGGTTGACCCAGGCTATGACGAGGGTTGATTTTCTACCATCTGGAAGATCAATAGTGATATTGTTCTTGACTCGCAACAATTTTAATAAAAATGGATTTTTTCAGAAAACAGTAGTGGGAGTATGGTAGAACTGGAAGTGATTCCAGAACCACAAACGATTACTGAAGATTTGATAAGGAACCTAAAGATTCAATCTGGATTGACATTCCATTAGCCACTCCGTAGATATGGTGGGTAACCTCAGGCACTCGAGAGGTACTTCGGTATGCTCAAGGACGGTGGCAGGGAGGTTCTTGTTTACCCAGACTTACCATTGCTGTTGTTCCAAACTGTGAGACCCGGCAGGAGGATGAGTATAGCATCATTCTAAACTAGCTTTAGAAGTGCACGTCTATATGACTCTGGCAGAGGGTTGTCGTAGTCAGTGGGAGCAGCGGAAGCATTGGTGGTCATCAGGCTTATGTCTATTTATAGACTATAGCAGTTACAGCGGAGATAGATCATCTATTTCTGATGTGACAGTCATAGGTTTGACTTCATCAGAATAGGGGATGGATCTGTTGAGAAGGTAGTAGGGTGTAATGTCATGGTATATGGATGACATACACAGAGTAGGAAGTGATATTCCTATACTACGATCGGTTATACTTTGGTCGTAACACAGTGTTTTCTCCACATGGGACTTGGACATTATATCGTACATTCTGGCTACTAGATCAATGGTTTTAGATCTAGATTTGGGTGGTTTCCCAATCAGGGTACTTAGACAGCATTCTAAGAGTATTTAGAATGGACGACTCCTAGCACGGTAGTGTACCTGCAGGTAATGGAGTCACCCTCTCTAAAGGTGTCTTACAGACTAAAGGGGAGAGGATGTGCATGATTGGCAGATCACTTGCTCAGGCAATTGAGTCAATCATGAGATGTCAAGTACCACACCATATGTTGTTCTTGCAGTAGGTGCAAAAAGTTGATATTCATCCAATCCTGGAGAAACAATCGGGAGCAGTTTTAGAACATAAGTTGATGTTCTAGGGATGTGATAACAGCATCCTCCTTTAGGAGACAGTTATCATTCCAGGCTTCCAAGGTGACCTGGATGGCAGAGTGGCTGTCAGAATTAAAGTTTTCCCTCTAACGAGGGGCAGTATTGTGGACAGATGGTCCAGGTGGATACTGAGGAAAGGTATGGCGCAGGATACTGATTAAGTTCAGTTGACAATACAGTCTAAGAAGTTTGGATTTGGAGTTCATTTATGAGCTAGGTCCCATCAGACATCCAGACATTCTAAGACAGGTATTGCTCATTTCGGGAGATGGTTTTCTCCGCGAACTTGAGATATAGAGAGACATAGAAAGAAACATCACAGCGGATCCACTCACTGAGGCTATTCCTCGAACGCTATAGTTTCGCAAACGAGATTTGTGAGACTGACTAGTAGAGAAGTTCGGTGTTCGGTATCACACGGGCTGTGAGTATGCGATATCGCAATAATTAGCCTTGAGTGCAAGTGGGAGATTGTTGGAGATAGTGCCCTCAGAGTCAATTATTGGATCACAGGCACGTGATTGCAATGATTGAGGGAGGACCTATCCCGATGGGACAGTCTTACTCGAGATGATAGTATGCTATCTGGTTTATCTTTATCATCGTGTACTGCTTTAGGTGACCTGAAATGTCGCTATTACACGTTGATAGAGCCCCTAGGATTCTTGCTTGACTACCAACAGTATGATGGAGATCATATACGTGAGAGCTGGCGGTCTATAAGCACATCCTTAAATGGTCCCTAGTCGTAGGAGTTTCGAGACAGGGCATCAATACTCCATTAGTAGACTAGTGTATACAGTCGAGACCCCGACGAGGGGCGGTGGCCGGTCTCACAAGCCACTGGTGTCAGTTGGTTCACCTAAGATGTATACAGGTGCTCAATGGGTTATGAGTACACCAGACAGGACTCGCCGGGAACCTGCTAGTTGGTCTTATACCAGATGTCAGATAGCAGTTCCCTGGTGACATGTGTACAGGTTAGTTCATCGACCTGAGATCGTCATTTATCACGTGTGAGTTCCCACTGTGCTTTGATTACTACCCTACCACGGCTCAAAGGAGTCGTGCAAACAGGTTTTAGTTGGGTACAGTCCCGAGCCACATGGAGGCAGTGAGCGGATCTGCAGGGGTTCGTCTCTCCCGGTATTGGGGGTGAGGTCGCGCTTTGTCTAGGAGAGCCATTACACAAAGCCCTCGGCCGAGGCAGGAGATTTACTGGTAGGTATTCCAGTAGTATCTCATGGTGTTCTGGGCTACACTCCGACACGACTTGTACCGCTTTTGGGGGTCTGACTTTTACCAACCCCCAACGCCCGCCATGCGATACTCATTGACGAACGGACCGGACTGTACGGATATTGTCACTGACAGGCACAGTAGGGTGTCAGGATGAGTTCGCTCATCGACGTCCCTTTTGGTCAATAGCTGGTGGCCCGTCACGTATTGGCTTATACCTCTGACGTGCTAGTGGTTAAATCCAAAGCCATAGTATTGACGAGTCTTTAGAGTCCACCACACTTACAGTTACTCAAGTTTCGGGCGAAACGCTGTAGAGGCCGTTTGGAGATATGGCAGGGTCCGATCAGATACGTGCGGTATTGCACGGATCAGGATCGGAAAGTTTGTACTAGTGGCCGTATGGTTATATGGCAGGGTTCGATCAGATACGTGCGGTATTGCACGGATCAGGATCGGACGGATATTACTAGCCGGCTTTGGTTTAAGCCGGTTCCTAGTATAGTACAGTGTAGATTTTGTCTCATTGCATTTGTATCCGGTAGGAATACAGATGCGGGTGTGTATGCACAGTATTCCCGGCCGGACTTTTCCGATGGAGGGTGTTATTTGCAAGTTTGCAAATAACATATTGTGGAGGGGTTTCTTGCATATGGATTGATTATGATGGCATCTTTTCTTTTCAACCATCATTTGATTCTCTTTGCATCACTTGATTTGTATTAATGGTGATTAGAGTTGATTTGGAGTTGATGTGAGATTGTTATCATAATGTTTTGGATGTGGTCACCCATTCTCCTCTCCTACACTCACCTCCCTTCTTGTTATGGTTTTGACATTCATTCCTCCACCATTCTCACAAGAAGAGGTTTGCCACACTTGAGAGAAAAGAATGAGAGAGTTTCATTTTTGAGCTTGTGGGATTTTTCTTGATATCTTTTTCATGCTAGGAAAAATGCAAGCACCATTTTTCTTATCTTGATTCCTCCATCATCTTCAAAGGCTACAAAACCCCAATGAGACATAGACTCTACACTAGCCTACAGCAAATCTTCGACGCGTCGACTTGCCAGCTTCGCGCCAGAGTTGCCTCGGCATTGAGGTGGGAGCCCGTAAAAGACGCAGGCGATGTGGTGCCCTTCCAGCGAGGAGGCGACGATATGGAGACAAGACTTTCCGCGGGAGATCGGGACGATGACGAGAAGACCGGAGGACTCGGATCACTTGGTATACTTCTCTTCCCATCTTTTGTTTGCAAGTATAGGTTAATGGTTAACGATCCGGGTTTTATTGTCCGCGGTAGCGCCAGTTTCCAAGTAAGGAAATTTTTGATTCCGCATTTTGGCCTCGGTAAGATGGCCGGGGCGCTGCCGTGGCGCAACACTATCAAGATAAAGTTGATGGCTACATTGAAATGACCATTATCATAATCCAAAAGAAAATGAAAATGAAAAGAAGTGTGTATATCTCTCTTGAAGGTCAATGGTCAACACGGTCAACTGGTCAACAAAGTCAAGAGAGGTCATGGTGGTCAAATGGTCAATGCAATTAGCCATCATAAAATTATCACTAAAAGGATTAGTAAATGATGCCCGCGGCTCATAATGGTTTTGACCAAACGAATTGCCAAAACCCTAATGAGTCCGCCTCAATATGGTTTTGACTGAATCAACTGTCAAAACCCTAATGAGCCTGCCACATAACGGTTTTGGCCGAACCAAGTGCCAAAACCCTAATGAGGCACCTCCTCCTTCATCGCTCCGGAAAACTGTGCATACACACCTGCATCCGCATTCCGTAGAATGCGGATGCACAGAAGACAAAACAAATCCATCTGTGCAATACTAGGATCCGGCTTAAACCAAAGCCTACTAGTATTGCCTGCCCGAACACCACACGTACACAAGTGTACGTAAGTGATCGCAGCCCTGCCGTAAAACCATACGGCCTCTACACGTTTCGCTCAGTGCAGGGAAACTCTCTGGGTGGGACTCTAAAGACTCGACACTACGCTGGCAGTGGGTTTAACCATAGACCGCAAGCGGCACTAGCTGTACGTAACGGTCCCCAGGTAGATGTCGATAAGAAGGCTGATGAGGTAAACCCATCCGATCTCCTACTGAGCCTGTATGTGACAATCTCGGTACAATCCGGTCTGTTCGTCTGATACATCGCATGGCGGGCCTAGGGGGGCGGTAAACGTCAGTTCCTTAATAGCGGTACAAGTCGTGTCGGAGTGAAGCCTAGAACACCCTGAGATAACACTGGAAACCTACCAGTATATCTCGCTTGCCCTGGCCAAGGACTACTCGTGTAATGACTCTCCTAGACATAGCGCGATGTCAACCCCAATACCGGGAGAGACGGATCCTGTCTAACCGTCACTGCCTCCAAGTGCTTCGGGACTGCACCCAACTACTACCTGTTTGCACGACTCAGTAGAGCCGTGGTAGGGTAGTAATCATGGAACAGTGGGAACACACTCGAGGCGAAGTGACAGTGTCAAGTCAGCGGACTAAGCTGTACTCATGTCACCTGGGAACTGAAAACTGACGATAGGTATAATACCAACCATCAGTTCCCGACGAGTCATGTCCAGTGTACTCGTAACCTAACGAGCACCCGCATACTATCTCAAGTACGACGTACTGACGGCTGTGGGACAGACCGTCTCCCGTGCTGGGATGAGAAGCGCATACGCTAGTCTACTCCGGAGTATCGATGCCCTATCTCGATAATCCCACGACTAGGGACGTGTATAAGGATGTGCTTGTATTTTACCCAGCCCCCACGAGTGTGATCGCCATCACAACGCCGGTAATCAAGCAAAGATCCTAAGGGCTCTACTAATGCGTATAGGTGATATAATAAATAAATACACATATACACATTAAAGAAGAGACAAACCAAGTAGCATACTACTATATTGAGCAAGTTTGTCTGTACAACTGTGAATATCACAAGCTTCCATCAAGTAATATACATACAAGTATGATACAGTAATGGCCTCTAGGGCATATACACTAACAATCTCCCACTTGCACTAAGGCCATGTACTTGCGTATCGAAGACCTATCATCTCGATCAGCCGCTCGAACTGAGTTTGGGGCAATGCCTTCGTGAATGGGTCCGCTGTGTTGTCCTTTGTGTCCACTCTTCGCACCTCGATCTCCTGGCGATCAATGATCTCCCTGATCAGGTGATACCGCCTTAAGATGTGCCTGGATTTCTGATGGGACCTTGGTTCCTTCGCTAAAGCTATAGCCCTATTGTTATCGCAATACAAAGGTATTGGATCAACAATGGACGGAACCACCTGAAGTTCACTAATGAACTTTTTCATCCAGACCGCCTATTTTGCGGCATCGCTTGCAGCAATGTATTCAGCCTACATCGTCGAGTCTGCGACGGTATCCTGTTTGGAACTCCTCCAACATGCCGCCCCTCCGTTGAGGGTAAACCCAAAACCCGAGACAGACTTGCTGTCATCTTTGTCACTCTGGAAGCTTGAATCGGTAAAGGACTCGACCCTGAGGTCTCCATTACCGTAAACCAGGAACATCTCCTTAGTCCTTCTCAGGTACTTGAGAATGTTCTTCACTGCTGTCCAGTGGTCCTCACCTGGGTCTGACTGATACCGGCTTACCGCACTCAGCGCGTAAGCTACATCTGGTCTTGTACATAGCATCGCATACATTATAGATCCTACCGCCGAAGCGTAGGGTATAGTGCTCATGCGAACCCTCTCCTCGTCAGTCTTAGGAGACATCTTCTTGCAGAGGGTAATTCCGTGCAATGCGGGTATGTTACCACGCTTGGAATCCTCCATACTAAATCTCTTTAGTACGGTCTCTATGTACCTGGACTGCGAAAGTCCCAGTAGTCTATTAGATCTATCTCTGTAGATCTTGATCCCCAGAATGTACGAGGCATCACCCAGGTCCTTCATGGAGAACCGTTGTGAAAAAAATAGCTTGACCGATTGTAGCATAGGAATGTCATTTCCTATCAAAAGAATGTCGTCCACATACAAAACTAGGAATACGACAGTTCGTCCTACAATCTTCTTATAGACACAGGGTTCATCTTCGTTCTTGATGAAATCAAATTCCTTGATTACCTCATCAAAACAGATGTTCCAGCTCCGCGATGCCTGCTTTAATCCATAAATGGATTTAAGCAACTTGCACACCTTCCCGCTGCTCCCACTGTCTACGAAACCTTCTGGCTGATCCATGTAAACGCACTCTTCCAAACAACCGTTTAGGAAAGCCGTTTTAACATCTATCTGCCAGATTTCATAGTCATGAAAGGCAGGAATGGCAAGTAGGATCCAAATGGATTTGAGCATAGCCACCGGAGAAAAAGTTTCGTCATAGTTCAAACCAGGTCTCTGACGAAAAACTTTTGCCACGAATCTAGCCTTATAGGTTTCCACCTGCCCATCTACACCAAGTTTCCTTTTGTAATCCATTTGCATCCAACGGGTTTTACCCCAGGTGGAGCAATATCCAAGGTCCACACTTTGTTGGCGTACATGGACTCCATTTCGGATTGCATTGCTTCCTGCCACTTATCAGAGTCCCTACTGATAATGGCCTGCCTGAAACTGGTAGGGTCATCTTCTTCCAAGATGCAATCCTCTCGATCCCCTTCTATGAGAAAACCGTAGTATCTCTCGGGCGGATGAGAAATCCTACCAGATCTGCGAAGTGGCCGAGGTTCATCTGGGGTTATTGAACTCTGAGGTTCTGTCAAATCTTCAGTTTCAGTTTGTGGTCGCTGAATTTCTTCCAATTCTACCGTGCTCCCACTAATTTCTTTTGCAAGAAACTCTATTTCAAAGAAAACGGCATGCTGAGCAACAAACACCTTCTGTTCCTCGGTGTGGTAGAATAGATATCCATAACCATTCTTTGGATATCCCACAAACTTACATAAAACTGACCGTGCCTCTAGTTTATCTGGTTTATGCGTTTTAACATAAGCCGGACAACCCCATATCTTAAATCTTTTAAGATATGGCCTTTTTCCATTCGATATCTCGAACGGAGTCTTAGGCACTGATTTAGACGGAACATCATTCAATAGATATGCTGCTGTCAACAGCGCATGTCCCCAAAATGAAAGAGGTAACTCAGCATTACTCATCATGGAGCGAACCATATCCAGTAGGGTACGATTCCTCCGCTTCGATACACCGTTGTGCTGTGGTGTATAAGGAGGAGTAAGCTGAGAGAGAATACCATTCTCTTTTAAGTAATCTAGGAATTCCGTGCTTAATTACTCCCCTCCTCTATCAGACCGGAGGATCTTGATACTTTTGCCAGTCTGGTTCTCTACTTCCTTTCTGAATTCCTTTAATTTCTCAAAAGCTTCAGATTTGTGTTTCATCAGATACACATATCCGAACTTAGAGAGATCGTCAGTGAATGTGATGAAGTACGAGAACCCACCCCTTGCATGTATAGACATCGGACCACATACATCACTGTGTATGAGTCCCAAGAGCTCTGTTGCTCTTTCTCCATGTCCGGTGAACAGAGATTTGGTCATCTTCCCTTTGAGACAAGACTGACAAGTTTCATAAGATGAAAACTCGAACGCATTCAAGAGTCCATCATTATGCAACTTACTCAGTGTTTTCTCTCCGATATGACCAAGTCTACAATGCCACAAGTAGGATTCATTCGTATCTGAATTCTTCCTCTTGCGTGTGTTTTGTATATTGAGAACTGTATTCTGATTTAGAACGTAGATTCCATTACACAGTGTACCCTCTGCAGCCAGTACCTTATGAAGGTAAATGTTCAAGATATTTCTATCAAGAACAAAGTTATATCCATCTTTATCGAGTAAAGAAACTGATATGATGTTGTAAACCATGGAGGGTACATAGTAGCAATCGTTCAAAATCATAGTCTTGCCATTTGGCAATACTAGGTGATATTCACCGACGGCTGCCGCATTAACTTGGGCTCCGTTCGCTACTCCGAGAGACATATCACCTGGTGCAACTTTCCTACTTTTTCTCAGTCCCTGCAATAAATTACAGATATGAGATCCTGATCCGGTATCAAGTACCCAGGAGGTAGGGCTGACCGTAAAATAGTTCTCAATTACAAGAACACATGAAGTAGATGCAAAACCATACTTCTTCTTCAACTGGGTATCCTGGGAATCCATACAATCCCCTTTCCCTTGCTCTAACTTATGACTGTTGTCACAAGTTAGAGCCTAACCAACGTTCCCCAGCCCCGAATAAGAATTCGGATCGGTCAAGCGATACATTTTATTATATTGATTAGGGCGTGAAATGGTTGCTACCTGGAGAGAGAGAAAAGAAACTCTCAGCGTGCGCTCTTGCATGTTTAGATTGATTTTTAATTTATCTAAACAGGATGGCTCCCACTGTCTCTCGAATCCCTCCTCAAACCATAAAGGAAGAATTAGTCGGGATCAATCTCACCGTACAATACTTGCTTAACCGTTCAGCCAGGCCAGTGTCAGTACTTCGAGGGAGGTTTTCCAACGCTTTCGCGAAGTTCCTTAATTAAGTAACCTCTTTTCCCTGTGGGCGTAGCCCCGCTAACACCTTTCTAGACACCTACTTGGTTTATAGCATTGATCGTTAAGCGAGAAAGTTCCCGAGGAGTAGCATATACTCACAGTAGGATCGGGATCCAAATATCATCACGTGACAAAACTGAAGGAATCCTACCAGAATCATCACACTCCAAATGGTATGCAATACTAGCAAGTTTCAGTACTTTTGAAACTCCCGATGTGGTTTTTGCCCCTAACGGTTCATGACTTTGACTAGGTCAACAAGCCACAAACTGTTAGTCAAGTTCTACCCGTCATTATCCTGATTGCATTAGACCCACCGGTACGTACCCTTGACTAGGTCAACAAGGCCGCACGACTGTCCTAACCAATCACATTTGCAATCCACAGAAAAATATTATTTAGCTACCGTTCACTACCCCTTGACTAGGTCAAGAAACGCAGCACGGATACTAAATAATATTAATCCGAAACGACGGAGGGCTACGGCTGGGTTTTTGGCGAAAAAACTCGTTAACGTAATGAACTTGATATCGTTGAAGGAACATGATTGCCTTTTTTGAAAAAATATAGTGGCGAAAACTTTTGCTAAAGAGGTCACTCCCTATGAAGGGATCTCGGCTCTTTCCTCGTCGAGTGAGGTGCTGGGCATTCATAAGATGAATACCTCGATGCAAAAAAAGAATGATCGACTGTAGTGAAGTTATCATCCTGACGCAAACTTTTGTCCAAGGGGTCACTCCCGATGAGGGGATCTCGGCCCTTGCCTCGTCGAATGAGGTGCTGGGCATTCATAACCGAATACCTCGATGCTAAACAAAAGTGAACGTCCTTGTAATAACAGCTTTTTTGAAAAATTGTTCCAACAACGTCTTTTAGGTTTATTTTCTTGCATTAGTTCTTTTAATGCGTCCCATCATTTAAATCCTACCATTGCAGAAAACAACCAAAATATGACGTACGCTTATGCCATTCGCATTCGCCACGGGGCCCCGTCATCACCCGTTAGGTTACTTAACTAACGACAGAGCGGGGGCTGGGCTAGCGCGGCTGAAAAACATAAGCAACGCCTAAATAGTTATTATATATAGATATACAGCATTGATAGCCAATCCAGATCACAGATGAACACTTTGGATATACTATGAACCCGCGATTCGTTCGAGCCTGCAACGAAAAGCGGATTACACGGTCGCGATGAATAGCCAATACCCCACCCAAGACCCCTACGGGTGCGGTAAACTACCCGCCAAGTACCCGAAGCGAAGCAACCTCCCTCAACACCGTGAGTAGGCCACTCGGCACTTCGAGATACCCGGTAGTTTATGCACCCCCTCCATGGGTCTATCCTAGGAGCAAAAACAGTGAAAAGAATTATACAATGACGGCTACAACTCCGACCCGGTTGTGCGGCCATACAAATAATATTATACCAATTTAAAAATTTATTACATGAATGAAAGAAAAAGAAACTCTCATCTCACATCCACCCCGACTATTCATCCGCGACAATCCAACGAGTTTATATACACAAACCATCAGCATTACAGATCACAGATATGTATAACCCCCACTAATCGACGTATAGCGATTAGTAGACGTTCAATACACATATAACATTATAGATATAACCATTAGCCAAAGTCTACAGAACATCGACCAAAAAAATACGGATTTTTGAGCCCCAAAAACAAATTTTGCTTTCTGGAAAATCTGGGCAGAAAAATCATATTCCAAAAATCCTAAAATACCCATATAAGAACACTGCTGGAAACCGATCCCACAACTGAGCTAACTCGGCCGCGGTTCCGCGGCGATTTAACCAAGTTGGGGGATCATTTTTCTGCTGTGGTCTACAAAAATCCTGAGCCGATTTTTAGTGCATGATTTATTAATTTTGGAACAGATCTAAAAATCGGCAGAAACTTGAAGTTCCGGGGTGTTTTGCGGTTTTTCGTCCGGTCGAAATTCTAGATACTTTGCTAACATGCTAGGGTGTGTTTAGTTAGGCTCTGATACCACTGTTAGGTCCATGTTACCTTTCCCGGTACTTTCGGGGTTGCAGAAACGGTAAAACAAAATTTTTTCTAAACATGGTAACATGGACCGTAAAAGCAAGATCTTTGCTAAACAACACACTAACATCCTAACTAGAGATTTATCTACTCGGTTAGGGGTTATACCTCAATTTGAACTCTTTCTCTTCTTGTTGTTCTTCTCTTTGCTTTCTCCGAGGGTTGATCCGGACTTTGGTCACCTCCGCGGCCTCCCTAAGTCGAAGACGATCCACCCGAGAGATGTACACCGAGCTCCACCTCGAGCCGAGGTAACTAGGGCAAAGAGATTGCTAGTCTAGAAGCCCTAGGTTGTGTAGAAGTGGTAGAGGGATGGTTTTGTCTTTGCGGGATCTTTATCTCTCAACACATGAGATTAAAAGATGAATCAAGAGGAGGAAGATGTAGGAGCTAGCAACCATGGTGCATTTCTTTTCTTCTCACTAGAAAAAGGCAAGAGAGAATGAGAAAGAAATTGTGAGCTAAAGAAAATGAACCATGGTTCAATAATACACAAAAACATCATTACAAATCCTATCAAGATAAAGTTGATGGATACATTGAAATGACCATTATCATAATCCAAAAGAAAAAGAAAATGAAAAGAAGAGTGTAGACCTCTCTTAAAGGTCAATGGTCAACACGGTCAACTGGTCAACAAAGTCAAGAGAGATCATGGTGGTCAAATGGTCAATGCAATTAGCCATCATAAAATAATCACTAAAAGGATTAGTAAATGATGCCCGCGGCTCATAATTGTTTTGACCAAACGAATTGCCAAAACCCTAATGAGTCCGCCTCAATATGGTTTTGACCGAATCAACTGTCAAAACCCTAATGAGCCCGCCACATAACGGTTTTGGCCGAACCAAGTGCCAAAACCCTAATGAGGCACCTCCTCCTTCATCGCTCCGGAAAACTGTGCATAAACACCTGCATCCGCATTCCGTAGAATGCGGATGCACAGAAGTCAAAACAAATCCATCTGTGCAATACTAGGATCCGGCTTAAACCAAAGCCTACCAGTATTCCCTGCCCGAACACCACACGCACACATGTGTACGTAAGTGATCGCAGCCCTGCCGTAAAACCTTACGGCCTCTACACGTTTCGCTCAGTGCAGGGAAGCTCTCTGTGTGGGACTCTAAAGACTCGACACTACGCTGGCAGTGGGTTTAACCAAAGACCGCAAGCGGCACTAGCTGTACGTAACGGTCCCCAGGTAGATGTCAATAAGAAGGCCGATGTGGTAAACCCATCCGATCTCCTACTGAGCCTGTATGTGACAATCTCCATACAATACGGTCTGTTCGTCTAATACATCGCATGGCGGGCCTAGGGGGCGGTAAACGTCAGTCCCCTAATAGAGGTACAAGTCGTGTCGGAGTGAAGCCCAGAACACCCTGAGATAACACTGGAAACCTACCAGTATATCTCGCTTGCCCTGGCCAGGGACTACTCGTGTAATGGCTCTCCTAGACACAACGCGATGTCAACCCCCAATACCGGGAGAGACGAATCCTGTCTAACCGTTACTGCCTCCAAGTGCTTCGGGACTGCACCCAACTACTACCTGTTTGCATGACTCAGTAGAGCCGTGGTAGGGTAGTAATCAAAGAACAGTGGGAACACACTCGAGGCGAAGTGACAGTGTCAAGTCAGCGGACTAAGCTGTACTCATGTCATCTGGGAACTGATAACTGACGATAGGTATAATACCAACCATCAGTTCCCGACGAGTCCTGTCCAGTGTACTCGTAACCTAACGAGCACCCGCATACTATCTCAAGTACGACGTACTGACGGCTGTGGGACAGACCGTCTCCCGTGCTGGGATGAGAAGCGCATACGCTAGTCTACTCCGGAGTATCGATGCCCTATCTCGATAATCCCACGACTAGGGACGTGTATAAGGATGTGCTTGTGGATTACCCAGCCCCCACGAGTGTGATCGCCATCACAATGCCGGTAATCAAGCAAAGATCCTAAGGGCTCTACTAATGCGTATAGGTGATATAATAAATAAACACACATGTACACATTAAAGCAGAGACAAACCATGTACCATACTACTATATTGAGCAAGATTGTCTGTACAACTATGAATATCCCAAGCTTCCATTAAGTAATATACATACTAGTATGATACAATAATGGCCTCTAGGGCATATACACTAACAGATATTAGTGTACTTGCCTTATATGCCAGTTTAGACATTTCAGTTATTACTTGCTACTTCATGCATATTGTTATTCACTGTTATGCCGCATTCATGGATTTTTATGCCTACGTTCACTGTTTTACGTGCTATTAGTGATTTGGATTCGGATTTTCATGAGATTTCCTGGATTTGGTGGAAAACCGCAGAAACAAATATAAACTTCTTCACTCACTTTTTAAATGAAAAGTGCGGTTTTCCCATGATGTATGAGTCGTCCACCATGTGTTTGCTGATGGATTTCGAGACCCGATTCGAGGAGTTTGATGAACCGTCTCGGGTACATGGTGGACCCGGTATGGTACTCCGAGGCAAGAAGTTCGAGGAGTAGACGATGAGCCTGGCAGGGGCAGACTACCTACCGGTGATTGTACCTGACGCGTCGGATATCCGGAGGATACCGTCGTGGTCTTGTGATTGGATGTTAGGGGCCGATCTGGACTGACGACACCCTAGATAGTGAGATTTAGACATTTATATTTTGAGATATTGAGGTACTGAGAATTGATGGTAAAGGCCAGGCCGGATAGCCGGAGCCTGAGATATTGAGATATTTGGATTTATGTTTTGTGTCGATGCTAGAGACTGTTTATGCTGATTTCATTTATGATACCTCGTTTTAAAAATATAGAAATCTCACTAAGTTATGAAAGAAGTTTCTCCATTTACATGTATTCTGTTTTCTTGCATTCTTACATCATACATATGATATGTTCCTACCTGGGGCACTGATACGAGCACTTGGTATTATAATTGTTTAGATGTATACCCTAGCCATTACTATACGCTTCAGGTTATATATTTACAGGATATATAGTGATCGTATGACCTAGGATTGCGTTATTCATGCGATTCCTGCTCGTAGATGTTTTCTACTCACGAGTTGGCAACTCACCCCTGTTGTGCCACAGTTTCTTGCAGGTTTGCCGTACAGGTTTCTTTACGTCTTTGCGGGCACTACTTCCTTTTCCGGGTGATTTGCTAGTAGGTGGGTTCACTTGCATCGTGACCCTCATTATACTTTGTTTATTATTATTCAGTTGTATCTAGCAAACTCCATCAACCAAACATGTATTTATTTGAGATAGAGACCAGTGATTTTTATTCTTTCGACCTTAGAGTCGCGTGTTGTATTTCTATGGATTTCATGCTGTTTGAGTTTCTTTTTCTGTTGTGATTCTCGCCCTTCGGCGTTGTATATTATATTGCTTGCGTGGTTGTGACCGTCGATTGACTAAGAGCTAGCTCCCGCTTGGGGATGCCTTAATTCATTATATATGCTTTATCAGGTTTTGTACCCGTTTGGGGTGAGTTTTTACAAAGGAAACTCTGTCGAAATTTTTAGAAAAGACTTATGATTTTTAAAATGCATATTTCGGCGTATGTTACAAACTCCTTTATTTAAATTGGTTTTTCCTTCACTCTACTACTTTTCTTGGTTTGGATTTCTGGGTTTTCGGCTTACTTAGATTACGTACGCCTCGAGACGTTTCGTAATTTAAGTGCCGGTCATGTTCCGTACTTTCGGGTCATGACAAAGTTGGTATCAGAGTGTTAGGTTTTACCTTCGGAGTGTAGGATGACCCTTGGTTGATGGAGTAGGTAGCTTGAGTAGAGTGACGTACCGTACGTATGTTCCGCGGCATATTTACGATTCTCTACTCCACTTAAAAAGCCTTAGGATGTACATTTCTTTGTTCAGTATTATATTCATTCATGATCTAGCCTCATCGGTACCAGTTATGGTTTTGCTGCCACGATTACGGGCAGGGAGAGCTACGGCTAGAGTTGCGGTCAGCACGAGCTCGTCACGAACGAGGACTGACCAGGGCGTAATTCCAGCGACACACGATTGCAGAGATGTGTCTTTTTATTGTGTTTTCGCGCCACGAGCGTTTGATGGATCGCTGTATGAGATTACTCGGACATGCAGATCAGCACCAGAGGATTGAGCCACTGATAGAGCCCAGCCAGATTTTGATGACCGTTGATCTATTGCTTATTCATAATGATTAAGGCACTGTTCAGCGTGCAGACGAGTGAGCCAGTTGTTGCTGCGAACGACGAGATATCGCCCCAGAGGTTGGATCTATTGCAGTACGAGTTGTACTAAGAGATGATAGAAGGTCGCTAGTCACCGAGGATGAATGACTAGGACATGTGGTTCGTTCGCCTACCCCGATGCGAGGTCATCAGATAGATTGATTCCAGCTAGAGGCGACTTCACGCGGATATGTTGAGAGTCGATAGAGGCGATCGGATGTCAGAAACCTATTATTCCAAGTTTAAAGTATTCGGAAAGACATGCAGGAAATTCTATGGACCCTCTAGAAGAATGAAACCCTAACTCGACATAATGACAGTGTGAAAGCTTTTGACCCTTAGGGTTTGCGGCAGTTCCACGGTGCCATTAGTGAGGCTTAGGTTTGCCCTTCTACAGTTGGACCACAAATGCTGTGGTATGTACTCGATACTATTAAACTGTACCAAAGATGTTGAGCTCTTGGGGGGATTATGAGGTCATCACGAATCGATCGGATGGTTTGACTTCATTCGGATGCTAGGTGGTGAGATGCATTTCTTGGGAGACTCCAGATACGAGGATAGCCGTTGGAGCTCAGTCCATGCAGCCACGACGAGACGAGTCCGAAGTAGTCGACATTAGAGAAAAGTGGAGTAAGAGGTTCGTACAAGATCTGGATAAGATTACGTTCTACTCCGCCGACATCAGAGATGCGATACGCATGCTGAGGCTTTGTACTTGGATATACCTTCCAGAAGGAATCGCGATGAGTACGCAGCCATTCCAGAACAAGAAACAGATATACTAAAGTACGATGACTTCCGAACAGTTCGGAAGAGACGAGATTTGGGAGAGACCTCGACAGGACCTTTCTGAAATAAATTACGAGAAGACTTGGACCCAGGAGTGGTCATGTTACGCACACCGGCAGGCCAGAGTTCATTATCGTCAAGGAGACATGCTATGAGTGACCACGACTGTTGGCTAGAGATTCTTAGAGGATGTGTTTGAGAGGGACTTTTCCGCCATACTTGATTTCGGTATTTTGGGCGATCTATTCGCATGATTTATTTTGATGATTGAGTTTCATAATATTTGTTTTCATGCACCATGGTTGCACCTACTGAGTATTTACGATTTTGCACAGTTTTTGCACCTGATATCATTTTCGTGCCTTGGTTTCACATGTTTATGGTTTTATGGGTTTCATACAGTTGAGTTGATTTTGTACATATGTACGCACACTATTTGGTTTTTGCACTAGGTGTAGTTCACATATGCTTGTAGTGCAGGGATACGCATTTGTGAACCACAGTTGCACTGGACTTCGATTAAGATTGTGATGTTCGATATTTGTTTTGTGCACCTTGTGGACCTGATTGGATTTTGCGCATGTTCGATGCTTGATATTGGATTTCATGACTTTGTGCAGGATGGATGAACCTGATTTGGGTTTTCGCACATGTTGGGCGCAAGTTATGAGATGCGATTTTGGTGCACACCAGATGCACTAAATCGAGATTCTTCATGCATGTCAGATGCACCAGTTTTTGCTGTCAGGCACACCTGTTTCCCTTGACAGATGTTTCGTGCACACCCGATGCACTTAGATATTGTTTATGTGCGCATGTATGGCACATTCATGAATTTTGATTTCCGTGCGCACCAGACGCACGCAGTATTCATATGCACATTTTGGGATTGATTTCTTATGGAGCAGTACGTTTTTGTGATGTTTTATTATTGTTTTCGTACTGAGAAGGACGAGACAGATGACTGTACCTGAGTATATTTTGCATGCATTGATAGATTTCAAAAGGATTTCCAAAAGCGAGCTATAGTCTCAGTATTTACCTACGTGTCTGATATGACACGAAACGTTTAAAACAAGGAAAACCTTCTAAATTTTTTCCAAAACGGCGGGACATACAAATTAAACAAAAGATATATACGTATATGGTTATTTTCTTACGATAGACGTCCGCCACTGTGCAGTGTTATGCGCATTGCACAGCGACTTTAAATGATTTGGCATGCATTTCCTTCAGATATTTACATGTATAGATTTAATAATTACATGTATAGTTCCGAGTTATATCATATTGGTTTTGCTTTGGATTTGGCATTCGTGTCTTTACCTTGACACCGATGATTGCGGGACGCTTGAAGGAGTTTCGATTTTGAGTTATCTGCTCATTACTCATGCGCATGCATTGCGCTATGATGCGTTTTATGTATTGATGATTTCAGAGCCCCGACGACTTGGACTTTCATTTGAAATGTTTTAGTATTTGGTGGTTTAAATTTAAATTCGGGGACCGAATTTCTTTATTGGGGGAAGATTGTAACATTTCAAAAAAATAAAATATTATTTTTGGGAATTTTTATAATTTAATATTAATTTTTAATGAATATTTTAATATTTCGGTATAATTAAATACCGATAAATAGGAAAAATTTTGGAAAAATTATTGTAAAATTTTAAAATGGGGTATTTTATGGAATAATACTATTTTAAAGTTTTTATGATAAATAACATGCTAATTTAGTGCTAATCGCGATTAAAAATCGCTAATCTTTTTTTTAGCATTTTTTGTGCAAAGCATGCACATATCATTTTTTTCACACTGTGCATTTCTCCCATGTTGTTTTGGGTTTACTATTTATGTGAGAAGGATTTAGAGGGAAAAAGAAAAGAAAAGAGAAAGTGAGAGAATGATTAAGAGAGAGAAAGAGTGGGTGAGGGGTTACCTTTGACATTGTGAACCTTTCCTCCATCATACTTCACACCATTTTCTCTCCCCTCTCTCCCTAGGAGCTGCTGCTTCTGCCTCTTCCCTCTTCCTCCTCCATATTCAATCCCCCAAAACACCATGAATAAAACTCCAAAACCCTATTCCCATTTCACAAATATTGTTCACAAGCTCGAGAGGAACACTTTGGACCTAGAAAGAGAGGATTTTGAGGACTTTGAGCAACTCAAGAAAATTCTTGAGTTGCCAAAGGAGGTAATTTCTGCACCATTAGAGCAGTGTTTCTATTCCTTATGCATCTATACTTGTTTCATGTCGATATTGTGTGGTTTTGATGAACTTTGTTAGGGTTTAGGGTTTGAATTGAAATTAAAGGTGAATTGAGGTGTAATTAGGGACTACAACCCCTGTGGTGATTGATTGGAGACTCAAACCAGAAACTAGAAACCCAGAATAAGGATTTAGAAACCGATATCGGAAAAACTGTGATTCTGTGAAGGGTAATTGGAATCTGCTTTCACCCTGAGACTCCTAAAATTATTTTGGATTGACAGCGAGACAAGTAGGCACCTAGGAACCATCACCCAAAACCCTAGCCCTTACGCCCTCTTCCAGGACGCCAAATAACTCTTTCTGGCTGCAATTTGCGGCCAGAGCAGGGGGGAAATGCCTCGTTTTTGTTTCAAGTCCCTATCTCCAGTAAATTTGACCCCTGGCATACGCAATTTTGACTGATTCCACACAGGGTAGAATCTGGGATAATTTTCTTGTGTTGGCGCATAGTTTATGACTTGTTTTAGCATGGATTTTGGTATTTGGTGATTCGTTTCTGTCGGGTGGCGTTTGAACGTCAACGGCAAAGGGTTATTGGTCGTGTTTGCATGCAAGACTATAGGTGTTTACCTATGAGAGTAGCGTGTGCCGTTTTGGTTTCCGATATGATTTTCATATGCTTTTGCGATTGTATTATCTTGTAGGTATCTTACGTGATGTCGAGGTGTTGAAGATGAAGATGGAGACATCGGCATCGACACACGAGAAGCAAGATGAGTATATTTATATCTACGGGGAGAAGTCGGGTGGATGGCATATAGCTTCCCCGCAGTTCGTGGTCATGTATACGAATACGTATACACACATATATTTATTATATGTTGATTGAGTTTATTGATGATAAAAATGGATTTTTGGGTGTTCTTGGATTGGTTAGTGTTAGTTGTGAAACCCTAGAGTAGTGGTTGCACCCACCCACACACATACTTGCATACATTCTTTCTTTCCCATGCGCGTATATGGGGATATGTATTTATGTGTTCGCATGGGTATGGGACTATGTGTTCATATTCTGGATTTGAGGATAGTACTTGGGATTTGAGATGAGTCGATGAGATTTGATTTGAGGCCGTGAGATCGGTGATATGGCAGGGTTCGTATTTGAGATACGCATGACGTTGTAGCGGGAACTTTGACGTAGTGTTTCACACACGTGCATGCATACATAGGTGGTATCAGTATTGTACTAGACATAGATTAGTACCCGGATTATGATCTTTGATAAAGAGGATAACAGATGAATAATATGAAGAATGTGATATTGGCCCGTACCCAGATTTGGGATGCCGTACGACGGATTTACGTACGAGCTATATATTGATGATAGATCCGCACTCTTGACTTGGGGATGTCTTAGTATAGATACTGTATCGGATATGATACTATTGAGGCGGGATCACCGACTAATATATATATATATATATATATATATATATATATATGTATGTATGTATTTATGTATGTATCGACTCAGATGTTAGGCGATTTCCTAACCTTTAGTTCAGCTTGGTAGCTCAGCCCTATAGTTTCGTGTAGTTGTTAGACTAGATTAGATTACTACCTATTTCAAAAAATAACGAATCATGGGTATTTTACAAGACAGGTCAAAAGATTCTACGGATATTTCAAAGGACGTATCTTTTCTTAAAAACACCGTAGCCCTTATTTTCAAAACCCCACGATTCGTGTTATTTCAAATGGCACCACTGTATGACTTATATTATGTTAATGCAGATTAGTTATCATCGTGTTTAGTATTCAGCTCCCGCACATTATTGTTGTTGGCTCCGCATCGCATACTTATATTGTGATTTCATATATCGTTATTGATATCATGCTGTTAGGACACCAGCACCATTACTGATGATGCGTATGTACCACGTACACTTACTTGCCGGCTCACACACATCATCATCGATAATTGCCATGCCACATACACTTTAGAAAATACTATTATATTGACATGGCTTGTTAGCTAATAGTTTCGACATGATATTAGTGTACTTGTCTTATATGCCAGTTTAGACATTGCAGTTATTACTTGCTACTTAATGCATATTGTTATTCACTGTTATGCAGCATTCATAGATTTTTATGCCTACATTCACTGTTTTACGTGCTATTGGTGATTTGGATTCGGATTTTCGTGAGATTTCCTGGATTAGGGGGAAAACCGCAGAAACATATATGAACTTCTTCTCTCTTTTTTTAAATGAAAAGTGCGGTTTTTCTATGATGTATGAGTCGTCCACCATGAGTTTGCCGATGGATTTCGAGACCCGATTCGAGGAGTTGGATGAACCGTCTGTTAGTTATATGTATGCCCTAGAGGCCATTACTGTACATACGATGTATATTATAATGGATGCTTGGACATATATAGGGAGGCCTTTCTTGCTCGACATGATAGTACGCTATCTGGTTATACTTTATCTTAACATGTACTCTAATTGTCTCTATATTACATGTTGATAAAGCCCTTAGGATATGTACTCGACTACTGGGACTATGATGAGATCATATTAGTGGGGCCACGGTAGTCGACGAGTACATCTTATAACTGTTCCTAGTCGAGGGTGTATCGAGACAGGGCATCGATGCACCAGAGTAGACTAGCGTATACGCATCTTGACCCATATGATGGGCGATGGATGGTCCCATATACATCGGTGTTTGACATCAAGGATGGTGTACGGGTGCTCAGTGGAGACTGGGTACACTGGACGAACTCGCCGAGAACTCCCAGATGGTATTATACCTCACGTCAGATGGCAGTTCTCCGGTGACACTGGTACAGCTTAGTCTGTTGACCCAAGATCGTCATAGAGTCTTGTGTGATTCCCACTGTGCTTTGATTTCCATCATACCACATCCAAGAGGGGATTCAAAAAGGTGGCTTTTGGGTACAGTCCCGAATCACATGGAGGCAATGAGCGATAGGAGGGGATTCGTCTCTCCCGGTATAGGGAGTTGATGTTGTGTTGTGTTCGATTGGCTATAACCGGAAATCCCTGGCCAGGGTTGCTGAGATTTACTGGTAAGTGTTAGCAGTAGTTTCTCGAACTATTATAGACCTCATATCGACACGACTTATCGACCTACTAGGTTCTGACGCTTACCACCCCTAGGCGAGATATGCGACATATCAGACGACGAGACCGGACTGTACGGGAGTGTTACTGATTGGATTCGCAGGAGAACTAGCGGGATTGCTTGTTGATCTTCCGATCGCTCAATACCCGGGTGGCCGTTACATTTAGCACACCGCTTGCGGCTTGTGGGTGTTTGATATGATCATCACCAACTGCCGGCGTATTGACGAGTCTTTAGAGTCCTACACAGGGGTTTCCTAGCTCAAGCGAAATGGAGTAGGAGCACATATGTGATATGTGCGGGACCGAGATTAATACGATATGAGATACCGTATTCTATTCTCGCGATTCGTGACATTGATCGGTTGTATTTGATATAGCCGGGTTATCGGATCAAGTGTTGATTCGATAAGTTGTTACTTTTGATATTAGTCGGTTATAGCCGGATTATTAAATCAAGAGTTGATTTAATAATTTAATCCATAATTATATATTTGATATATTACATTACATTAACTAGTATTAGCTCACTTATGATTTATTTTCTCACTAGTTTGTGCACATTGTTTATATATGATATATGCAAGTGTACATGTTTGTATCATGCTTGATGATACATCAAAGTTGGGTGTATGAGACTCATACCAAGATTAGGGTTATTGTTTTATCTTAAGATTTAACAAAAGGGTTTAACTTAGTCAAAGTAATCAAGCTTGAAGAAGCTTGGAGAAGCTTTGACAAAGTCCACTCTTTTTTCATTTCTTTTGATATTCTTTAACCTAACCTTTAACCTAAAGCCTTGGTTAATTCTCTACATGAGTTAAGCATGAGGGCTTAACTCAACCATGGTGCCATTATTTATTTGGATAAGTTTTCATTTGGGTGGACAATTTTCTTTCTTTCATCTTCTTCTTCATCAAGCTCCATCCAAAAGCTTACTAGCTCTAATGGTGCCATGAGAAAAAGAGTGAGAAAATCAATTCTAAAGTGAGCCCACTTCCTACTTCTTCATCCTCTACCAATTGACATGTAGTAGAGTGTGTTATCTTCAAGAAGTTTATGACTTAGTGAAGGAATAGCTTGAGTTAGTGTCTCCCCGACGTAGATCATCTTCGGCCTCGAAGTCATCGTAGCAAGCACGTTCGTTCTTCTCGTGGAGCTTCTCTAGAGTCCGGAGTTCACGATTGCAGCGATGGGGACGTCTACACGGAGCTAATGAAGTGAAGGACCGGATCTACAATGGTTTTAATCTCTTTCACTTAGTGTTAAAGTTGTTAACATGCAAGTTTTCGCCTAAATCCTAGTTTAAATATCCGTATTAGAGTTGTTCGGCACGGCTAAAATTTTAATCGGGCATGGTTGATGACTTGTAGACCCTTGTGCGCGTGCCTAGCAACCCTACAGCGGTATCAGAGCCAAGCTAGAGCTTTAGGCGAAGTCTGAGCGAAGTTTAAAATCTGATCGAAACCCGAAACCCCGATGTTTACCCTTCTCTGTACATTTTTCAAAACTGTGGTTTTTTTTGAATTAAAAATGCTCAGAAAAATAAGCAGGAAAAGTTAAGAATTACTGTGAAGTACGGACTACTAATTCGCTCAGATGACCGCGGAACCGCAGCCAAACCAAGTGTTTGGCGGCGGTTCCGCGGCCAAAATTTCGAATTAGTCCCTGGAATTTCTTGTATTTATTCTTAGGTCCTTTCTTGGCAATTTTTTCTGGGAATGTTTTAAATCCACTGAAGTGTTGAGTTTTCTAGGATTATATTGGGGACTCCTTGATTCTATCGGATAATTTAACTTTGTTTAGTCTTTCCGGATAATTTTAGAAACTGTTAAAAAGTTCGACCGGATATCAATAACTCACTTTTTCCCCTGTCGGAATATTTTTCAAAAGTTGGATTTTTTCTTGAGTTTGAAACTTTCTAAGTCGTGCAAGTAACGCGGTGGACCCTCTAGAAGACAACAAACCTTAACTCGATTATGTGACCGTCTTGAACTGCCTCTAAACCTTAGGGTTTGTGGCAGTACTGCGTGCCACATGTGAGGCGTTGGCTTGACCCTTCTACGGCAGGACCATTGGTACCGTGGCATGTGATGGATGTTTTTAAACTGATTTTAAGTGTTGAGATATATTGGGGAAATCTTGGGTGTTTGATTATTCGATCGGAAAGTTTAACATTGTCTATTTATCTGGAATGTGATACAATATTTGGAATCCACAAGTAGTTATGAGATAACTAATTTGAATGTTATAAACATAGCAGTTTAGTCTCAGATGATCGGTTGCCACGGAATTTTGATGTGATCAAAAGTCTGTCGCAATCACGTAGCGTACGCGGATACTCGCCGGGTAAACTTAATAGACAGACACGCCCCATAGCCCCGACCAAGTGACAGTAGGAGAACCTCGTCGCCAAAAGCATCCGTTCGGGTGCTCGCAGCAGCGGTGTTCCGCCTTAGTGCACTTCGTCGACGGCATCTAGGGGTGCGGCCGTCTACTAAATTTTGCGACGAGCATTCGATCAGGATGTCGGGAATCTTGTTGAATTGCCCGACTTGATATTGAAAAGAGTTTTCGATAATGAGACTAAAATGCGGGGTTTATAATTGTTAGGCATGCGATGTCTAAGGAATTCATTTGGTTAGGCATGCAATGTCTAAGGAGGTTGTGGATTCCAACTGTTGTAGTTTTACACTTTCTTTAATGTGACCGTAAGCATAGTATGTGGTGTATCGCCGGCTTCGTTGTTATACATCAACGACAATCGGGATACGCATACTTGCTTACGTTGATGATGAGATATTATGTGTTGCTGTGATATGTTATATTGGATCGTCGTGTTTTGAATAGACGGGGTTTTTTATGTGAGATGAGAGTTTTTTCTTTTTCATTCATGTAAAATTCATTTGTATGCAATATTCTTTTATTGGGGCACTTCCGGGCTGAGGATGATGTCACCATTGTATATTATTTTCTTTTCCGCATTAGGTAGACCCAAGTCGGGGAGCACAAGTACCCGGGTTCTAGGGTCCAGTGGGAGACCATCTCGGGGAGTCGAGACCGGGTCTCCTAACCCTAGAATTGGCAGTGTTGCTTGCCGCTCTCGTAGAGGTCTAGGGATGTGGGTTTGGCTATTCATCGCAACCGTGGAATTCGTGTTTTATACTGGCTCGTATTGAAAACACGGACGTCCTAGTATATCCAATATTTCATATATGTTCTTCTGCTGCAATGTTCTGTGATGAGATCATATTACTGCCTGAGACGAATGTTTATATTATATATATGTGATATATGTTATATTGCAGATTTCGTTTCAAAAGAGATGCTTCTGAAGCATAATAAAATGGGACTTCATTAATGAGATTAATGAAATAAAAACATAAAGATGTTGTAGAAAATTGTTTAAAAAATGGTAGCTCTAGTTCTTGCTTTGCATAGCGATGTTCCTTGTAGAACATCCAGCACCTTATTCGATAAGGAAAGAGCCGAGATCCCTTCACCGGGAGTGACCTCTTTAGCGAAACTAGCAGAAGCTACAAACTCAGTTTGTCTTTTTATTGCTTATATATTTCTTGCTTTGCACAGCGGTATATATGATATACCCTGCACCTTATTCGATGAGGAAAGGGTCGACGATCCCTTCACCGGGAGTGACCCCTTTAGGAAAACTAGAAAAGCCTCAAAAACACTCCATTTAAAAAATCACTCGATTCTACAACGATATCAAGTTCATTACTCATAGCATTTTCTTAAAAACCTGTGGTAGCCCTCCGTCATTTCAGATAAGTGCTACTTAGTATTCGTGCTACGGTAGTTTGGCATTCGTCAAGGCGTAGTGTACGGTAGCTAACTAGTATTTATCTGCTTATGCATATGATGCAGATTGGATTAAGGTATTCGTACGACGTTGTTTGGCATTCGTCAAGGGTTGTGCGGGTGGGTTTAATTCAATCAAGAAATTTACGGGTTGAACTTGATTAGTAGACTATAGGTTGTTTGGCATTCGTCAAGGTCATAGAACGCTAAGGGTAAAATATTACCGGGAATTTCAAGTGTTGAAATTTGCAATGAGATTGCATACCTTCTATGAGATAGTTGGATCCCGATACCCACTTCGAGTTAGAGTTACTCCTGGGAGAGTTTCACACAACACAATTAGCCGATCAAGTAGGTGTCAAGAATGGTGTTAACGGGGTTACGCCTCTGGGAAAACGGTAGGTTCGTGCGAAAGCACGGGGAACCTCCCTCAAAGTACCGACACTGGCCTGGCTGAAAGATTGGCGAACTTGTAGGGTGTAATTAATCCCGGCTAGTCTTTCCTTTTAAGGTTTGAAGGAAGATTTGATTAAAACATTGGGAGACATCCTGATTAGATATATTAGATAACCAATCTAATCTTGCAAGAGCATACGCTGAGTGTTTTTTTCTCTCTCTCTCCAGGTAGCGACCATATCACGCCTTAATCAAGATTATAATACGGATGTATTGACTGAACCCGCTTGTTATACTGAGCTGGGGAACGTTGGTCCCGCTCCAACATATAATTGTTATAAGACAGAGCAGGAAATTGGGGAATACCAGATTTCCCGTGACGCCCAAACGAAGAAAGTGCATGTTGAAGCATCATCTTCGGGTGTGTTCATTACAGAGAACTGTTTCTCAGTATCCTTTACGTCCTGGGTATGAGATACCGGATCAGGATCCCGCATATGTAATCTGTTACATGGGCTACAGAAAGGTAGAGAAGTGAGAACGGGCGATAAGTTTCATGAGACAGAAAACGGTGCAAGTGTTGCAGCCAAGTCTGTTGGTCACTATCACCCTGTATTACCAGAATACATTGATTCTGAACAAATGTTATTAGATACCGAACCTGATATACAACATCATATCAGTCTCTTTATTAGTAAAGAAAGGATATAATTTTGTATTTTTGGATAATATTTTGAGTATTTCCTATATCAAGAGTTGATCGGTTCAGGCACGTTATCTAAAAGCATTGACGTTCTAAATCAAACTACAGTTCTTAGTATACAGAATACACACGAGAGGAAGAGTTCAGAAATGAACGGATCCTTCTTGTGGCATTGTAGACTAGGTCATATCAATGCGACCCGACTAGCTGAAGTTACATAAAGATGCATATTTAAATCTGTTTGAATTTACATCTTGTGAAACTTGCCGGTCATGTCATAAAGATAAGATGTCCATAGCTCTGTTTATTGGAAACAGAGAAAGAGTTAGTGAACTCTTGGGATTAATACATGCTGACGTACGAAAGTCTCCTGTCTACACATGCCAAGACCGGTTCTTTGTACTTCATTACATTCTTTGATGATCTCTCAAGATTCAGACATATGTTCCTGTTGAAACACAAGTCCGAACCTTTTGAGATATTCACAGAATGTAAGTTAGAAGTAGAGAACCAAAATACGGGTATAAGTATTATGTCCTTTGATGAGATCAAGGAGGAGAATACTTGAGCACGGAATTCATGGACTATTCTAAAGGAGAATAAGATTCTTTCTCAGAATTACTCCTCCGTATACACCATAGAACGATGGTATATCGGGGCGGAGCAATAGCACCCTATGTGATATGGTGTGCTCTATGTGTAAGTCCACGTTGCCCACCCCGGTGCTTGCGGGGATGCGGAAACGGTATAAAAATCGGATTTTATCGAACTAGGCAACATGGACTATCAAAAGGAGGATCTTTGCTAAACAAAAACTAACTACAAAGCTAACTTGTTTTAGCTACATGGAAGAGAGGTTATACCTAGGGCTTTATGTCCTTCTCTCCTTGCTCCTTGGAGTGAATAGATGTGATCTCCTTATCGCCTTCTCGTGTCGAAGAAGGATCCACCCGAGAGCCTCAACCTTTGGCTTCAACTTCAAGCTAGAAGTAACTAAGATGCTTGGAGTGCTAATCCTAGAACCTTAGAAGAGAGTAGAGAGTATCTTAAAATGGTTTATCTCAAGCTCAAGGGATTCTCAACTCATGAGAGGGGAGAGCTAGAGAGAGAGGAAGAGGAGGAGAGAGAATATAAATGATAGAATGAGAAGAAAAATGAACCATTCTCACATATATGGGTGAATTATGAAAATAGATAATTAGCTAAGATAATTGTTATGGTTAATCAAGACTTGACCATTATCATTTTACATTAAATGCAAATTGCAAGGATCAAAGAGCATCTTTCATATGGAATGATGATGGTCAACATGTCAATCTAGGTCAACAAGTCAAATGTAGTCAATTGGTCAACAACCATAACCATGCACAATTATATTTAACTAATATCAATTAATCATAATTCACACATAAGCATTAGGGCTAAGAAAATGACAATGGTCATCAACCCTAATCAAAGTCCTCTCCCTCTGTCTCAGTCAACTGTGCATACGCACCCGTATCCGTGATCCGAGGAACACGAATACAAAAAGATAAAACCAATCCCAAATCATATACTAGGATCTGGCTCAAACCAAAGCCCGCTAGTATAAGCTGTCTGGATAGCAAACGTGCACAAGTGCGCGAATGTGAACGAACCCTGTCATAAAACCAAGCGACCTCTACTCATTTTGCCTAAAGGCGAATAACTCTCTGTATGGGACTCTAAAGACTCGACACTACGCTGGCAGTGGGTTTAACCACAGACCGCAAGCGGCACTAGCAGTACGTAACGGTCCCCAGGTAGATGCCGATAAGAAGACTGACGAGGTGAACCCATTTGAACTCCTACTGAGCCTGAATGTGACAGTCTCCGTACAGTCCGGTCTGTTCGTCTCATACATCGCATGGCGGGCCTAGGGGGCGGTAAACGTCAGTCCCCTAATAGCGGTACAAGTCGTGTCGGAGTGTAGCCCAGAACACCCTGAGATAACACTAGAAACCTACCAGTATATCTCGCTTGCCCTGGCCAGGGACTACTTGTGTAATGGCTCTCCTGGACACAACGCGATGTCAACCCCAAATACCGAGAGAGACGAATCATGTCTAACCGTCACTGCCTCCAAGTGCTTCGGGACTGCATCCAACTACTACCTGTTTGCACGACTCCTTTAAGCCGTGGTAGGGTAGTAATCAAAGTACAGTGGGAACACACTCGAGGCGAAGTGACAGTGTCAAGTCAGCGGACTAAGCTATACTCATGTCACCTGGGAACTGATAACTGACGATAGGTATAATACCAACCAACAGTTCCCGACGAGTCCTGTCCAGTGTACTCGTAACCTAACGAGCACCCGTATACTATCTCAAGTACGACGTACTGACGGCTGTGGGACAGACCGTCACCCGTGCTGGGATGATAAGCGCATACGCTAGTCTACCCCGGAGTATCGATGCCCTGTCTCGATAATCCCACGACCAGGGACGTGTAAATAAGGATGTTCTTATAGATTACCCAGCCCCCACGAGTGTGACTGCCATCACAACGCTGGTAATCAAGCAAAGATCCTAAGGGCTCCACTAATGCGTATAGGTGATATAATAAAAGAAACACATGTACACATTAAAGCAGAGACAAACCAAGTAGCATACTACCATTTCGAGCAAGATTGTCTATACAACTGTGAATATCCCAAGATTCCATCAAGTAATATACATACTAGTATGATACAGTAATGGCCTCTAGGGCATATACACTAACAATCTCCCACTTGCACTAAGGCCATATACTGGCGTATCGAAGACCTATCATCTCGATCAGCCGCTCGAACTGAGTCTGGGGTAAAGTCTTCGTGAATGGATCTGCAGTGTTATCTTCTGAAGCAACCCTCCGAACCTCGATCTCCTGGCGATCTACGATCTTCCTGATCAGGTGATACCGCCTCAAGATGTTACTGGATTTCTGATGGGACCTGGGTTCCTTCGCTAAAGCTATAGCCCTGTTGTTGTCGCAATACAGAGGTATTGGATCAACAATGGACAGAAACACCTGAAGTTCTTTCAAGAACATCCTCATCCAGACAGCTTCTTTTGCGGCATCAGATGCAGCGATGTATTCCGCTTCCATAGTCGAGTCAGCAACGGTTTCCTGTTTGGAACTCTTGCAACACAACGCCCCTCCATTGAGGGTAAAGACAAAACCCGACATGGACTTGGAATGTCACGACCCGAAAGTATGGAACGTGACTGGCACTTAGATTACGAGACGTCTAAAGGCGTACCGTAACCTAAGTCAGCCAAAGCCCAGAAAAATCTAAACCAAAATCAAAAGAGAGTGAAAGAAAAACCTTACATGAAAACGATTTTTAAATCAATTGAGTTGCATAGAATCCCTTTTTAAAAACATCAAAAATTCCCGAAAATTTCGGCAGAGTCTCCCCTGTAAATTCTATCCCCCAAAATAGGTACAACAAGATATATATAACCTGTAATCATAAATGGCATCCCTAAGCGGGAGCTAGCTCTTCGCCCAAGGCGGATCACAACCACATGCAATATATAAGTAATATCAAGAAAAGAGCATAAAAGAAACGCAAAATATCAGAAAACACAACGCCGGCTCAAGTGAGCTCGACCCAAAAGAAACCACAAATATACAAATCTCTCAGTCTCATCACTAGGTCGCATATACAAATAGATAGTGGTAGATGGAGAATACTAGATATAATGATAGAGCAAAAAGAAATAAAGTGTGCTCGCAACCCACCTACGGGCGATGTCGCGAGTCTGAGCAAAAGGAGCTGATGATAAGATAGCCGCCGCTACAAGACTGATGAGTCCGACCTGCAAGACACTGTGGCACAATGGGGGTGAGTTGCCAGCTTGTGAGTAGAATATAACATATAGTAAGGCAATCGTAAGAATGCACGCAATGCGTCACAACATGTATGTCCATATGTGTTATAATACCTCTAGTTTGCATGCACATGTATGCAAAGTCATTACTAAATCTTTAAGTGTTTTAAATGCTAAGGGTACTGCATTCTTAACTTTAGAAAATGAATATCTGTATAATAGCTAAGTACCATCAAGAAATCATCTGAAAACCGGTGTCAAGCATCGACACCAAATATGAAATCATATCTGTCTCAATATCTCACTGTATCAATGTCTCAAATATCGGGCTCCGTCAGTCCGGATCGGCCCATATCATCAAATCTCAAGATAACGGTCGGTATCCTCCGGATATCCGCCGCGCCAGACATCACCGGTTGGTAGTCTTCCCCTGCCAGGCTCATCGTCTACAACTCGATCTTCTTTCCCCGGTGTACCATACTGGGCCCACCATGTACCCGAGACGGTTTATCAACTCCTCGAATCGGGTCTCGAAATCCAACAGAAAACATGAAAACTCATGGTGGACGACACATACATCACGAGAAAAACGCAACTTTGTTTTAAAAATGATAAATATAAGCTTTTGTTAAATTCTTGCGGTTTTCCCCAAAAATCCAGAAATCGCAGCAAGACTGAAATCCTCAAGAAAATCATAATGTCCACATGTTATATATGATAAATGTCTATGATATCAATGTATACGATGTGAATTTTGGCTAGAATTCTATGTAAATATGATGATAATGTGAGGTATATGCATGCTATGCAATTTCATATATCATGTATGAATGCAAGTGGCGATACTAAGTTAAACAGGTTCTATAGTGCACGTGGCATGGCAATTACCAAAGGCGTGTGTGTCACATGGATAGTGCGCGTGCAGCAGATGCCAATGCTAATGGTGTTCGTGTCCTACGAAGTGTTATCGCATATGTGCATATGAATATCCATGCAATCTAGCATACTATTAACTATAAGGGAATGCAATGTCAATGAAGGGGTAAGCTAACTAACAACATGAATCTTACAAGAGATAAGGAAATCCTAACTAGGGGCCGCCTCGCGCCATCCACACGATTCCCCCATAGATGAATACATCTACTCACCTGAATGCCTCGCTAATCCGATCCGACCACCGCCTTGCCTTTACGCCCCGTATCCGATGTTTCCCCGACCGATCCTAGCATTGCATAACACACAATATAAGATTACATACCCCTAAAACGACACCAAGTCAATATAAAAAGATCGACGCTCTTTAATTAAACATAACGTGCACTCGGTGCGCGGAAAACACACGAAAATCGCTAAAACCATAACCAAAATCGCCGTTACGGGGAAATCGACAAAACTAAAACCCGACTAGACAAAACCCCGCGTTCGCGCACACTAATAGTCATTAATGAAGCTAATTATATCGTTAATATAACGCAATTAGATCACATCCTAATTTTTATCAAAATCTAGTAAGCAAAAAGCATACCGATTCGATGCAAATATCGCAATTTTATCGATCTAGCGAGCGCAACATCGCACAATTCACCACTCTAACTAATTAGATAACCAAACCCTAACTTAACTCCATCAACCATGCTACAAACCCTAATTTGAAATCAAATCTCATTCTTGAATTTCCTAAACAAACAATTACTACTAAATTAACACTTCAAAATTCAATTTTAGCACATTTAAACTACAAGTTAACAACTAGTTTAGAAATTTCACCTCACAAGTTGAACTCTAGCATGCTCAAGCCACCAAAGCTGCCTCCTTTCTTCAAGTTTTAAGCTAAATTGGCTTGAGGAGAGAGTGGATTAGGGTTTTGTTTTGAATTGGAGAATGAAATTTGTGAATTTTCAATGGATTTTGATAGCAAAATGAAGCAAGAAAGAAGTGAGAAGATGGAGGATTTCTGCAGGTTGGGCTCGGCCAGCAGGTAGAGAGGGGAGTTGTGGGTTTTTTGTAGAAGTTTCTAGGTCAAATAAACCTTTTAAATCTCATTTAATGCATTTCACATCAACCTTTTTCAAAAAAAACCCTTTTTACTTCATTTTTTTCCATAAATTTCAAACCATAAAACTAAAATCTTACAAAGTCATGATACAATTTATTAACACTATATTTTAGTTTATAAAGATTCCTAATTATGAAATTTACCTAATTAAATTTGTATTTATCACTAATTTAATGTATTTTTAAAGGCTTAAAATAATTTTAAAAAATTAATTACAATTTTTTTTTATTTAACTAGAAAATTATAGGTGGCATTTTAGTGACCAATTTATAGTAATATCATATCTAAATTTTGTATAATTAGGTCTACAATGAAAAATACCTGTTTTGACTTTTTAAGGAAAAAGCTAAAAAATTAGCCGATTACCGAAAAACTGCCAAAACGATTTTCGAAGGGTTACAATCTTCCCTCCTTAAAGAAATTCGGTCCACGAATTTAGAATTTAATTACGCGTACCTTCAAAAAGATGGGGATATCTCTTCCTCATCTCGACCTCGGTCTCCAAGGTGACCTCCTCGCTGTTCGGGCCACGCCAAAGGACCTTGACGGACGGTATAACCTTCGACTTCAATTTCTTCACCTGCCGATCCAGAATGAACACCGGCTGCTCGGTGAATGAAAGATCACGCTCTAGCTGGATCGTCTGGTGCTGAATCGCATGGGAAGGATCATGAAGGTACTTACGGAGCATCGAGACATGGAACACGGAGTGAACATCGGGGAAGCTGGGCGGAAGAGCAAACCGATAAGCAACTGGACCAACACGCTCTAGGATCTCGAAAGGACTAACATATCTAGGACTCAATTTCCCTTTCCGCCCAAATCTCATCACACCTTTCATCGGAGAGACCTTCAGGAAAACATGATCGCCAACAGCGAACTCAAGTCGGCGACGGCGCCTGTCAGCATATGATTTCTGCCTGCTCTGAGCCGCTCTCATCCTGTCCCGAATCAGCTGTATCTTCTCGGTCATCTCCTGTACGATCTGCGGCCTTAAAACACTGCTCTCCCCGAGCTCTGTCCAACATACAGGCGATCGACATCTCCTCCCATATAAAGCCTCGAAAGGTGGCATCTGAATCGTTTCCTCGAAGCTATTATTGTAGGAAAACTCTATCAAAGGCAAATGACGATCCCAGCTACCACCGAAATCTAAAACACAAGCTCTGAGCATATCCTCAAGAGTCTGAATAGTACGCTCCGACTGACCGTCAGTCTGCGGATGAAAGGCTGTGCTAAAACTCAATCGGGTTCCCAAAGCTTCCTGAAGTTTTTGCCACAATCGGCTGGTAAACTTGGTGCCCCGGTCGGACACGATGCAAGTCAGAATGCCATGCAGTCGCCCTATCTCATCAATATAAACCTGGGCATACTGAGAAAATCCAAAAGTGGTCTTCACTGGCAGAAAGTGAGCCGCTTTCGTCAGTCGATCCATAATCACCCAAATAGAGTCATACCCTCGACTGGTCCTGGGTAGACCCACAATGAAGTCCATGGAGACCTGCTCCCACTTTCACTCAGGGATGAGCAAAGGCTGTAACTCGCCGGCTGGCCTCTGGTGTTCGGCCTTTACTTGCTGACAAGTCAGGCATCTCGACACAAAGTCTGTAATATCCATCTTCATCCCGTCCCACCAGTAAACCTCTCTCAAATCATGGTACATCTTGGTGGAACCTGGATGCACACTGTATACTGATCTATGTGCCTCCTCGAGAATATCACGCCTCAGTCCCTCTGAACCTGGCACGCACAGTCGAGTCCCAAATCGAAGTATCCCCTGATCATCAATCATGAACTCAGAAACTCTGCCCCGCCGAATCTGCTCAATAATCTCTAAGATACGGGCATCGCCGGACTGTGCCTCACGGATACGGTCAAGTAACTGTGGGCGTGCTCTGAAATGGGCCAGCTGTCCCCCTGTAGGAGTAAACCCGAACTGCACTCTGCTATCACATAAAACCTGCCAATCCGCCGTCGACTGCATCTTTACTGCGCTCAAACAAGATAAGCTACCTCCGGGCCTCCTACTCAAAGCATCTGCCACTACATTCGCCTTTCCCGGATGGGATAGAATCTCACAGTCATAATCTTTCACCAACTCCATCCAACGGCGCTGTCTCAGGTTCAGATCTCGCTGCTGGAAGATATACTTCAAACTCTTGTGGTCAGTGAATATCTGGCACGACTCACCGTATAGGTAATGTCTCCATATCATATGTGCAAATACCACTGCAACCATCTCTAAATCATGGGTGGGGTAGTTCTGCTCGTGTTTCCTCAGCTGCCGAGAAGCATACGCGATAACTCTGTCGTGTTGCATCAATACACAGCCCAGCACCACTCGAGAAGCATCACAATATACCACGAACCCGCCTGATCCTGAAGGCAATGCTAACACTGGTGCAGTAGTCAGACGAGTCTTCAACTGCTGGAAACTATCCTCACATGCCTGGGTCCAATCAAAAGGAACCCCCTTCCGGGTCAATCCGGTCAACGGTGCAGCAATGCGGGAGAAATCCTGGACAAAACGTCGATAGTAGCCGGCCAGACCTAGAAAACTACGAACCTCTGTAACTGATACTGGTCTAGGCCAATGCTGAACTGCCTCGATCTTCTTCGGGTCCACACAAATACCATCTCTCGTCACCACATGACCCAAGAAGTCGACACTGTCTAACCAGAATGCGCACTTGGAAAACTTGGCGAACAGCTGATGCTCCCTCAATGTCTGTAATGTGATACGTAAGTGCTGCTCATGCTCCTCCCGGCTCCGAGAATAAACCAAGATGTAGTCAATGAACACAATAATGAACCGATCGAGATACGGCCTGAATACACGGTTCATCAAGTCCATAAATGCTGCCGGGGCATTGGTGAGCCCGAATGACATCACCAAGAACTCATAATGACCATATCGAGTACGGAAAGCGGTCTTCGGAATATCCTCCCTCCGAACCCGCAACTGGTGATAACCTGACCGTAAATCAACCTTCGAGAAAAACCCTGCACCCTGGAGCTGATCAAATAAGTCATCAATGCGGGGTAGGGGATATCTGTTCCGCACAGTAACCCGGTTCAGCTGACGATAATCAATGCATAAGCGCATACTTCCGTCCTTCTTCTTAACAAACAAGACGGGAGCACCCCAAGGTGACACACTCGGTCGGATAAGCCCTTTGTCCAGCAAGTCCTGTAACTGATCCTTTAGCTCTCTCAGCTCCGCCGGGGCCATCCGATAAGGCGGTATAGATATAGGCCCCGTGCCGGGGATCAGGTCGATACAGAACTCAATCTCGCGCTCTGTTGGCAGACCAGGCAGCTCGTCAGGGAATACATCAGGAAACTCTCTCACAACAGGGACCTGGTCCAACGGAACCTCTGTGGAGCTAGTATCACAAACTTAGGCTAAGAATCCCTGACACCCTTTCCTTAAGAGCAGACCAGCGCGAAGAGAAGAAATCAAGCTGGGAAGGGTAGCGCTACGATCTCCCTGAATAACAAGAACCGGCTCACCAGGAAAACTGAATCTGACTGCTTTTTCACGGCAGTCCATGGATGCTTAACAGGTGGCTAGCCAGTCCATACCAAGAAGAACGTCAAAGTCTAGCATATCGTGGAGAATCAAATCAACTGAAGAATCTCTCTCCCCGATACGAACGGAACACGATCGGTACACAAAACGGGCAATAAATGACTCACCTACCGGTGTAATAACGACAAGCGGCTGATCTAACGGAGAAGACTCTCGGCCCAACCTCGGTGCAAAGTACGTGGATACATAGGAATGTGTGGAGCCTGGATCAAATAATACCCGTGCATCAAAAGAACATACTGGCAGAGTACCTGTCACGACGGCATTAGATGCATGTGCATCCTGAGGAGTCAACGCGAACACTCGGGCCTGTCCGCCACTAGTAGCTGGCTGTCCTCTGCCTCTACCTCAGCCTCGGCCTCTGCCTCTGTCGCCTCGTCCTCTCGGAACCGGACCGCCACGCCCACGGCCTCTAGAAGCATCTGGCTGGCGTGGGGCATCATCAGGAGTAGGTAGTAGAGCTCTCTGAGGAGGTGGTGAGGGTGGTAAGGTCACATGTGGGACTGTCGCCGTGCCCTGGCGTCCCATGGTACAGTCTCTGACATGGTGGTACTGACTCCCACACCGAAAACAATCTGGAGACGACTGCTGGGTCTATGGATATGAACCAAATAACTGACCTCGTCTCAATCCTCTGCCTCCACCATCTCCCGGAAATAATCTATCACGATGTCTGCCCATCTGCCGTTGAGCTGGCGTATTAGTACGGATCCTCTTCGGCCCAGAAACGACCGGAGTCTCAGAAATACGCTCCCCCAAAAGTAAGGCTGCATCCATCGCGGCTGCGTATGTATCAAAGTGCTGGGTGCCGATGGCAAGGAATAGCTGTGTATCAAGCCCTCGCACAAACCTCTTTATTCTCTTCTCTTCTGTGTCTACTAGGTACGGAGCATATCGAGACAACTGGGTAAACTGTATATCATACTCCGACACTGTCATCCCAGGAGTCTTACGCAAAGACTCAAAACTATGGGCTCGAGCATCTCGGACACTCTCCGGAAGAAAACGGGCAAGAAATGCAGCTGTAAACTCGTCCCAGGTCATAGAAGGTAGACCTGCAGCTCGGCCTCTCTCTACTGAATCGTACCATGTCTGGGCAAGACCCTCCAGACGAAAACTCGTAAACTCCACCAATCTATCATCAGAACACCTCAACGAACGGCAAATCTGAGCCATCCTATCGAGAAATGCCTGTGGGTCCTCTGTCGCATCTGTACCGGTAAAAGCTGGAGGTTTCAATCTCATGAACTCCTGTAGTGAAACAAGGATAGTCTCCGTAGTAGAAACAGGAGTGACCATCTGTGCAGCCGGTTCAATCGTGGTCTGTGCGGTGGAAGGAACGTCCTCAGATCTCTGTGCCCGGCTGGACTCAAATAAAGATCCCATCATCTGTCGTGACTCTTCCATGCCGGCCTCTAATCTGTCAATATGGTCAGGATAGGGCGGATCAGTATGACCCTGAGGGGTAGGCGTATCCTCCCGCTCGATCCTCGCCTCAGACGAGCCCGCTCGAATCTCATCCCTAGCGGCAGCCCGCTGAGCTCTCGTAGTCTTTGGCGGCATCGAAGCTGGAATAAGAAACATGACTGATAAGAACATTGCAATTGAATCAACGAATGCAAGGAATCAAGAAAGGAAATACAAGCAATGATGTCCTAAGGTCACTTAGGCGGAGTACCGTATCGTAAGTATGCCGCGGATTATACCCACGCTACGCCAATCTGCTTAAGTCACCTACTCCATCTACCAAGGTCGTCCTACACTCGGAAAGGTAAAACCTATGCTCTGATACCAACTTTGTCACGACCCGAAAGTACGGAACATGACTGGCACTTAGATTACGAGACGTCTAAAGGCGTACCGTAACCTAAGTCAACCAAAGCCCAGAAAAATCTAAACCAAAATCAAAAGAGAGTGAAGGAAAACCTTACATGAAAACGATTTTTAAATCAATTGAGTTGCATAGAATCCCTTTTTAAAAACAACAAAAATTCCCGAAAATTTCGGCAGAGTCTCCCCTGTAAATTCTATCCCCCAAAATGGGTACAACAAGATATATATAACCTGTAATCATAAATGGCATCCCCAAGCGGGAGCTAGCTCTTCGCCCAAGGCGGATCACAACCACATGCAATATATAAGTAATATCAAGAAAAGAGCATAAAAGAAACGCAAAATATCAGAAAACACAACGCCGGCTCAAGTGAGCTCGACCCAAAAGAAACCACAAATATACAAATCTCTCAGTCTCATCACTAGGTCGCATATACAAATAGAAAGTGGTAGATGGAGAATACTAGATACAATGATAGAGCAAAAAGAAATAAAGTGTGCTCGCAACCCACCTACTGGCGATGTCGCGAGTCTGAGCAAAAGGAGCTGATGATAAGATAGCCGCCGCTACAAGACTGATGAGTCCGGCCTGCAAGACACTGTGGCACAACGGGGGTGAGTTGCCAGCTCGTGAGTAGAATATAACATCTAGTAAGGCAATCGTAAGAATGCACGCAATGCATCACAACATGTATGTCCATATGTGTTATAATACCTCTAGTATGCATGCACATGTATGCAAAGTCATTACTAAATCTTTAAGTGTTTTAAATGCTAAGGGTACTGCATTCCGAACTTTAGAAAATGAATATCTGTATAATAGCTAAGTACCATCAAGAAATAATCTGAAAACTGGTGTCAAGCATCGACACCAAATATGAAATCATATCTGTCTCAATATCTCACTGTATCAATGTCTCAAATATCGGTCTCCGTCAGTCCGGATCGGCCCATATCATCAATTCTCATGACAACGGTCGGTATCCTCCGGATATCCGCCGCGCCAGACATCACCGGTAGGTAGTCTTCCCCTGCCAGGCTCATCGTTTACAACTCGATCTTCTTGCCCGGGGTACCATACCGGGCCCACCATGTACCCGAGACGGTTCATCCACTCCTCGAATCGGGTCTCGAAATCCAACAGAAAACATAAAAACTCATGGTGGACGACACATATATCACGAGAAAACCGCAACTTTGTTTTAAAAATGATAAATATAAGCTTTTGTTAAATTCTTGCGGTTTTCCCCAAAAATCCAGAAATCGCAGCAAGACTGAAATCCTCAAGAAAATCATAATGTCCACATGTTATATATGATAAATGTTTGTGATATCAATGTATACGATGTGAATTTTGGCTAAAATTCTATGTAAATATGATGATAATGCGAGGTATATGCATGCTATGCAATTTCATATATCATGTATGAATGCAAGTGGCATGGCAATTACCAAAGGCGTGTGTGTCACATGGATAGTGCGCGTGCAGCAGATGCCAATGCTAATGGTGTTCGTGTCCTACGAAGTGTTATCGCATATGTGCATATGAATATCCATGCAATCTAGCATACTATTAACTATAAGGGTATGCAATGTCAATGAAGGGGTAAGCTAACTTACAACATAAATCTTACAAGAGATAAGGAAATCCTAACTAGGGGGAGCCTCGCACCATCCAGACGATTCCCCCATAGATGAATACATCTACTCACCTGAATGCCTCGCCAATCCGATCCGACCACCGCCTTGCCTTTACGCGCCGTGTCCGATGTTTCCCCGACCGATCCTAGCATTGCATAACACACAATATAAGATTACATACCCCTAAAACGACACCAAGTCAATATAAAAGATCGACGCTCTTTAATTAAACATAACGTGCACTCGGTGCGTGGAAAACACACGAAAATCGCTAAAACCTTAACCAAAATCGCCGTTTCGGGGAAATCGACAAAACTAAAACCCGACTAGACAAAATCCCGCGTTCGCGCACGCTAATAGTCATTAATGAAGCTAATTATATCGCTAATATAACGCAATTAGATCACATCCTAAATTTATAAAAATCTAGTAAGCAAAAAGCATACCGATTCGATGCAAATATCGCAATTTTATCGATCTAGCGAGCGCAACATCGCACAATTCACCTCTCTAACTAATTAGATAACCAAACCCTAACTTAACTCCATCAACCATGCAACAAACCCTAATTTGAAATCAAATCTCATTCTTGAATTTCCTAAACAAACAATTACTACTAAATTAACACTTCAAAATTCAATTTTAGAACATTTAAACTACAAGTTAACAACTAGTTTAGAAATTTCACCTCACAAGTTGAACTCTAGCATGCTCAAGCCCCCAAAGATGCCTCCTTTCTTCAAGTTTTAAGCTAAATTGGCTTGAGGAGAGAGTGGATTAGGGTTTTGTTTTTAATTGGAGAATGAAATTTGTGAATTTTCAATGGATTTTGATAGCAAAATGAAGCAAGAAAGAAGTGAGAAGATGGGGAATTTCTGCAGGTTGGGCTCGGCCAGCAGGTAGAGAGGGGAGTTGTGGGTTTTTTGTAGAAGTTTGTAGGTCAAATAAACCCCTTAAATCTCATTTAATGCATTTCACATCAACCTTCAAAAAAAACCCTTTTTACTTCATTTTTTTTCATAAATTTCAAATCATAAAACTAAAATCTTACAAAGTCATGATACAATTTATTAACACTCTATTTTAGTTTATAAATATTCCTAAATATGAAATTTACCTAATTAAATTTGTATTTATCACTAATTTAATGTATTTTTAAAGGCTTAAAATAATAAAAAAAATAATTAATTCCGAATTTTTTTTATTTAACTAGAAAATTATAAGTGGAATTTTAGTGACCAATTTATAGTAATATCATATCTAAATTTTGTATAATTAGGTCTACAATGAAAAATACCTATTTTGACTTTTTACGGAAAAAGCTGAAAAATTAGCCGATTACCGAAAAGCTGCCTAAACGATTTTCGAAGGGTTACATGGAATCATCCTTGTCACTCTGGTAGCTGGAGTCAGCAAAGGCCTCAATCTGGAGGTCTTTTCCGCCATACACCAAGAACATCTCCTTAGTCCTTCTCAGGTACTTGAGAATGTTCTTTACCGCTATCCAGTGTTTCTCCCCAGGGTTTGACTGATACCTGCTTACCACACTCAGTACATAAGCCACATCTGGTCTGGTACACAACATCGTATATATTATAGAGCCTACCGCAGAAGCGTAGGGTATAATAGACATGCGATCCCTCTCTAAATCAGTCTTGGGAGACATCTCTTTGGAGAGGGTGATCCCGTGACAAGCCGGTAGATTACCGCGCTTGGAATCTTCCATACTGAATCTTTTCAGTATGGTGTCGATTTACCTGGACAGTGAGATTCCTAATATCCTTTTGGATCTGTCACGATAGATCCGGATCCCCAGAATGTATGAGGCATCACCCAGGTCTTTCATGGAGAACCTGTGTGACAAGAACCCCTTGACAGATTGTAGCACAGGAATGTCCTTTCCTATCAGAAGAATGTCATCCACGTATAGAACGAGGAATACGACAGTTCTTGCTACAAATCTACTATAGATGCATGGTTCATCTAGATTTTCGATAAAGCCAAATTCTTTGACTGTCTCATCAAAGCATATGTTCCAACTCCGCGATGCCTGCTTTAGCCCATATATGGACTTAAGCAACTTGCACACCTTTCCGCTGCTCCCACTCTGAATGAAACCCTCTGGCTGGTCCATATAGACACACTCCTCTAAATTTCCATTTAGAAAAGCGGTTTTTACGTCCATCTGCCAAATCTCATAATCGTGGAAGGAAGCAATGGTAAGAAGGATCCGAATGGATTTCAGCATAGCCACTGGAGAAAATGTTTCGTCATAGTCCAAACGAGGTCTTTGACGAAAACCCTTTGCAACAAGTCTAGCTTTATATGTCTTGACCTGTCCATCTACACCAATCTTCCTTTTGAAGATCCACTTGCATCCAACGGGTTTTACCCCATATGGAGCAATGTCCAACGTCCATACTTTGTTGGTGTACATGGACTCCATTTCGGTCCGCATTGCATCCAGCCATTTTACCGAGTCAACGCTCTGAATGGATTGCTGGAAGCTAGTAGGCTCATCACAATCTTTGATGCAATCCTCTGTATCCCCGTCTATGAGAAAACCGTTGTATCTCCCGGGAGGATGAGACTGCCTACTACTCTTGCGGAGTGGCGTGGGAAAGTCCTGATCTTTCAAACCCTCTGGTTCTACTAAGCTTTCAGTAATAGCTCATGGTTCTGGAATTTCTTCCAGTTCTATTGCGCTCCCACTAATTTCCTTTTCCAAGAACTGGTGTTCTAGAAAGTGGGCATGACGAGAAACAAAAACCTTTTGTTCCTCTTCGCAATAGAAGAAATATCCCTTGGAGTTCTTTGGATATCCCACAAACTTGCACTGTACTGAGCGTGCCTCGAGCTTGTCCGCATGCTGCTTTTTGAAAGCTGGACATCCCCATGTCTTAATGTGATTAAGATAGGGTCTCTTCCCACACCACATCTGATATGGTGTAGTAGGCACAGTCTTAGTTGGAACTCGGTTTAAAAGTTATGCAGCTGATTCTAGCGCATATCCCCAGAATGATCGCGGTAACTCAGCGTTACTCATCATGGACCGTACCATATACAATAGGGTTCGGTTCCATCTCTCCGATACACCGTTATGTTGCGGAGTGTATGGAGGAGTAAGCTGAGAGAGAATTCTATTCTCTTTTAAGTAATCCAGGAACTCGGCACTCAAGTATTCACCATCTCGATCAGATTTCAGTGCCTTGATACTTTTGCCTGTTTGTTTTTCTACTTCATTCTTATATTCCTGGAATTTTTCAAAAGCCTCGGATTTATGTTTCATTAAGTAGACATATTCGTACCTTGAAAAGTCATCCGTAAAAGTAATGAAGTAAGAATAACCGCTTCGTGCATGCGTAGACGTTGGACTGGACACATCGCTGTGTACGAGTCCTAAGAGCTCGCTCACTCTTACTCCGTGTCCAGTGAACGGAGTCTTTGTCATCTTTCCTTTGAGACGGGATTGACAAGTTGCATATGATTGATATTCGAACGGATCCAAATATCCTTCTGTATGTAACTTAGTCAACCTTCTCTCATTGATGTGACCCAGTCTACAATGCCATAAGAAAGTTTTATTGATTTCTGGAGACTTTCTTTTGTGTGTATTCTGGACATCGAAAATCTGTGGTTGGTTTAAAACGTATATACCATTGTTTAATGTACCTGACCCAATCAAAACTTGATTAAGGTGAATGTTCACAACATTACTTACAAATGCAAATTCATAACCTTCTTTAGACAATAAAGATACAGAAATGATATTACAAGTTTCATTTGGTACAAAATAACAACTACGCAAAACCAAAAAGTGTCCATCTGACAATCCCAGGTGATAGTCCCCCACGGCCTCAGCATCCATGCTAGCTCCGTTTGCAACTCGGAGGGTCATATCACCTGCCTTCAAAACCCTACGTTTTCTCAACGCCTGCAAAGAATTACAGATATGAGTTCTTGATCAGGTATCCAATACCCAGGAAGTAGAGTTTATTGATAAACCGTTTTCAATAACATACACACCTGAAGCTGAAGCCGCAACTCGCTTCAGATCCTGGGTTCTGGCCTTCCAAGCCTTGCAATCCTGTTTCCAGTGTCCACTTTTGTGACAGTAGAAGCATTCTTCCTTTGCCACAAGCTTTCCCGCTACCTTTGTTGCCTTTCCCTTTCCCTTCGTATCCACTTTACTGACACTGCCCCTTGGTTTGGCGGGGGCTTTCTTCTTCTTTCCCTTGGCTTTCGCCCTGGACCTAGAAGAGGAAGATCCTCCTACAAACAAAGTGGATATCTCCCTACCTTTCTGTAGGGTGCCCTCAGCACTCCTCAACATGTTTAGAAGTTCGGAAAGTTCAACCTCCTTTCCTTGCATGTTGAAGTTTAGGACAAACTGGACGTAAGTGGAAGGAAGGGACTGGAGAATCAAGTCAGTATAGAGTTCATTCTCCAACGTGGTCCCAAGGTCCGCGAGCTCCTCTATGTAGCCAATCATCTTAAGCACGTGTTCCGCTACCGATGATCCGACGCCCAATCTTGCCGAAAATAGCTTCTTCGACACTTCGTATCTGGCGATACGAGACTGCTCTCCATACTGTTCTTTTGTATGAAGAAATATGGATTCTAGGTCCATATTCTCGTGCCTCCTCTGATGTCCGTTGTCCATAGAGGCAAGCACGAGGCATTTGGCCTTCGTGCAATCAATCTCCCATGTCTTACGGATTTCTATATCCGCGACGCTGGAGGTGGGACCTGGGACAGGGGGAGCTTTGGTGGTAAGGATATACCCCAACTTGTCATAAGTGATTGCCATCTTGACATTCCTGAGCCAATCTTTGTAGTTTGGCCCTGTCAGTATGTTTTTATCTAGTAATAACTTAAGTCCGGTCATGTTGAATGGTCGCTGCAATTAGGAGAGAGAAAAGAAACACTTTAGCATGATGCTCTTGCAAGTTTAGAGTGTTTTTTAGTTTGTCTAAACAGGATGGCTCCCACTGTCTCTCGAATCCCTCCTCAAACCATAAAGGAAGAATTAGTCGGGATCAATCTCACCGTACAATACTTGCTTAACCGTTCAGCCAGGCCAGTGTCGGTACATCGAGGGAGGTTTTCCAACGCTTTCACGAAGTTCCTTAATTAAGTAACCTCTTTTCCCTGTGGGCGTAGCCCCGCTAACACCTTTCTAGACACCTACTAGGTTTATAGCATTGATCGTTAAGTGAGAGATTTCCCTAGGAGTAGCATATACTCACAGTAGGATCGGGATCCAAATATCATCGCGTGATAAAACCGATGGAATCCTACCAGAATCATCACACTCCAAATGGTATGCAGCGCTAGCAAGTTTCGGTACTTATGAAACTCCCGATGTGGATTTTTGCCCCATGCTCTTATGACCTTGACTTTGGCCAAAATATCATAAGTCACATGTCAATTTCTACCCGTCATTCTCCTGGTTAATTTGTACCCACCCGTACCTACCCTTGACTTTGGCCAAAATGGCAGCACGACTGTCCCAAACCAACGCATCTACCTATGCTGCACATGAATACCCAATAGCTACCAATCACTATGTCTTGACTTTGGCCAACATACATAGCTTGAATACTTTTTGACCATTCATGTGGAATGACGGAGGGCTACGAATGGTTTTGGCGAAACCGTGAACGTAGTGAACTTGATATAATCGATGGAACGAGATAGCTTTTAAAAGGAGTGGTTCAAGCTCCGCATTTAAAAGTTTAGTTTTGAAAAGAACCGAGTGGTTTTCAAAGAGTTCCAATCGACTTTTACTTGGTTTATTTTCTTGCATTAATTTTAATGCGTCCAATCTTTTAATCCTAGCATTGCAGAAAACAACCAAAATATGATGTACGCTTATTCCATCTGCATTCGCCATGGGGCCCCGTCATCACCCGTTAGGTTACTTAACTAACGACAGAGCGGGGGCTGGACTAGCACGGATGCAAAACATAAGCAACACCTAAATAGATATCATATATAGATATATAGCAATGATAGTCAATCCAGATCACAGATGAACACTTTGGATATACTAGGAATCCGCGATTCGTTCGAGCGTGCAACGAAAAGCGGATTACACGGTCGCGATGAATAGCTAATACCCCACCCAAGACCCCTACGGGTGAGGCAAACTACCCGCCAGGTACCCGAAGCGAAGCAACCTCCCTCAACGACGTGAGTAGGCCACTCGGCACTTCGAGATACCCAGTAGTTTGTGCACCCCACCATGGGTCTATCCTAGGAGAAAAATCAGTAAAAAGAAATTATACAATGACGGCTACAACCCCGACCTGGTTGTGCGGCCAAACAAATAATATTACATCAATTTACATATTACATGAATGAAAGAAAAAAGAAACTCTCATCTCACATCCACCCCGGCTATTCATCCGCGACAATCCACCGAGTTCATATACACAAAACAACAAGCATTACAGATCATAGATATGTATAACCCCCATTAATCGACGTATAGCGATTAGCAGACGTTAAATACATATAAACATCACAGATATAACCCAATAGTCAAAGTATAGGGAAGTTCGATCAAAAATACGGATTTATAGCCACCCCAAATACAAATTTCTTTTCTGGAAAATCTGGGCAGAAATAAAATATCTTAAAAATCCCAAAACCATAAAATAAGAACACGGCAAGAGAAACGAGCCGAGGCCGAGTCAACTCGGCCGCGTATCCGCGGCAGAAGCAAGCTTCTGCCGCGGAACCGCGGTGAGTTGGTCGGTTCGCTGGTTCGTTTTTCTTGGGTGTACTGTAAAAACACTGAGCCGATTTTTAAGGTGTGATTTATTATTTTTAAAGCAGATTTAAAAATCGGCAGAAACTTGGGTTTTTTGAAAAAAGTTGTGATTTTTACCGATCGAACTTCTATACACTTTACTAACCAGCTAGTTTATGTTTAGTTAGGCTCTGATACCACTGTAAGTCCACGTTTCCCACCCCGGTGCTTGCGGGGAGGCGGAAATGGTATAAAAATCGGATTTTTATCGAACTAGGCAACATGGACTATCAAAAGGAGGATCTTTGCTAAACAAAAACTAATTACAAAGCTAACTAGTTTTAGCTACATGGAAGAGAGGTTATACCTAGGGCTTTATGTCCTTCTCTCCTTGCTCCTTGGAGTGAATAGATGTGATCTCCTTGTCGCCTTCTCGTGTCGAAGAAGGATCCACCCGAGAGCCTCAACCTTCGGCTTCAACTTCAAGCTAGAAGTAACTAAGATGCTTGGAGTGCTAATCCTAGAACCTTAGAAGAGAGTAGAGAGTATCTTAGAATGGTTTATCTCAAGCTCAAGGGATTCTCAACTCATGAGAGGGGAGAGCTAGAGAGAGAGGAAGAGGAGGAGAGAGAATCTAAATGATAGAATGAGAAGAAAAATGAACCATTCTCACATATATGGGTGAATTATGAAAATAGAAAATTAGCTAAGATAATTGTCATGGTTAATCAAACATGACCATTATCATTTCACATTAAATGCAAATTGCAAGGATCAAAGAGCATCTTTCATATGGAATGATGATGGTCAACATGTCAACCTAGGTCAACAAGTCAAATGTAGTCAAATGGTCTACAACCCTAACCATGCACAATTATATTTAACTAATATCAATTAATCATAATTCACACATAATCATTAGGGTTAAGAAATGACAATGGTCATCAACCCTAATCAAAGTCCTCTCCCTCTGTCTCAGTCAACTGCGCATACGCACCCGTATCCGTGATTCGAGGAACACGAATAGAAAGAGATAAAACCAATCCCAAATCATATACTGGGATCTGGCTTAAACCAAAGCCCGCTAGTATAAGCTGTCCGGACAGCAACCGTGCACAAGTGCGCGGATGTGAACGAACCCTGTCGCAAAACCATGCGACCTCTACTCATTTTGCTTAAAGGCGAATAACTCTCTGTGTGGGACACTAAAGACTCGACACTACGCTGGCAGTGGGTTTAACCACAGACCGCAAGCGGCACTAGCTGTACGTAACGGTCCCCAGGTAGATGTCGATAAGAAGACTGACGAGGTGAACCCATCTGAACTCCTACTGAGCCTGAATATGACAGTCTCCGTACAGTCCGGTCTGTTCGTCTAATACGTCGCATGGCGGACCTAGAGGGCGGTAAACGTCAGTCCCCTAATAGCGGTACAAGTCGTGTCGGAGTGTAGCCAAGAACACCCTGAGATAACACTGGAAACATACCAGTATATCTCGCTTGCCCTGGCCAGGGACTACTTGTGTAATGGCTCTCCTAGACACAGCGCGATGTCAACCCCCAATACTGGGAGAGACGAATCCTGTCTAACCGTCACTGCCTCCATGTGCTTCGGGACTGCACCCAACTACTACATGATTGCACGACTCCTTTGAGCCGTGGTAGGGTAGTAATCAAAGTATAGTGGGAACACACTCGAGGTGAAGTGACAGTGTCAAGTCAGCGGACTAAGCTGTACTCATGTCACCTGGGAACTGATAACCGACGATAAGTATAATACCAACCAACAGTTCCCGACGAGTCCTGTCCAGTGTACTCGTAACCTAACGAGCACCCGTATACTATCTCAAGTACGACGTACTGACGGCTGTGGGATAGACCGTCTCCCGTGCTGGGATGAGAAGCGCATACGCTAGTCTACTCCGGAGTATCGATGCCCTGTCTCGATAATCCCATGACCAGGGACGTGTAAATAAGGATGTGCTTGTAGATTACCCAGCCCCACGAGTGTGACTGCCATCACAACGCTGGTAATCAAGCAAAGATACTAAGGGCTCCACTAATGCGTATAGGTGATATAATAAAAGAAACACATGTACACATTAAAGCAGAGACAAACCAAGTAGCATACTACCATTTCGAGCAAGATTGTCTATACAACTGTGAATATCCCAAGCTTCCATCAAGTAATATGCATACTAGTATGATACAGTAATGGCCTCTAGGGCATATACACTAACACTATGATGAGTACTACTGGGTTTCCTATTTCCTTTTGGGAGTTATGCGCTTGAGAAGCTGCATACCTATTGAATAGGGTTCAAATCAAATCAGTTTCCTACCACTTCATATGTGATATGGAATGGGAAGAGCCCATATCTTAAGTATGTTAAGATTTGGGGTTGTCCGACCTATGTCTAAAAACAAAATCCGGATAAGCTCGAGGCTAGGTCTGTTATGTAGAACTGGAAATGTTCCAGCTATACAAACTGCAGCTGATGATTTGGTAGAACCAAAGGATTCAATAGTTTCCAACGAACCTCGGCCTCTCCACCGATCTGGTAGGGTTCCTCACCCACCTGAGAGATACTTCGGTTTCTCTATGACAGTGGGAGAGATGATTGCATCATGAGATGATGACCCAACTAGTTTTGAGCTGGCCATGAGGAGTGGGACTCTGTAAGAATGGCTGGATGCTTATGGATCTGAGATGGAATCCTTATACACCAACAAAGTATGGACTTTGGTTGCTTTATCTGAAGGGTTAAATCCCTATCAGGAGCGAGTATATCTTGAGAAGATTACTTGGTGTACATGGAAAAGTTGAGACTTTCAAAGCTATGCTTAAGTCTATCCAGATCCTACTTGCCACGGCTACATACCATGATTACGATATCTGGTGGTTGGGTGTCATGACTGCTTTTCTAAATGACGATTTGGAAGAGTGCGTCTATAAGTACACAGCCAGAGGGTTTCGTAGACAGTTGGAGCAGCGGAAACGTGTGCAAGATGTTTTATGAGATAAAACAGGCATCGCGGAGTTGGAACATCTGTTTTGATGTGGTAGTCAAAGAGTTTGACTTCATCAGAATGGTAGAAGAACCATGTATATACAAAAAGATAGTAGGGAGTTTGGTGGTGATCCTCGTAGAGTACGTGGATGACATACTCTTAATAGGGAAGGAGTTTCCTATGCTACGCTCGGTCAATCTCCGCTTATCACAAGGATTCTCCATATAGGATCAAAGTGATACCTCCTATATCCTGGGTTTTTGGATCTATGAGATAGATCTAATTGGATGTTATGATTCTTACTAGTTGCAGTGAGATGGTATCAATCGATCCTGGAGAGAATCACTGGAAAGGTTCCACGGTGATAAGGACGACTGAATGTCAGTCGCATGCATTCTCTTTACCCTCAGTGGAGGGACGGTATGTTGGAAGAGTTCCAAGCTAGATACCGTGACTTACTAGACGATTAAAGGCAAGATACATCGTTACCAAGGATGCTACCAAAGAGGCAGTCTGTATATATAAGTTCATGAGATGAACTTCGTTCCTACCATTGTGTGACAATGGAGTTGTGGCTTTTGCCAAAGAACCCCCCGTCCCATCTGAAATCCAGATATAATTCTTAGGCAGTATCACCTGATCATGGAGATGGTTGATCTCCAGAGAGATCGAGGTTAGGAGAGTAGACACGGAGGACAACAGCGCGGATACACTCACAAAGGCCTTTTTCCTAGTAGAGACTTTTAAGGGATGGTTGAGTATGAGATACTTCAACCGCAGCTAATTGTTGGGTATGCGATACCACAACAGATGGCCCTAGTGCAAGTGAGAGATTGTTAGTTATATGTATGCCCTAGAGGCCATTACTGTACATAAGATGTATATCGTAATGGATGCTTGGACATATATAGAGAGGACTTTCTAACTCGACATGATAGTACGCTATCTGGTTATACTTTATCTTAACATGTACTCTCATTGTCTCTATATTACATGTTGATAAAACCCTTAGGATATGTACTCGACTACTGGGACTATGATGAGATCATACTAGTGGGGCCACGGTAGTCGACGAGTACATCCTATAACTGTTCCTTGTCGAGGGTGTATCAAGACAGGGCATCGATGCACCAGAGTAGACTAGTGTATACGCATCTTGACCCATATGATGGGCGATGGATGATCCCATATCCATCGATGTTTGACATCAAGGATGGTGTACGGGTGCTCAGTGGAGACTGGGTACACTGGACGGACTCGCCGAGAACTCCCAGATGGTATTATACCTCACGTCAGATGGCAGTTCTCCGGTGACACTGGTACAGCTTAGTCTGTTGACCCGAGATCGTCATAGAGTCTTGTGTGATTCCCACTGTGCTTTGATTTCCATTATACCACGTCCAAGAGGGCGTGCAAAAAGGTGGCTTTTGGGTACAGTCCCGAATCACATGGAGGCAATGAGCGATAGGAGGGGATTCGTTTCTCCCGGTATAGGGAGTTGATGTTGTGCTGTGTTCGATTGGCTATAACCGGAAATCCCTGGCCAGGGTTGCTGAGATTTACTGGTAAGTGTTACCAGTAGTTTCTCGAACTGTTATAGACCTCATATCGACACGACTTATCCAGCTACTGGGGTCTGACGTTTACCACCCCTAGGCGTGATATGCGACATATCAGACGACGAGACCAGACTGTATGGGAGTGTTACTGATTGGATTCGCAGGAGAACTAGCGGGCTTGCTTGTTGATCTTCTGATCGCTCAATACCCGGGTGGCCGTTACGTTTAGCACACCGCTTGCGGCTTGTGGGTGTTTGATATGATCATCACCTACAGCCGGCGTATTGACGAGTCTTTAGAGTCCTACACAGGGGTTTCCTAGCTCAAGTAAAACGGAGTAGGAGCACATATGTGATATGTGCTGGACCGAGATTAATACGATATGAGATACCGTATTCTATTCTCGCGATTCGTGACATTGATCGGTTGTATGTGATATAGCCGGGTTATCGGATCAAGTGTTGATTCGATAAGTTGTTACTTTTGATATTAGTCGGTTATAGCCGGATTATTAAATCAAAAGTTGATTTAATAATTTAATGCATAATTATATATTTGATATATTACATTGCATTAACTAGTATTAGCTCACTTATGATTTATTTTCTCACTAGTTTATGCACATTGTTTATATATGATATATGCAAGTGTACATGTTTGTATCATGCTTGATGATACATCAAAGTTGGGTGTATGAGACTCATACCAAGATTAGGGTAAAGATTAGGGTTATTGTTTTATCTTAATATTTAACAAAAGGGTTTAACTTAGTCAAAGTAATCAAGCTTGAAGAAGCTTGGAGATGCTTTGACAAAGTCCACTCTTTTGTCATTTCTTTTGATATTCTTTAACCTAACCTTTAACTTAAAGCCTTGGTTAATTCTCTACATGAGTTAAGCATGAGGGCTTAACTCAACCATGGTGCCATTATTTATTTGGATAAGTTTTCATTTGGGTGGACAATTTTCTTTCTTTCTTCTTCTTCTTCTTCATCAAGCACCATCCAAATGCTTACTAGCTCCAATGGTGCCATGAGAAAAAGAGTGAGAAAATCAATTCTAAAGTGAGCCCACTTCCTACTTCTTCATCCTCTACCACTTGCCATGTAGTAGAGTGTGTTCTCTTCATGAAGTTTATGACCTAGTGAAGGAATAGCTTGAGTTAGTGTCTCCCCGACGTAGATCATCTTCGGCCTCGAAGTCATCGTAGCAAGCACGCTCGTTATTCTCGTGGATCTTCTCTAGAGTCCGGAGTTCATGATCGCAGCGATAGGGACGTCTACACGGAGCTAATGAAGTGAAGGACCGGATCTACAAAGGTTGTAATCTCTTTCACTTAGTGTTAAAGTTGTTAACATGCAAGTTTTCGCCTAAACCCTAGTTTAAAGATCCGTATTTGAGTTGTTCGGCATGGCTAAAATTTTAATCGGACATGGTTGATGCCTCGTAGACCCTTGTGCGCGTGCCTAGCAACCCTACACCGTCTAGGGTACATGGTGGACCCAGTATGGTACTCCGGGGCAAGAAGTTTGAGGAGTAGACGATGAGCCTGGCAGGGGCAGACTACCTACCGGTGATTGTACCTGACGCGTCGGATATCCGGAGGATACCGTCGTGGTCTTGTGATTGGATGTTAGGGGTCGATCTGGACTGACGGCGCCTTAGATAGTGAGATTTAGACATTGAAATTTTGAGATATTGAGGTACTGAGATTTGATGGTACAGGCCAGTCCGGATAGCTGGAGCCTGAGATATTGAGATATTTTGATTTATGTTTTGTGTCGATGCTAGACATTGTTTATGATAATTTCATTAATGATACCTCGTTTTAAAAATACAGAAATCTCACTAAGTTATGAAATCAGTTTCTCCATTTACATGTATTATGTTTTCATGCATTTTTACATCATACATATGATATGTTGCTACCTGGGGCACTGACACGAGCAATGTTGGATATATATATGCCCTAGAGGCCTTCATTGTATAGACTGTTAGGGATATGGCAATCTTGCTAATGATAGTATGCAATTTGGTTTGTCTTTATCTTAAACGTGTGATATATTTTACTTTGTTTTTATAAACATGTTGATAAAGCCCATAGGGTGTTTGCCTGACTACCGGCGTTATGATGGCAGTCATACTTGTAGGAGCTGGATAGTCAATAGGCATATCCTTAAATGTCCCTGGTCGTAGGAGTATCGAGACTAGGCATCGATGCTCCAGAGTAGACTAGTGTATACATATCTAGACCCTGAAAAGGGGCGATGGATTGGTCCCGCAGCCATTGGTGATGTGCACCTAAGATTGTATACAGATGCTCACTTTGTGTGAGTACACCGGACATGACTCGCCGAGAACTGACTGGATGGTATTATACCTGACGTCAGATAGTAGTTCTCAGGTGACATGTGTGCAGATAGTCTGCTGACTTAAGGTCGTCATTTGTCTCGTGTGAGTTCCCACTGTGCTTTGATTACTACCCTACCATGGCTCAAAGGAGTCGTGCAAACAGGTTTTAGTTGGACACAGTCCCGAGCCACGTGGAGGCAGTGAGTGACTGTTAGGGATTCATCTCTCCCGGTCTTTGGAGTTGATATCACACTGTGATCGGTTGGTCATTACCATTAGTCCCTGTCCAGGGCTGATTGAGAATTAACTGATCGACAGATCAGTGAATTCTCGGATGGTCTTGAGCCATACCGGCACGACTAGTACGGTTATTTGCGGTCTGACATTCACCACCTCCCTAGACCATACATGTGATACTCTTAGACGAACAGACCGGACTGCGCGGATATTGTCACGGACAGGCTCGGTAGGAGTTCGGATGGGTTTCCTCATCAGCCTTCTTATCGATATCTACCTGTGGACCGTTACGTACAGCTAGTGCCCCTTGCGGTCTGTGGTTAAACCCACTTCCAGCGTAGTAGTCGAGTCTTTAGAGTCCCACACAGAGGGTTTCCCTGTTCCAGGCGAAACGATATAGAGGTCCTATGGTTTTACGACAAGAGTTCGGACGCATACGTGTGTTTACGCACGTACGACGTTCGGACAGTTTTTACTAGCCGGCTTTGGTTTAAGACAGATTCTAGTATCAGGTTATTAGTTTTATACAGTCTAAAGTTTTTCCGTGTTTTCACGGATAGGAGGGGCGTTCTCGTAATTTTGCGGGATGCTTCTACAAGTATGGTGACTTGAGGGTTTAGGTTGCATTTTCATTAAATGCATTTGTGATTCATCTATATCATTAATGCATCATTAAATGGTTTATGATGTAGGGTTGCTAGGCACGCGCACAAGGGTCTGCGATGCATCAACCATGCCCGATTAAAATTTTAGCCGTGCCGAACAACCCGAAGCCGGATCTTTAAACTAGGGTTTAGGCAAAAACTAACATGGTAAACACTTTAACACTAAGTGAGAGGGATTACAATCTTTGTAGATCCGGTCCTTCACTTCTTAAGCTCCGTGTTGAGGTCCCTTCGCTGCGATCATCGTGTTCTGGACTCTCGAGAGGTTCCACGAAGAGAAAGATGCAGTCTTGCTTCCGATCTTCGATACAATGATGATCTACCTTGAAGTTTCGTTAACACAAGCTAACACTCATAATATGAAGTGAACACCCTCATCTAAATGGCTAGGATAGATGAGGATGATGAAGTAGGATTTTTTCTCTCGTTTATAATCTTTTTCTCACTCACTTTCATCACAAAAGAAAGCTTTTTCAAGAAGAAAACCAAGGAAGAAGAAGAAGAATGAATATAATCACATAATCCTTTTGTGATGAACAATGAATTATTGTGGTGGTTACAAATCTAACCAAGGGTTAAGCATGAAAGAGTTAACCCTTGTAGAGAGTTAACTAGTGTTAATGGTTTGGATTGGGTTAACATAATATCTCACAAAAAATATCAAGCAACCACAAAGTCAATGCTTCATGAAGCTTCATGCAAAAGCTAACCCTAATCCAAACCCTAACCAAGTTTAAACCCTAATCCATTATTAAATTTGTAACCCTAACATGTTACAATATTATATATCTCATATACAATATATTTTGTAACAATAGAAAATAATCCAATTAACATATATCGCATATATATCAATGTATTATCCCGTGAGAAAATGAATCTTTTTGTGAGCTAATATTAGATAATGTAATTAAATATATCATATATATTATTATACATTAAATTATCGAATCAACACTTGATCCGACAATCCGGCTATATCGCATATAACCGACTAATACGATGACCCGGCTATATCACATATACCCGGCCGATATCTCATATTGCGAGAATCCAATACGGTATCATATACCGCATTATCCTCGATCCCGTACATATCACATATATGCTCCTACTCCGTTTTTCCTGAGTCAAGAAACCTCTGTGTAGGACTCTAAAGAATCGTCATTACGTCGGCGGTAGGTGGTGATCATATCAAACACCCACAAGCTGCAAGCGGTCAGCTAAACGTAACAGCCACCCAGGTATTGAGCGCTCAGAAGATCAACAAGCAAGCCTGTACATTCTCCTGTGAATCCAATCAGTAACACTTCCGTACAGTCCGGTCTCGTCGTCTGAAATGTCGCATATCTCGCCTAGGGGTGGTAAACGTGAGACCCCAGTAGCTTGTTAAGTCGTTCGATATGAGGTCTATAACAGTTCGAGATACTACTGATAACATTTACCAGTAAATCTCAGCAACCCTGGCCAGGGATTTCCGGTTATGGCCAATCGAACACAGCGCAACATCAACTCCCTATACCGGGAGAGACGAATCCCCTCCTATCGCTCATTGCCTCCATATGATTCGGGACTGTACCCGAAAGCCACCTTTTTGCACACCTTCTTGGACGTGGTATGATGGAAATCAAAGCACAGTGGGAATCATACAAGACTCTATGACGATCTCGGGTCAACAGACTACTCTGTACCAGTGTCACCGGAGAACTGCCATCTGACGTAAGGTATAATGCCATCTGGGGGTTCTCGGCGAGTCCGTCCAGTGTACCCAGTCTCCACCGAGCACCCGTACACCATCCTTGATGTCAAACACCGCTGGATATGGGATCATCCATCGCCCATCAAATGGGTCATGATGCGTATACGCTAGTCTACTCTGGTGCATCAATGCCCTGTCTCGATACACCCTCGACTAGGAACAGTTATAGGATGTACTCGTCGACTACCGTGGCCCCATTAGTATGATCTCATCATAGTCCCAGTAGTCGAGTACGTATCTTAAGGGCTTTATCAACATGTAACATAGAGACAATTAGAGTACATGTTAAGATAAAGTACAACCAGATAGCATACTATCATGTCGAGCAAGAAAGTCCTCCCTATATATGTCCAAGAATCCATTACAATATACATCGTATGTACAGTAAAGGCTTCTAGGGCATACATATAACTAACAATCTCCCACTTGCACTCGGGCCATCTGTTGTGGTATCATATACCCAACAATTAGCAGTGGTCGAAGTATCTCATACTCAACCATCCTATAAAAGTCTCTACTGGGAAAAAGGCCTTTGTGAGTGGATCCGCGCTGTTGTCTTCTGTGTCTACTCTCCTAACCTCGATCTCCCTGGAGATCAACTATCTCCATGATCAGGTGATACTGCCTAAGAATTATATCTGGATTTCTGATGGGACGGTAGTTCTTTGGCTAAAGCCACAGCTCCATTGTCAAACAATGGTAGGAACGAAGTTCATCTCATGAAATTATATATATCCAGACTGCCTCTTTGTTAGCATCCTTGGTAACGATGTATCTTGCCTTTAATCCTCTATTATGTCACGGTATCTATCTTGGAACTCTTCCAACATACGATCCCTCCACTGAGGGTATAGACAATGCCTGCGACTGACATTCAGTCGTTCTTATCACCCTGGAACCTTTCCAGTGATTCTCCCCAGGATCGATTGATACTATCTCACTTCATCTAGTGAGAATCCTAACATCCAATTAGATCTATCTCATAGATCCAAAAACTCAGGATATAGGAGGTATCACTTTGATCCTATATGGAGAATCCTTGTGATAAGCGGAGATTGACCGAGCCTGGCATAGGAAACTCCTTCCCTATCAAGAGTATGTCATCCACGTAATCTACGAGGATCACCAACATACTCCCTACTACCTTTTTGTATATACAAGGCTCATCTACCATTTTGATGAAGTCAAACTCTTTGACTACCACATCAAAACAGATGTTCCAACTCCGCGATGCCTGCTTTATCACATAAAACATCTTGCACATGTTTCCGCTGCTCCCACTGTCTACGAAGCCCTCTAGTTGTGTACTTATAGACGATCTCATCTAAAACATCATTTAGAAAAGCAGTCATGACACCCAACCACCAGATATCGTAGTCATGGTATGTAGCCGTGGCAAGTAGGATCTGGATGGACTTAAGCATAGCTTTGAAAGTCTCAACTTTTCCATATACACCAAGTAATCTTCTCAAGATATACTTGCTCCTGATGGGGATTTAACCCTTCAGATAAAGCAACCAAAGTCCATACTTTGTTGGTGTATAAGGATTCCATCTCAGATCGATAAGCACCCAGCCATTCTTACAGAGTCCCACACCTGATGGCCAGCTCGAAACTAGTTGGGTCATCATCTCATGATGCAATTCTCGCTCCCACTGTCATAGAGAAACCGAAGTATCTCTCAGGTGGGTGAGGAACCTTACTAGATCGGCGGAGAGGCTGAGGTTCGTTGGAAACTATTGAATCCTTTGGTTCTACCTAATCATCAACTGCAGTTTGTATAATTGGAACATTTCCAGTTCTACATAACAGACCTTGCCTCGAGCTTGTCCGGATTTTGCTTTTAGACATAGGCCGGACAACCCCAAATCTTAACAAGCTTAAGATATGGGCTCTTCCCTTTCCATATCACATATGAAGTGGTAGGCACTAATTTGATTTGAACCCTATTCAATAGGTATGCACCTTCTCAAGTGCATAACTCCCAAAAGGAAATAGGAAACTCAGTAGTACTCATCATAGAGCACACCATATCACATAGGGTGCTATTGCTCCGCCCCGATACACCGACGTGTTGTGGTGTATACGGAGGAGTAATGCTGAGAGAGAATCTCATTCTCCTTTAGAATAGTCCAGGAATTACGTACTCAATTATTCTCCTCCTTGACCTCATCAAAGGACATAATATTTTTACCCGTATTTTGGTTCTCTACTTCTAACTTACATTCTGTGTATATCTCAAAAGCTTCGAACTTATGTTTCAACAGGAACATATGTCTGAATCTTGAGAGATCATCAGAGAATGTAATGAAGTACAAAGAACCGGTCTTGGCATGTGTAGACAGGGGACTTTCATACATTAGCATGTATCAATCCCAAGAGTTCACTAACTTTTTCTCTGTTTCCAATAAACAGAGCTATGGTCATCTTATCTTTGTGACATGACCGGCAAGTTTCACAAGATGTAAATTCAAACAAATTTAAATATGCATCTTAATGTAACTTCAGCCAGTCGGGTCGCATTGATATGACCTAGTCTACAATGCCTCAAGAAGGATTCGTTCATTTCTGAACTCTTCCTCTCGTGTGTGTTCTGTATACTAAGAACTGTAGTTTGATTTAGAACGTCAATGCTTTTAGATAACGTGCCTGAACCGATCAACTCTTGATATAGGAAATGTTCAAAACATTATCCAACATTACAAAATTATATCATTTCTTTACTAATAAAGAGACTGATATGATGTTGTATATCAGGTTTGGTATCTAATAACATTTGTTCAGAATCAATGTATTCTGGTAATACAGGGTGATAGTGACCAACAAACTTGGCTGCAACACTTGCACCGTTTTCTGTCTCATGAAACTTATCACCCATTCTCAGTTGTCTACCTTTCTGTAGCCCATGTAACAGATTACATATGCGGGATCCTGATCCGGTATCTCATACCTAGGACGTAAAGGATGCTGAGAAACAGTTCTCTGTAATGAACACAACCGAAGATGATGCATCAACATGCACTTTCTTCGTTTGGGCGGCATGGGAAATCTGGTATCCCCCAATTTCCTGCTCTGTCTTATAACAATTATAAGTTGGAGCGGGACCAACGTTTCCCAGCTAAGTTTAACAAGCGGGTTCGGTCAATATATCCGTTTTATTATCTTGATTAAGGCGTGATATGGTCGCTACTTGGAGAGAGAGAGAATAAAACACTCAGTATGCTCTTGCAAGATTAGATTGGTTATCTAATATATCTAATCAGGATATCTCCCACTGTTTTAATCAAATCTTCCTTTAAACCCTAAAAGGAAAGACTAGCCGGGATTAATTACACGCTACAAGTTCGCCAATCTTTCAGCCAGGCCAGTATCGGTACTTTGAGGGAGGTCCCCCGTGCTTTCGCACGAACCTAATTAAAGTAAACCTCAGTTTCCCAGGGGCGTAACCCCGTTTACACCTTTCTAGACACCTACTTGATCGGCTAATTGTAATGTGTAAAACTCTCCCAGGAGTAACTCTTACTCGCAGCGGGTATCGGGATCCAACTATCTCATAGAAGGTATGCAATCTCATTGCAAATTTCAACACTTGAAATTCCCAATAATATTTTACCCCTAGCGTCCTATAACCTTGACAGAGGTCAACAAACCATATGCTGCTAGTCAAGTTCAACCCGTCTTTTCCTGATTGAAGTAAACCCACCCGCACGACCCTTGACAGAGGTCAACAAGGTCGCACGACTACCCTAAATCAATCACATCATATGTTTGTACAGATAAGCACTAATCAGCTATAGCACACTACGCCTTTACAGAGGTCAACAAACGCAGCACGAATACTAAATACTACTTATCTGAAATGACGGAGGGCTACGACAGTTTTTTAAGAAAACCCTTTGCGTAATGAACTTGATATCGTTGTAGAATCGAGTGATTTTAAATAGAGTGTTTTTGAGGCTTTTCTAGTTTTGCTAAAGGGTTCACTCCCGGTGAAGGGATCGTCGGCTCTTTCCTCATCGAATAAGCTGCAGGATATTTCACAAATATCGCTGTGCAAAGCAAGAACTATAGAAGCAATCAAAAGACAAACCGGGTTTGTAGCATCTGCTAGTTTTGCTAAAGAGGTCACTCCCGGTGAAGGGATCTCGACTCTTTCCTTATCGAATAAGGTGCTGGATGTTCTACAAGGAACACCGCTATGCAAAGCAAGAACTAGAGCTACCAGTTTTTAAACAAGTTTCTACAACATCTTTAGGTTTCTTTTATTTTCATTAATCTCATTAATGAAGCCCCATTTTATTATGCTTCACAAGCATCTCTTTTTAAACGAAATATGCAATATAACATATATCTCATATATATAATATAAACATTCATCTAAGGCAGTAATATGATCTCATCACAGAACATTGCAGCAGAATAAACATATATGAAATATTGCATATACTAGGACGTCCGTGTTTTCAATACGAGCCTGTATAAAACACGGATTCCACGGTCGCGATGAATAGCCAAACCCACATCCCTAGACCCCTACGAGAGCGTCAAGCAACACTGCCAATTCTAGGGTTAGGAGACCCGGTCTTGGCTCCTCGAGATGGTCTCCTACTGGACCCAAGAACCCGGTTACTTGTGCTTCCCGCCTTAGGTCTACCTAATGCGGAAAAGTAAATAATATGGTGACATCATCCTCATCCCAGAAGTGCCCCAATAAAAGAATATTACATACAAATGAATTTTACATGAATGAAAAAGAAAAACTCTCATCTCACATAAACCCCCCGGCTATTCAAGCGCAACGATCCAATATAACATATCACAGCAACACATGATATCTCATATAATCAACGTAAGAAAGTATGCGTATCCCGATTGTCGTTGATGTATAGCAACGAAGCCGGCGATACACCATATACTACGCTTACGGTCACAGAAAAGAAAGTGTAAAACTACAACAGTTGGAATCCGCAACCTCTTTAGACATCGCATGCCTAACCAAATGAATTCCTTAGACATCACATGCCTAACAATTATAAACCATGCATTTTAGTCTCATTATCGAAAACTCTTTTCAATATCAAGTCGGGCAATTCAACAAGATTCCCGACATCCTGATCGAATGCTCGTAGCAAACTTTAGTAGACGGCCACACCCCCGGATGCCGTCGACGAAGTTCACTAAGGCGGAACACCGCTGCCGTGAGCACCCGAACGGATGCTTTTGGCGACGGGGTTCTCCTACAGTCACTTGGTCGGGGCTATGGGGCGCAGCTGTCTATTAAGTTTACCCGGCGAGTATGCGCGTACGCTACGTGATTGCGACGGTCTTTTGATCACATCAAAATTCCGTGGCAACCGATCATCTGAGACTAAAGTGCTATGTTTATAGCATTCAAATTAGTTATCTTATAACTACCTGTGGATTCCAAATATTGTATCACATTCCAGATAAATAGACAATGTTAAACTTTCAGATCGAATAATCAAACACCCAAGATTTCCCCAATATATCTCAACACTTGAAATCAGTTTACAAACATCCATCACATGCCACAGTACCAATGGTCCAGCCGTAGAAGGGTCAAGCCAACGCCTCACATGTGGCACGCCGTACTGCCACAAACCCTAAGGTTTAGAGGCAGTTCAAGACGGTAACATAATCGAGTTAAGGTTTGTTTTCTTCTAGAGGGTCCACCGCGTTACTTGGATGACTTTACGAAAGTTTCAAACTCGAGAAAAAATCTAACTTTTGAAAATTTTCCGACAGGGGAAAAAGTGAGTTATTGATATCCAGTTGAACTTTTTACAGTTTCTAAAATTATCCGGAAAGACTAAACAAAGTTAAATTATCCGATAGAATCAACGAGTCCCCAATATAACCCTAGAATACTCAACACTTGAGTGGAATTAAAATATTCCCAGAAAAAATTGCCAAGAAAGGACCTAAGAATAAATACAAGAAATTCCAGGGACTAAGTCACAATTTTGGCCGCGGAACCGCCGCCACACCCTTGGTTTGGCCGCGGTTCCGCGGTCCAATTATTGACTTAGTGGACCGTACTTCACAGTAATTCTTAGTTTTTCTTGCTTGTTTTTCTGAGCATTTTTAATTCATAAAAAATCACATTTTTTAAAAATGTATAGAGAAGGGTAACCACTGTAGGGTTTCGATCGGACTTTAAACTTCTCTCAGACTTCGCCTAAAGCTCTAGCTTTGCTCTGATACCACTGTAGGGTTGCTAGGCACGCGCACAAGGGTTTACGATGCATCAACCATGCCCGATTAAAATTTTAGTCGTGCCGAACAACCCGAAGCCGGATCTTTAAACTAGGGTTTAGGCGAAAACTAACATGTTAAACACTTTAACACTAAGTGAGAGGGATTAAAACCTTTGTAGATCTGGTCCTTCACTTCTTAAGCTCCGTGTTGAGGTCCCTTCGCTGCGATCATCGTGTTCTGGACTCTCGAGAGGTTCCACAAAGAGAAAGATGCAGTCTTGCTTCCGATCTTCGATACAATGATGATCTACCTTGAAGTTTCGTTAACACAAGCTAACAATCATAATATGAAGTGAACACCCTCATCTAAATGGCAAGGATATATGAGGATGATGAAGTAGGATTTTTGCTCTCATTTATAATCTTTTTCTCACTCACTTTCATCACAAAAGAAAGCATTTTCAAGAAGAAAACCAAGGAAGAAGAAGAAGAATGAATATGATCACATAATCCTTTTGTGATGAACAATGAATTATTGTAGTGGTTACAAATCTAACCAAGGGTTAAGCATGAAAGAGTTAACCCTTGTAGAGAGTTAACTAGAATTAATGGTTTGGATTGGGTTAACATAATATCTCACAAAAAATATCAAGCAACCACAAAGTCAATGCTTCATGAAGCTTTATGGAAGCTTCATGCAAAAGCTAACCCTAATCCAAACCCTAACCAAGTTTAAACCCTAATCCATTGTTAAGTTTATAACCCTAACATGTTACAATATTATATATCTCATATACAATATATTTTGTAACAATAGAAAATAATACAATCAACATATATCGCATATATATATCAATGTATTATCCCGTGAGAAAATGAATAGTTTAGTGAGCTAATATTAGATAATGTAATTTAATATATCATATATATTATTATACATTAAATTATCGAATCAACACTTGATCCGACAATCCGGCTATATCGCATATAACCGACTAATACGATGACCCGGCTATATCACATATACCCGGCCGATATCTCATTTAGCGAGAATCCAATACGGTATCATATACCGCATTATCCTCGGTCCCGCACATATCACATATGTAAGTCCATGCTACCTCTCCCGGTACTTACGGGCTTGCGGAAGTGGTGAAAAACGATTTTTCTAGAGGTGGTAACATGGACTACAAATACGGATCTTTGTTAAACAATTTACCTAACAATCTAACTAGGAGTTTTACCTACTCTGTTAGGGGGTTATACCTTTCTTGAACTCCTTCGTATTCAACTCTTGTGGTGTACGGACCGGCCTCTCCTCATCGTCTTCTCGCGCCGAAGACGGATTCACCCGAAAGCTTCTACCTTTGGCTTCTTCTTCGAACTTTGAAGAAACTAGAACACTTGGCTTGCTAGGCCCTGTGAACTAGGATGAGTAGAGGATTGTTTTGGTTCTTTTATCTCTAAGTCTATGAATCTCAACACATGTGAAGGGTTTGCCTTGAGCTAGAGAGAGCAAGAGGAAGAGGGAGAGCTTGAGCAAGTGATGGCAAGAGAGAGAAATGAAATGAGAGAATGAATGAACCTTTTTCCATCCTTGCTCTCATAATCCAAAATCATCATAACAAGTAATTATAATTGAGTATATTGTAATGGTTATTATCATGACAAATGACACCTTATGGTCGAGCATGTAAACCCCTCTCCCAGGCCCAGCTACTTGCCTTACTTAACTTACTGGCGCGATCATTGGCTCTTGTCGAACTACCTATTTCGATTGTTCATTGCTGCTGTATTAATAACTCGCCCTGGGGAAAGCATACAGCTATCTCGGTGCTGTCACCGGGTGTAGGTAAGACGGAGGTTTGACTATGTTGTCTATGACGGGAGTGAGTTTGTGAACTATGTGGGTGACGTGGGTAGACTCTTGGACGGGATTCCATTTATCAAAACCGTAAAGCTCGGATCATGAGCTGAACGGAGTATCGACAAGCAACTAAGCTTGTTAGATTGAATTTCATCTTATATAACCGGGGTAAAAAAAATATTTTGTAGGGCATGCCAACGAGATCTCATGCTTTGCCCTCTTTTTTGCTAAGCCCTGCAAGTTCTGTTAGGAAAGACTAAGCAGTCGGGGCACCCGTTGAACCAAATTGATCTCCCCGGGGATTTTGGCTTCCTTGCCTCGGCTCATTCGCTTCCTTTCGATCTGGGAGAATTCCGGCTATTAGACTGAGGGCATTCTCGCAGCTACTTCTTGCAAACAGCCTTTTTGTCCTAACTGCGCATTTGAAGCTTCTTCTATCAAAGAGCTTGGGCATCTTTCTGCATTAAATGAATATGGTGAACAAAACTAGCAAGGATAAGACAATGCAACCAATTGATGGCCATTGTCATGATGGTGGTCAACAAGTCCAACCTAGTCAACCGGTCCACAAAAGTCAACAAGTCAACTAGGTCAACCTTTCAACCCTAACCATGTCACTATAATACTCAATTAATATTATTGTTAATAATATTTCTTAATCTCATTAAGGTTTTACAAAAGTCAACAGTCAGCAAACCTAATGAGAATCCTCTGCCTCTGTCTCTGTTAACTGTGTATACACACCCGTATCCGCGTTCCGGGGAACACGAATACAAACGAGATAAAACCAATCCCAAAACGTATACTAGGATCTGGCTTAAACCAAAGCCCGCTAGTAATAACTGCCCGGTCAGTAAACGTGCACAAGTGCACGGATGTGACCGAACCCTGTCGCATAACCATGCGACCTGTCGCAAAACCATGCGACCTCTACTCTTTTGCCTAAAGGCGAATAGCTCTCTGTGTGGGACTCTAAAGACTCGACACTATGCTGGCAGTGGGTTTAACCACAGACCACAAGAGGCACTAGCAATGCGTTACAGCCCTCCAGGTAGATGCCGATAAGAAGGCGGACGAGGTGAAACACATCTGAACTCCTACTGAGCCTGAATGTGACAATCTCCGTATAGTCCGGTCTGTTCATCTGAAAACATCGCATTGCGGGCCTAGGGGGGCGGTAAAACGTCAGTCCCCTAATAGCGGTACAAGTCGTGTAGGAGTGTAGCTCAGAACACCCTGAGATAACACTGGAAACCTACCAGTATATCTCGCTTGCCCTGGCCAGGGACTACTCGTGTAATAGCTCTGCTAGACACAGCGCGATGTCAACCCCCAATACCGGGAGAGACGAATCCTGTCTAACCGTCACTGCCTCCAAGTGCTTCGGGACTGCACCCAACTACTACCTGTTTGCATGACTCCTTTGAGACGTGGTTGGGTAGTAATCAAAGTACAGTGGGAACACACTCAAGGCGAAGTTACAGTGTCAAGTCAGCGGACTAAGCTGTACTCATGTCACCTGGGAACTGATAACTGACGATAAGTATAATACCAACCAACAGTTCCGGACGATTCCTGTCCAGTGTACTCGTAACCTAACGAGCACCCGCATAATATCTCAAGTACGACTTACTGACGGCTGTGGGACAGACCATCTCACGTGCTGGGATGAGAAGCGCATACGCTAGTCTACTCCGGATTATCAATGCCCTGTTTCGATAGTCCTACGACTAGGGACCTGTATAAGGATGTGCTTGTGGATTACCCAGCCCCCACGAGTGTGACTGCCATCACAACGCTGGTAATCAAGCAAAGATCCTAAGGGCTCCACTAATATGTATAAGCAATATGCTAAAAGAAACACATGCACATATTAAAGTAGAAACAAACCAAGTAGCATACTACCATTTTGAGCAAGATTGTCTATACAAGGTGAATATCCCAACCTTCCATTAAGTAATATACAAACTAGTATGATACAGTAATGGCCTCTAGGGTATATACACTAACAATCTCCCACTTGCACTAAGGCCATATACTGGCGTATCGAAAACCTATCATCTAGATCAGCCTCTCGAACTGAGTCTGGGGCAAGGCCTTGGTGAATGGATCTACAGTGCTATCTTCTGAAGCAACCCTCCGAACCTCGATCTCCTGGCGATCCACGATCTCCCTGATCAGGTGATACCGCCTCAAGATGTGTCTGGATTTCTGATGGGACCTGGGTTCCTTCGCTAAAGCTATAGCCCCATTGTTGTCGCAATACAGAGGTATTGGATCAACAATGGACGAAACCACCTGAAGTACTTTTAAGAACTTCCTTATCCAGACGGCTTCTTTTGCGGCATCAGCAGCAGCGATGTATTCCGCTTCCATCATCGAGTCAGCAACGGTTTCCTGTTTGGAACTTTTCCAACACACCGCCCCTCCATTGAGGGTAAAGACAAAACCCGACATGGACTTGGAATCATCCTTGTCACTCTGGAAGCTGGAGTCAGCAAAGGCCTCGATCTGGAGGTCTTTTCCGCCATACACCAAGAACATCTCCTTAGTCCTTCTCAGGTACTTGAGAATGTTCTTCACCGCTATTCAATGTTTCTCCCCAGGGTTTGACTGATACCGGCTTACCACACTCAGTGCATAAGCTACATCCGGTCTGGTACACAACATCGCATACATTATAAAGCCTACCACAGAAGCGTAGGGTATAATAGACATGCGATCCCTTTCCAAATCAGTCTTGGGAGACATCTCTTTGGAGAGGGTGATCCCGTGACAAGCCGGTAGATTACCGCGCTTGGAATCTTCCATACCGAATCTTTTCAGTATGGTGTCGATGTACCTGGACTGTGAGAGTCCTAATATCCTTTTGGATCTGTCACGATAGATCCGGATCCCCAGAATGTATGAGGCATCACCCAGGTCTTTCATGGAGAACCTGTGTTACAAGAACCCCTTGACAGATTGTAGCAAAGGAATGTCCTTTCCTATCAGAAGAATGTCATCCACGTATAGAACGAAGAATACGACAGTTCTTGCTACAAATCTACTATAGATGCATTGTTCATCTGGATTTTCGATAAAGCCAAATTCTTTGACTGTCTCATCAAAGCATATGTTCCAACTCCACGATGCCTGCTTTAGTCCATATATGGACTTAAGCAACTTGCACACCTTTCCGCTGCTCCCACTCTGAATGAAACCCTCTGGCTGGTCCATATAGACACACTCCTCTAAATTTCCATTTAGAAAAGCGGTTTTTACGTCCATCTGCCAAATCTCATAATCGTGGAAGGAAGCAATGGTAAGAAGGATCCGAATGGATTTCAGCATAGCCACTGGAGAAAAGGTTTCGTCATAGTCCAAACCAGGTCTTTGACGAAAACCCTTTGCAACAAGTCTAGATTTATAGGTCTCAACCTGTCCATCTACACCAATCATCCTTTTGAAGATCCACTTACATCCTACGGGTTTTACCCCATCTAGATCAACGTCCAACGTCCATACTTTGTTGGTGTACATGGACTCCATTTCGGTCCGCATTGCATCCAGCCATTTTACCGAGTCAACGATCTGATTGGCCTGCTGGAAGCTAGTAGGCTCATCACTATCAATGATGCAATCCTCTCTATCCCCGTCTATGAGAAAACCGTAGTATCTCTCGGGCGGATGAGACTGCATACTACTCCTGCGGAGCGGCGTAGGAATGTCCTGTTCTTGTTAAACCTCTGGTTCTACTAAGCTTTCAGTAATAGTCTATGGCTCCGGAATTTCTTCCAGTTCTATTGCGCTCCCACTTATTTCCTTTTCTAAAAACTGGTGTTCCAGAAAGTGGGCATTGCGAGAAACAAAGACCTTTTGTTCCTCTGCGTAATAGAAAAGATACCCCCTGGAGTTCTTTGGGTATCCCACAAACTTGCACAGTACTGAGCGTGCCTCGAGTTTGTCCGCATGCTGCTTTTTGACAAAAGCTGGACATCCCCAGATCTTCAAATATTGAAAATAGGGTTTCTTCCCACTCCATATCTAATATGGTGTGGTAGGCACAGTCTTAGTGGGAACTTGGTTCAAAAGGTATGCAGCTGATTCTAGCGCGTACCCCCAGAATGATCGCGATAACTCAGCGTTACTCATCATGGACCGTACCATATCCAATAGGGTTCGGTTCCATCTCTCCGATACACCGTTATGTTGCGGAGTGTATGGAGGAGTATGCTGAGAGAGAATTCCATTCTCATTTAAATAATCCAGGAACTTGGCACTTAAGTATTCGCCACCTCGATCGGATCTCGGTGTCTTGATATTTTTGCCTATTTGCTTTTCTACTTCATTCTTATATTCCTTGAATTTTTCAAAGGCTTCAGATTTATGCTTCATTAAGAAGACATGCCCGAACCTTGAAAAATCATCCGTAAAAGTAATGAAGTAAGAATAACCGCTTCGAGCATGCGTAGACATTGGACCGCACACGTCGCTGTGTACGAGTCCCAAGATCTCACTCGCTTTCACTCCGTGTCCAGTAAACGGAGTCTTTGTCATCTTTCCTTTGAGACAGGATTGACAAGTTGCATATGAATGATATTCGAATGAATCCAAATATCCTTCTGTATGTAACTTCGTCAACCTTCTCTCATTGATGTGACCTAGTCTACAATGCCATAAGAAAGCCTGATTTGTTTCTGGAGACTTTTTTTTGTGTGTATTCTGGACATTGAAAATCTGTGGTTGGTTTAATACGTATATACCATTGCTCAATGTACCTGACCCAAACAAGACTTGATTAAGGTGAATGTTTACAACATTGCTTACAAATGCAAATTCATAACCTTCTTTAGATAATAAAGATACAGAAATGATATTACAAGTTGCATTGGGTACAAAATAGCAATTACGCAAAACCAAAACGTGTCCATCTGACATTCCCAGGTGATAGTCCTCCACGGCCTTAGCATCCATGCTAGCTCCGTTTGCAACTTTGAGGGTCATGTCACCTGCCTTCAAAAACCTACGCTTTCTCAACGCCTGCAAAGAATTACAGATATGAGATCCTGATCCGGTATCCAATACCCAGGAAGTAGAGTTTATTGATAGACAGTTTTCAATAACATACACACCAGAAGCTGAAGCCGCAACCTGCTTCAGATCCTATGTTCTGGCCTTCCAAGCCCTGCAATCTTTCTTCCAGTGTCCACTCTTATGACAGTAGAAGCATTCTTCCTTTCCCACAAGCTTCCCCGCTGCCTTTGTTGCTTTTGCCTTTCCCTTCGTATCCACTTTACTAACACCGCCCCTTGGTTTGGCGGGGGCTTTCTTCTTCTTTCCCTTGGCTTTCGCCTTGGACTTAGAAGAGGAAGATCCTCCTACAAACAAAGTGGATGTATCCCTACGTTTCTGTAGGGTGCCCTCTGCACTCCTCAGCATGTTGAGGAGCTCCGAAAGTTCAACTTCATTTCCTTGCAAGTTGAAGTTCAAGATGAACTGGGCGTAAGTGGTAGGATGGGACTGGAGAATCAAGTACGTATAGAGCTCGTTCTCTAACGTGGTCCCAAGGTCCGCGAGCTCCTCAATGAAGCCAATCATCTTAAGCACGTGTTCCTCTACCGATGATCCGAAGGCCAACCTTTCCGAAAATAGCTTCTTCGACACTTCGTATCTTGCGATACGAGATTGCTCTCCATACAGTTCTTTTGTATGGAGAAATATGGATTCGAGGTCCATATTCTCGTGCCTCCTCTTATGTTCATTGTCCATAGAGGCAAGCACGAGGCACTTGGCCTTCACGCAATCGATCTACCAGGTCTTACGGATTTCCCTATCCGCGACGCTGGAGGTGGGACCTGGGACAGAGGGAGCTTTGGTGGTAAGAAGATACCCCAGCTTGTCGTAAGTGATTGCCATTTTGACATTCCCGAGCCAATCTTTGTAGTTTGGCCCTGTCAGTATGTTTTTATCTAAAAGTAACTTAAGTCCAGCCATGTCGATTGGTCGCTGCAATTAGGAGAGAGAGAGAAGAAATACTCAGCATGATGCTCTTGCAAGTTTAGAGTGGTTTTTAGTTTGTCTAGACAGGATGGCTCCCACTGTATCTCGAATTCCTCCTCAAACCAAAAAGGAAGAATTAGTCGGAATCAATCTCACCGTACAATACTTGCTTAACCGTTCAGCCAGGCCAGTGTTGGTACTTCGAGGGAGGTTTTCCAACGCTTTCACGAAGTTCCTTAATTAAATAACCTCTTTTCCCTGGGGGCGTAGCCCCGCTAACACCTTTCTAGACATCTACTTGGTTTATAGCATTGATCGTTAAGTGAGAAATTTCCTGAGGAGTAGTATATACTCACAGTAGGATCGGGATCCAAATATCATCGTGTGACAAAACTGAAGGAATCCTACCAGAATCATCATACTCCAAATAGTATGCAACACTAGCAAGTTTCAGTTCTTTTGAAACTCCTGATGTGGATTTTTTCCCCATGCTCTTATGACCTTGGCATGAGGTCAAACTGTCATAAGTCATATGTCAAGTTCTACCCATCATTATCCAGGTTGATTTGAACCCATCTGTACCTACCCTTGACATAGGCCAAAATGGCAGTACGACTGTCTCAAACCAACGCATTCTATCTATGCAACAGATAAATATCCGGCAGCTACCAATCACTTTGCCTTGGCGTGAGGTCAAAATACATAGCTTGAATACTACCGAATATTTAATTGAAATGATGGAGGGCTACGAATGGTTTTGGCGAAACCGTAAACGTAGTGAACTTGATACAATCGATGGAACGGGATAGCTTTTAAAAGGAGTGGCTTAAGCTCCACGTTTAAAAGTTGTTTTTGAAAGGAAACCGAGTGGTTTTTGAAAGTGTTCCAACGACTTTACTTTGGTTTATTTTCTAGCATTAATTTTTAATGCGTCCCATCATTTAATCCTACCATTGCAGAAAACAACAAAAATAAGACGTACGCTTATGCCATCCGCATTCGCCACGGTGCCCCGTCATTACCCGTTAGGTTACTTAACTAACGACAGAGCGGGGGCTGGACTAGCGCGGATGCAAAACATAAGCAACGCCTAAATAGTTATCATATATAGATATATTGCAATGATAGCCAATCCAGATCACAGATGAACACATTGGATATACTAGGAATCCGCAATTCGTAAGATCCTGTAACGAAAAGCGTATTACACGGTCGTGGTGAATAGCCAATACCCCACCCAGGACCCCTACGGGTGCGGCAAACTACCCGCCAAATACCCGAAGCGAAGCAACCTCCCTCAACTCGTGAGTAGGCCACTCGGCACTCCGAGGTACCCGGTAGTTTGTGCACCCCCTCCATGGGTTTCTCCTAGGAGAAAAAACAGTAAAAGAAATTATAAAATGACGGCTACAACCTCACCCCGGTTGTGCGGCCAAATAAATAATATTACATCAATTACAAATTTTACATGAATTGAAAGAAAAGAAAACTCTCATCTTACAACCCCAGGCTATTCACCCGCGACAATCCAATGAGTTCATATACACATACCATCAACATTACAGATCACGGATATGTATAACCCCCACTAATCGACGTATAGCGATTAGCAGACGTTCAATACATATAACACATCACAGATATAAACCCGTTAGCTTTAGTCTTTAGAAGTTCGATCAAAATACGGATTTTTAAGCCCCAAAAACTAATTTTTCTTTCTGGAAAATCTGGGCAGAAAAAACATATTTTAAAATCCCAAAACAACCCCAGAAACACACTGCAGCAAAATTGTGCCACGGCTGACTCAACTCGGCTGCGGAACCGCGGCGGGAGCATGCTCCCGCCGCGTTTTCGCGGCGCCATGACCGGTTCGTTGGACCAATTTTCTTGGGTGTCTTAACAAAAGCCTGAGCCGATTTTTCATGTATTATTTATTACTTTTGGAACAGAGGAAAAAATCGGTAGAAACTATGCTACTCGGGTATGTTTCGTGATATTTTCTACGATCGAACTTCTACTTACATTGCTAACATGTTAGATAGTGTTTAACTAGGCTCTGATACCATTGTAAGTCCATGCTACCTCTCCCGGTACTTACGGGCTTGCGGAAGTGGTGAAAAACTATTTTTCAAGAGGTGGTAACGTGGACTACAAATATGGATCTTTGTTAAACAATCTACCAAACAACCTAACTAGGAGTTTTACCTACTCTGTTAGGGGGTTATACCTTTCTTGAACTCCTTCGTCTTCAACTCTTGTGGTGTACGAACTGTCCTCTCCTCGTCGTCTTCTCGCGCCGAAGACGGATCCACCCGAAAGCTTCTACCTTTGGCTTCTTCTTCGAACTTTGAAGAAACTAGAACCCTTGGCTTGCTAGGCCTTGTAGACTAGGATGAGTATAGGATTGTTTTGGTGCCTTTATCTCTAAGGCAATGAATCTCAACACATGATAAGGGTTTGCCTTGAGCTAGAGAGAGCAAGAGGAAGACGGAGAGCTTGAGCAAGTGATTGCAAGAGAGAGTGTTGGAGATAGTGCCCTCAGAGTCAATTATTGGATCACAGGCACGTGATTGCAATGATTGAGGGAGGACCTGTCCCAGTAGAACAGTCTTACTAAACCAGATAGCATACTATCATCTTGAGTAAGACTGTTCTACTGGGACAGGTCCTCCCTCAATCATTGCAATCACGTGCCTGTGATCCAATAATTGACTCTGAGGGCACTATCTCCAACAATCTCCCACTTGCACTCAAGGCAAATTATTGCGATGTCGCATACTCACATCCCGTGTGATACCGAACACCCAACTCCTCTGCTAGTCAGTCTCACAAAGCTCGTTTGCGAAACTATTGCGTTCGAGGAATAGCCTCAGTGAGTGGATCCGCCTTGATGTTTCTTTCTATGTCTCTCTATATCTCAAGTTCGCGGAGAAAGCCATCTCCTGAAATGAGCAATACCTGTCTTAGAATGTGTCTGGATGTCCGATGGGACCTAGGTCATAAATGAACTCCAAATCGAAACTTCTTAGACTGTATCGTCAACTGAACTTAATCAGCATCCTGCGCCATGCCTCCCTCATCATTGCCTTGGACCACCTGTCCAAAATACTACCCCTCGTCAGAAGGAAAAACTATAACTCTGACAACCTCTCTGTCGTCCAGGTCACCTTGGAAGCCTGGAATGATAACTGTCTCCCGAATGAGGCTGTCGTTATCATATCCTTAGAACATCCACTTATGTTCTAAAACTGCTTCCGACTGTTTCTCCAGGATTGGATCAATATCAACTTATTGCATCTACTGCAAAAACAACATCTGGTGTGGTACTTGATATCTCTTGATTGACTCAATTGCCTGAGCAAGTGATCTACCAATCATGCATATCCCTCTCCCCTTTAGTCTGTAAGACACCTTTAGAGAGGGTGACTCCATCACCTGTAGGTACACTACCGTGCTAGGAGTCGTCCATTCTAAATACTCTTAGAATGCAGTCTAAGTACCCTGATTGGGAAACCACCCAAATCTAGATCTAAAACCATAGATCCAGTAACCAGAATGTTTGATATATGTCCAAGACCCATGTGGAGAAACCACTATGTGACGACCAAAGTATAACCGATCGTAGTATAGGAATATCACTTCCTACCCTGTGTATGTCATCCAAATACCATGACATCACACCCTACTACCTTCTCAACAGATCCATCCCCTATTCTGACGAAGTCAAACCTATGACTGTCACATCAGAAATAGATGATCTATCTCCGCTATATCTTCTTTAGTCTATAAATAGACATAATCCACTTGTCCACCATGCTTCCACTGCTCCCACTGACCATGACAACCGTCTGGTAGAGTCATATAGACGTACACTTCTGAAGCCAGTTCAGAACGACGCTGTACTCATCGTCCTGCCGGGTCTCGCAGCCTGGAACAACAGCAATGGCAAGTGTGGGTAAACAAGAACCTCCCTGTCACCGTCTTGAGGCTACCGGAGTACCTCTCGGGTGCCTGAGGTTACCCACCGTATCTGCGGAGTGGCCAATGGAATGTCAAGCCAGATTGAATCTTTAGGTTCCTTATCAAATCTTCAGTAATCGTTTGCAGTTCTGGAATTACTTCCAGTTCTACCATACTCCCACTATTGTTTTCTGAAAAAATCCAATTTTATTAAAACTGTGGCGAGTCTAGAACAATATCACTATTGATCTTCCAAATGGTAGAAAGTCAACCCTCGTCATAGCCTGGGTCAACCCACAAACAGCCATTACAGAAACATGCCTTGAGTTATCCAGAGTCTTGTTTTAAGCATAAACCGGATAACTCCCCGTACCTTAACATCGTTAAGATATGAACTGTTCTATATCCAATATAGAACCAGAGGCACTGATTTAATAGAACCAGATTCAAATCATGCAGCTGTCTCCAGTGCATGTCAACTAAATGGAAGGAGGCCGATCAGCGTTACTCAACCTAGGAATGCTTCCAATTATGAGTAACCTGAAAGAGAAACAAGTTCTCTTAGTCATTACTATCAACTGAATACCCTACACAAGTATCTACATCTTCGATCGCCTTGAAGAATCCCGATACTTGCAATATCTGGTTCTCTACTTTATTCAAATACCTATAACTTCTCAAAATTCGGACCATGTGTTTCCACGAAACACCTGTCTAAAAACTAGAGAAGTCATAACTAAACCGAATATAGTACGAGGACCATCCCCTCAGTCCTAATGGACACTGGACAACATACAATACTCTGTATAAGTCCCTTGAGTCTGATAACTCATTCCCTGTGTGTCGTAGGTTGAAAACTGTACTTATGGTTAAGAAGAATTACACCGTTGTTTAATGCTCCTTACCTAACCATCCACTGATATAGGTAAATGTCACAGACATAATTATAAAAAGGTATGTCTCACTCTATAAAAATAGACGTACAGATATATCAATTTGAAATTGGTGCACAGCAGCGGATATTCAAAACCAAATATTTGCCGACCGGCAAACAGCCCAGGTGATTTCCTCAAATATCACCAATTACAACGAATTCTGATATAATGAGGAAGATCACCTAATTCCCAATAACTTACTCCCACTCATCATCTGTAAAACCATACAGATGTGAGAATCATACCTGGTAAATACATACCCTGGAGCAAGTGTCTAATTGGGAAATCAGTTTTCCTTTAACAGTACACAGTGAAACTGCAACATTGAAATGTTTCGATGGGGTATCCCGGTATTCCTAGTAATGCCTCTTCCATTATCCAGATTCACAACTGTAACCGTGTAATTCTTTGCCATCTTTCCAAATCCCTTTCTATGTCTTTAGTCATTACCTTCTGTACACCCCTTTAGGCTAAATGGTTTTTTTCCTTCCCTACCGTTCGGCACCAGCCTATGGTTTGGAAGAAGATTATCCAAGAAGCATAATGGGTGTACTATCCTAATCCTAGGAGCACTCGCAATGCGAGAGAAGGTGAAGATAAAAGACAACCGAATAAACCTTATTCCTATTTCTCCTGAACCAGAATCCATCCCCGAACTGGAACAAGTTCCTTTCGAGTTCGTATATATAACCATACGATGGAGTATCCAAAAAACTGTGGCTCTTCGTAGTGATACGGAGTGTTCTGGAGAAATACAAAGGTGATTTAGGATTGGCGAATAAATACTTGGTTTGGTCATGAATAGCAGTCGCAATTTACTTTGCCCTCTTACTAATCCCTTGTTATGTCTTTACTTAATACCTTCTGTACACCATCATTATGCTAATTGGTTTTCTTCATTCCCCACCGTTCGGCACCAGCCTAAGGTTTGGAAGAAGACTATCCAATTTGCGTAATAGGTGTACTATCTCCTAAACCAAGGAGTACTCGCAACCTGAGAGAAGGTAAAAGGAAAAGACAACTGAATAGTCCTATTCGTTTTCTCTAGAACCGGAAACCATCCTCGAATAAATTCCTTCGAGTTCGTATATAACCATACGATGGTTTTGTCCAATGGAAGTGGACGTTCGTAGTAATACGGGGTGTCCTGGAGAAAAGGGTAAAAGTAGGAGTGGCAATGAGGTTAGCAACTCTGACAATCCAAAAGCCAGTGTTTAAGAAGGTTCGGTCAACTTTGGTCACAGAGTCATAGTCTTAGGGTCGGGTCAATGGTCGCTGCCAAAGAAAGAGAGAAAAGAAACACTCAGTGTGCACTCTAACCTAGATCAGAATGGTTACCAATTTATCTAATCTGGAAACCTCCCACTGTACCGTCAAATTCTCCACCAAACCTGAAAGAAGAATTGGTCGGGGTCACCCGAGGAGTGAACTAACTCATCAGTGGGAATCGGGATCCAACTATCATCACATGATAACGTGACGGAATCCGCTCACGTCATCACACTCCAGAAGGTATGCGCATATCTGGCAAGTTTCAGTTTCTTTAGAAACTCCCGATGTTGATTTTTACCCCATGCTCTTATGACCTTGACTAAGGCCAACAAATCATAAGTCACATGTCAAGTTCTACCCGTCATTGTCCAGGTTAATTTGAACCCACCCGTACAAGCCCTTGACTAGGGCCAACAAGGATATACGACTGTCCCAAACCAACGCATATATCTATGCAGCATATGAACACCCAACAGCTACCAAACACTGTGCCTTGACTATGGCCAACAAACACAGCTTGAATACTATTGACTATCCATATGAAACGACGGAGGGCTACGAATGGTTTCTGGCGAAAACCTTTAACGTAATGAACTTGATATCGTTGAAGGAACCGGATAGCTTTTAAAAATATAGTGGCGAAAACCTTTGCTAAAGAGGTCACTCCCGGTGAAGGGATCTCGGCTCTTTCCCCGTAGAATGAGGTGCAGGATATTCCAACTGATTACCACGGTGCAAAGCAAAAGTAATCGGCTATAGTGAAGTTAATGCCCTGACGCAAACTTCTGTCCAAGGGGTCACTCCCGGTGAAGGGATCTCGGCCCTTGCTTCATCGACTGAGGAGCAGGATATTCCAACTGAATACCACGATGCAAAACAAAAGAGAACGTCCTTGCAATAACAGCTTTTTTTGAAAAGTGTTCCAACAACATAAGAAAAGGTTTGTTTTTAACTTGCATTGATCCGAATAAACGCAGTCCCATCAATTGATCACACCACAAAGAACGAAATATAATGATGTACGTATATGCCATCCGCATTCGCCACTGGGTCCCGTCATTACCCGTTAGGTTAGCTAACTAACGACAGAGCGGGGACTGGACTAGCGCAAATGCAAAACATATACAACATCTACTAGTATATATATCAATATATAATATTTCGCTCAAGGCGTGATAAAATGCAACATCACAGAAATGTACAGCATCACAGAACAATACAGATATCTGGGATCCCCGGGTTTCACAGAGCCGCTACTGAAACCCGACGTTCCCCTGGTCGTGTGGATAGCCTGTGCAATGAAATCCTAGACCCCTACAGGCGCGGTAAGTTACCCGCCAAAACCTGAAGCGAGGCAGCCCCCTTCAGCAACGTGAATGGACCACCCGGCACTTCACGGAATCCGGTAACTTGGGCACCCCTCCTGGGTCAACCTGTACCCCCTACGAGTGCGGCGAATAGCCCGCCAATTCTAGAGTGAAGCCCCCTCCGTCTCAATGCCATGAGATGCGGGCTTGTTGCCCTCTAGAATCCGGCTATCCGTGCACCCCACCTTGGGGTAATCCTAGTACAGAAAGTAAAATATAGATACAACGGGTACATCGACCGCAACCTGGTCGTGCCCCAAAATAATAATACAAACAGGCAGTGACGGCAGTCTACATGTCGGACGCTCGCCCCGCAATATCAAATGTACATAATACAACAAAATCTGTACTACCATTGCATCCAGGCTATCCCCCACGACCAATCCGCAACATCACAGCATAACACAAAACATCAACGTGAATGTCACGTTCGCAAATCCGTGTAACCGGGCTATAGCAGTTAGACAGGATTTACCGATCAAGTGACATTCACGGTCGCAGATATAATGTACATACTGTGAACTAATGTGTTTAAAATATCCGATCGATAAAATTTACCAAGTGGGCCCCAAAGCACTACTGTAGCACTCAAAGAAATCTGGGCCCAAAAAAGAACATTCCAAACCCCTATTTTCAAGTCAGGAGGCCTCTGTAAAATTTTGGGGCCATGAACAGTGAAAAGTGCGGCGGAACCGCGGCCCAATCATGGGTTTGGTTGCGGTTCCGCGGTGGAATAGACTGTTTACGAGACCAAATTTTCCCAGAACTCTTATAACACCTTTCACATCATTCTGAAACAACCTGAAAAATTTTAGACTCCAAAAAATTTCGACAGAAACTGTGCAACTTGAAATCGGGTTTTCGGGATTTTGTTCGATCGAAAGAGTAAACACATTAGACCAAGCTAGACTAGGTTAATGGCGTGGCTCTGATACCACTGTACGTGCATGGCGGCGCCCCGGCCGTCAATCCGACGCCGGAATGCGGAAGCGATGCTAAACTTTAACTTTTCAAACCGGCACCACCGCGCACTATAAACCCGGATCGTGCCATTAATCTAGTCCTAGCTATCAAGAGAAGGGGTAGAGAGATATACCGAGCGATCCGTGTCCTTCGGTCTTCTCGTCGTCGTCCCGATCTCCCCACGGAATCTGCGGTCTCCACCACGTCGCCGGAAGGGCACCACGTCGCCTGCTTCTTTTACGGGCTCCCACCTCTGGTCCGAGGTAACTCGGGCACGAAGTTGGCGAGTCGACGTGCCCAAGGTTTGCTGTAGGTTGACTGTAGAACTCTTTTGTCTGTAGGGGTTGAAGTTTCCATGTATATGGTGGAGGAAAATGAAGTGTAAACTTTTTAGGTGAACCAAAAGAATTTTGCAAGTAAAGATGAGATGAAAATGGCACCCCAAAAATTGTGTCAACCCTACAAGGGGAATGGCCGGCCACTTTTCATCAAGGGAGAGGAGGAGTGAGCCAAGTGAGGGATAATAATGCAAGGGAATAATGATAATCATGAAGTCAAATGATAACAACCATAATCCAACACTCCAAGAACAAATCAACTCCCATCACCAAAAAGTTATGCCATCATGATACTACAAGACTAGCCAAGATGACGAAAGAAAGTCAAGCAATGATGATCCAACAATTACCAAAAACAACCCTCCAAAATGCTTATTTGCACAAATGCAAATAAGCCCTCCTCCACCAATCTTCAGCCAATGAAAGATACAAAGAAATATGGCTGAAACGGAAAATAAACTTGCAACTCCAAAAAACTGATCCCGTAATAAATTACAGGAAAACCCCGCTACTGCATATACATGCCCGCATCTGTATTTCCACTGAATACAAATGCAAAGAGACAAAAGAGTTCTACAGTCAACCTACAGCAAACCTTGGGCACGTCGACTCGCTAACTTCGTGCCCGAGTTGCCTCGGACCAGAGGTGGGAGCCCGTAAAAGAAGAAGGCGACGTGGTGCCCTTCCGGTGACGTGGTGGAGACCGTAGATTCCGCGGGGAGATCGGGACGACGACGAGACGACCGAAGGACACGGATCGCTCGGTATATCTCTCTACCCCTTCTCTTGATAGCTAGGACTAGATTAATGGCACGATCCGGGTTTATGGTGCGCGGTGGTGCCGGTTTGAAAAGTTAAAGTTTAGCATCGCTTCCGCATTCCGGCGTCGGATTGACGGCCGGGGCGCCGCCGTGCACTTACAGGGAGAAATGAAATGACAGAATGTGTGAACCTTTTTCCATCCTTGCTCTCATAATCCAAAATCATCATAACAAGTAATGATAATTGAGTATATTGTAATGGTTATTATCATGACAATTGACACTATCATTTCTTGCATTAAATGCAAATGGTGAACAAAACAAGCAAGCATAAGTCAATGCAACCAAATGATGGCCATTGTCATGATGGTGGTCAACAAGTCCAACATAGTCAACCGGTCAACAAAAGTCAACAAGTCAACTAGGCCAACCTTTCAACCCTAACCATGTCACTATAATACTCAATTAATATTATTGTTAATCATATTTCTTAATCTAATTAGGGTTTGACAAAAGTCAACAGTCAGCAACCCTAATGAGAATCCTCTGCCTCCGTCTCTGTCAACTGTGCATACACACCCGTATCCGCGTTCCGGGGAACACGAATACAAACGAGATAAAACCAATCCTAAAACGTATACTAGGATCTGGCTTAAACCAAAGCCCGCTAGTAATAACTGCCCGGTCAGTAAACGTGCACAAGTGCGCGGATTTGACCGAACCCTGTCGCAAAACCATGCGACCTGTCGCAAAACCATGCGACCTGTCGCAAAACCATGCGACCTCTACTCTTTTGCCTAAAGGCGAATAACTCTCTGTGTGGGACTCTAAAGACTCGACACTACGCTGGTAGTGGGTTTGACCACAGACCGCATGTGGCACTAGCTGTGCGTAACGGCCCCCAAGGTAGATGCCGATAAGAAGACGGACGAGCTGAAACCCATCTGGACTCCTACTGAGCCTGAATGTGACAATCTCCGTATAGTCAGGTCTGTTCGTCTGAATACATCGCATGGCGGGCCTAGGGGGGCAGTAAAACGTCAGTACCCTAATAGCGGTACAAGTCGTGTCGGAGTGTAGCCCAGAACACCCTGAGATAACACTGGACACCTACCAGTATATCTCGCTTGCCCTGGCCAGGGACTACTTATGTAATGGCTCTCCTAGACACAGCGGGATGTCAACCCCCAATACCGAGAGAGACGAATCCTGTCTAACCGTCACTGCCTCCAAGTGCTTCGGGACTGCACCCAACTACTACCTGTTTGCACGACTCCTTTGAGCCGTGGTAGGGTAGTAATCAAAGTACAGTTGGAACACACTCAAGGCGAAGTGACAGTGTCAAGTCAGCGGACTAAGCTGTACTCATGTCACCTGGGAACTGATAACTGACGATAGGTATAATACCAACCAACAGTTCCCGACGAGTCCTGTCCAGTGTACTCGTAACCTAACGAGCACCCGCATACTATCTCAAGTATGACGTACTGACGGCTGTGGGATAGACCGTCTCCCATGCTGGGATGAGAAGCGCATACGCTAGTCTACTCCGGAGTATCGATGCCCTATCTCGATAGTCCTACGACTAGGGACCAGTATAAGGATGTGCTTGTGGATTACCCAGCCCCCACGAGTGTGACTGCCATCACAACGCTGGTAATCAAGAAAAGATCTTAAAGGCTCCACTAATATGTATAAGCAATATGCTAAAAGAAACACATGCACATATTAACGTAGAAACAAACCAAGTAGCATACTACCATTTTGAGTAAGATTGTCTATACAAGGTAAATATCCCAAGCTTCCATTAAGTAATATATAAACTAGTATGTTACAGTAATGGCCTCAAGGGCATATACACTAACAACATATGTGCTCCTACTCCGTTTTGCCTGAGTCAAGAAATCTCTGTGTAGGACTCTAAAGAATCGTCAATACGCCGGCAGTAGGTAATGAACATATCAAACACCCACTAGCTGCAAGCGGTCAGCAAAACGTAATAGCCACCCAGGTATTGAGCGCTCAGAAGATCAACAAGCAAGCCTATAAATTCTCCTGTGAATCCAATCAGTAACACTCCCGTACAGTCCGGTCTCGTCGTCTGATATGTCGCATATCTCGCCTAGGGGTGATAAATGTCAGACCCCAGTAGCTTGATAAGTCGTGTCGATATGAGGTCTATAACAGTTCGAGAAACTACTGATAACACTTACCAGTAAATCTCAGCAACCCTGGCCAGGAATTTCCGGTTATAGCCAATCGAACACAGCGCAACATCAACTCCCTATACCGGGAGAGACGAATCCCCTCCTATCGCTCATTGCCTCCATGTGATTCGGGACTGTACCCAAATGCCACCTTTTTGTATGCTCTCTTGGACGTGGTATGATAGAAATCAAAGCACAGTGGGAATCACACAAGACTCTATGACGATCTCGGGTCAACAGACTACTCTGTACCAGTGTCACCAGAGAACTGCCATCTGACGTAAGGTATAATACCATCTGGGAGTTCTCGGCGAGTCCTTCCAGTGTACCCAGTCTCCACTGAGCACCCGTACACCATCCTTGATGTCAAAGACCGATGGATATGGGATCATCCATCGCCCATCATATGGGTCAAGATGCGTATACGCTAGTCTACTCTGGTGCATCGATGCCCTGTCTCGATACACCCTCGGCTAGGAACAGTTATAGGATGTACTCATCGACTACCGTGGCCCCACTAGTATGATCTCATCATAGTCCCAGTAGTCGAGTACGTATCTTTAGGGCTTTATCAACATGTAACATAGAGACAATCAGAGTACATGTTAAGATAAAGTACAACCAGATAGCATACTATCATGTCGAGCAAGAAAGTCCTCCCTATATATGTCCAAGCATCCATTACAATATACATCGTATGTACAGTAATGGCCTCTAGGGAATAAATATGACTAAAATATGACTCATATAGTGAATCACACATATATAATTAATGAAGCATGATGATTAATCATATTTATTCATTTATTTGATAAAACATTATGCTTCATATATATTCAAGTGAGAAACATTTTCAAGATAATTATCATGTTCACCTTCTCTCTCCTCGAGCTCACTCTCTCTTCAAACCCTAATCCTACCACTCATGTGTTGAGATCAAGGATTAGGATAGACTAATTAATCCATAATCTCACTCTATATCACCTAGGTTCCTTTGATTAGCAACTAAAGAAACTTAGTTACCTCATGATTAGAGGTGAAGCTTGGAATAGAAGCTCTCGGGTGGATCATCTATCACGTAGAGGAGGCCGAGGAGGACGTAGAGAACAAAAAGACGAAGGACAAGGTTCACTAGGTATAATCTCTTCTCATAGTAGTTAACAACTTCTATGTATTTTTTAGTTATCGTTTAGCAAAGATTCTTCGGTTAGTCGATGTTTGTATATAGAACAAGACTGTTTTTCATATTTCCGCCTCCCCGCAACTCGTGGGGTGTTGTACATTGACTTACAGTGGTATCAGAGCCTCGCTAAACAATAATTAACTCTTTTGCAAAGTCGTAAGAATTTCAAACGCAAAACAAACCGGAAAACATATCGTATTCACATAGTTTCTATCGAATTTAAATTGAGGTCTAAAAATTTTTCAGGGACCTCTAAAAATACAAGCAGGGAAACATAAGAACACTGGAGAAATTTGGGTGCAAGAATTGGCCAACAGCCGTGGAACCGCGGCCGATTTTACCGATCCACCGCGGATCCGCGACCGATTTGAGACCGAATCACCCCAAATCTCCCCAGTAACTCTTCTGTGAATATTTTGTCATTTCTTGAATGTTTATTTTCTGCTCAAGACTCAGGTGCACAGAGAAGTTTTGGAGTAGAATATAATGTGTTTGATCGATCGAAATGATACGATGTTTGCTAATTTGATTATATCTGTGAACTATATAATGTGTTCGTAATCCTCCCCTAACCGCTAGTATGGCGCTTGGCAGAGGGATGCACATTTCTTTAATGATTTAACTGTTTGTGATTATGAACAGTATTGGATTGTTGTGATGATTAGCAGGGGTTTTGAGATGGGTTATGATATTCATTCATTCGATGTAATTGTAATATGTTGTAATATTATTTTGCGGGGCACATCCAGGTTGCGGTTGTAGCCACCATTGTATTATTTCTTTTTACTGTTTTTGCTCCTAGGATAGACCCAAGGTAGGGTGCACAAACTACTGGGTACTTCGAAGTGTTTAGTGGCCTACTCACGTTGTTGAGGGAGACCGCTTCACTTCAGGTACTTGGCGGGTAGTTTGTCGTACCCGTAGGGGTCTAGGGTGGGGTAATGGCTATTCATCACAACTGTGTAATCCGTATTTCGTTGCAGGCTCAAAAGAAACGCGGATTGCTTGCATATCCAATAATGTTCATCTGTGATCTGGAATGCCTATTATTGCTTCTGACGAAAGTACAATATCTATATATGATAGCTATTTAGACGTCACTTATGTTTTACACCCGTGCTAGCCCAGCCCCCGCTCTGCCGTTAGTTAAGTAACCTAACGGGTGATGACAGGACCCAGTGGCGAATGCGGATGGCATAAGAGGACGTTATATTTTCGTTGTTTTCTGCAATGATAGGTTAATGATGGGACGCATTATCATTAATGAAAAGAAAATAAAACCTAAACTTAATCGTTGGAACAATTTCAAAACCACTCGGTTTTCTTCAAAAAGCAAATTTTAAATGCGGAGCTTAAACCACTCCTTCTAAAAAGAGCTATCTTGGTTCCTTCGATTATATCAAGTTCACTACGTTAACGATTTTTTGCCTAAAACCAGTCGTAACCCTCCGTCGTTTCAAATAAAACAGCACATCGTATTCATGCTATGTTTATTGGCCTACGTCAAGGCATAGTGGATGGTAGCAATGTGTTGCTTTTTTGTTGCATAGATAGATGCATTAGTTTAGGACAGTCGTACAACCTTGTTGGCCTACGTCAAGGGCGAGTACAGATGGGTCTAAATTAATCAGGACAACGACGGGTAAAACTTGACTTGCGTCTTATGATTTGTTGGCCTACGTCAAGGTCATAAGAGCTTGGGGTAAAAATCACATCGGGAGTTTTCAAATATAAAGGAAACTTGCAGATTTAGCATACCTTCGGGAGTGTGTTGACTAGAGTGGCTTCCATCTAGGGCATCATACAATGATAGTTGGATCCCGATCCCACTGATGAGTAGGATTGCTCTCGGGAAATTTTCCCACTTAACAATCAATGCTATAAACCAAGTAGGTGTCCAGAAAGGTGTTAGAGGGGCTATTCCTCCAGGGAAAAAGAGGTTATTTAATTAAGGAACTTCGCGAAAGCGTTGGAAAACCTCCCATGAAGTACCAACACTGGTCTGGCTGAAAGGTTAAGAAAGTATTGTGACGTGTGATTAAATCATGACTAATTCTCCTTTTAGGTTTTGAAAAAGGATTTGAGGAAACAGAGGGAGCCATCCTGTTTAGATAAACTAATAAACCAATCTATACTTGCAAGAGCATATGCTGAGTGTTTCTTTTCTCTCTCTCTAGCAGCTACCTTGACAGGACTATAAATATTACTTGAAAAAAAATATACTGACCGGGCAAAACTATAAAGATTGGCTAAGGAACATCAACATTGCACTGACTTATGACAAAGTAGCATATGTTACCACCGCCGTTCCTCCGCTTATCCTATGACCAGATTCCTCAGTTCCGGACAAGGAGGTTCGTAAAACCTGGGATCTAGACTGTGAGAGAGCTAAGTGTATCGTGCTGGCGTCCATGAACAATGAACTCCAGAAACAGCACGAGAGTATGGATATTATATCCATCTTTCTCCATTGCAAGGAATTGTATGGGGAGCACTCCCGTATCGCGAGGTACGAGACCTCAAGGAAACTCTTCCATATGAGGTTAGCTCCAGGATCACCTGTAGGAGAGCACGTCCTGAAAATGATCAGCCTCATTGAGGAACTCGCAAACGTGGGATGCGTGCTAGTGAATGATTTGTATATCTACTTGATTTTGCAGTCCTTCCCCACACCTTCTGTCTGTTCGTGTTGGGCTTCAACATGCACGAAATGGAAGCTGATCTTCCAAAGCTCCTTAACATGTTGAGGGTAGCAGAGACCTCCTTTAACAAAGAAAAGGCCCCCGTTCTGTATGCTGGCCAATCATCCTCTTCTAAATCTAAAGCAAAAGCTAAAGGGAAGAAGAAGATGAATGCCACCAAACCGAAAGGCGGGGTCAAGAAGGTGATGGGAACGAACAAAGCAGGAAGGGTGAAGGCGCATAAGAATGAATGCTATTATTGTCACAAGCAAGGGCACTGGAAGAAGGACTGTGTGGCCTTCAAAGCCAAGGACACGAAGCAAGCTGTTGCTTCTACTTCAGGTTTGTTTGTCATCGAAAATTGTCTTTCAGTAAACTCTACATCATGGGTGCTTGATACCGGCTCTTGTTCTCACGTCTGTAATTCTTTGCAGGATCTGAGAAATAGTAGAGCACTGGGGACAGGTGATATGACTCTCCGGATGGGCAATGGAATGCACGTAGATGCTATTGCAATAGGGGAATATCACCTAGGGTTGACTAGTGGACACATTTTGGTGTTGTACAACTGTTTTTGTATTCCCAGTATGCTGTGTAATATTATATCACTATCTTTGTTATATAATGAAGGATATAATTTTGCGCTTGAAAGAAATGTCATGAAAATTCTCCTAAATCAAGAAATGATTGGGTTTGGCATACTGGAAAACGGCATATACATACTTAATCAACCTCAAATTTTCAATATTCAAAACACGCTTAAAAAAAGGCTCCAGATTCAAATCAAGCCTTCCTATGGCATTGTAGACTTGGTCATATAAACGAAACAAGGTTGACTAAGTTACATAAAGATGGATATTTAGATCCGTTTGAATATTCATCATATGCAACTTGTCAATCATGTATCAAAGGAAAAATGACCAAATCTCCGTTCACCGGACACGGAGAAAGAGCTACTGAACTCTTGGAACTTGTACACTGTGATGTGTGTGGTCCAATGTCTACACATGCACGAAGCGGTCACTCCTACATCATCACTTTTACTGATGACTTCTCTAGGTATGGACATGTGTTCTTAATGAAGCATAAATCCGAGGCCTTTGAGAAGTTTAAGGAGTATAAAAATGAAGTAGAGAAACAGACTGGTAAAAGCATCAGGACACTTCGATCTGATCGAGGTGGAGAATACTTAAGTACCGGTTTCCTTGAATGCTTAAAAGAGAATGGAATTCTCTCTCAACTTACTCCGCCTTATACACCTCAGCATAATGGTGTATCAGAAAGGAGGAATCGCATGCTACTTGACATGGTGCGTTCAATGATGAGTAGTGCTGAGTTGCCACTTTCCTTCTGGGGTTTTGCGCTAGAATCAGCAGCATACCTATTGAATAGAGTTCCAACTAAGTCTGTGCCTACAACTCCATATGAAATGTGGTGCGTGAAGAGAACATATCTCAAGTATATCAAGATATGGGGGTGTCCAGCAAATGTTAAAAAGCATAATCCGGACAAGCTCGAGGCACGATCGGTTTTGTGCAAGTTTGTAGGATACCCCAAGCATTCAAGGGGATATCTGGTCTAACACACTGAAGAACAAAAGGTGTTTGTCGCTCTCCACATTGTCTTCTTAGAAAACGAATTTCTTGCAAAAGAAATTAGTGGGAGCGCGGTAGAGCTGGACGAAATTCCAGAACCTCAAACTGCTGCCGAGGACTTAGTAGAGCCTCAGGTTTCTGTAGAACCCGATGAACCAATGCCACTCCGCAGATCTAGTAGGTTTTCTCATCCTCCTGAAAGATACTATGGGTTTCTTCTAGATGGAGATCGAGAGGATTGCATCATCGATGATGATGAGCCTACTAATTTTCAGCAGGCTATCATGAGTAAAGACTCGGTGAAGTGGCTGGATGCTATGAGATCCGAAATGGAATCCATGTACACCAATAAAGTATGGACTTTAGAAGTTGCTCCTCCTGGGGTGACACCAGTTGGATGCAAATGGATCTTCAAAAAGAAGATTTGTACTGTCACGTCCCGAAAGTACGGAACATGAACAACACTTAAACTACGAAACGTCTCGAGGCGTACGTAATCTAAGTAAACCGAAAACCCAGAAATCTAAACCAAGAAAAGTGGTAGAGTGAAGGAAAACCAATTTAAATCAAGTAGTTTTAATAGCATAAGCCGAATTATACGTTTTTAAAAACATCAAATATTTCCTGAAAATTTCGGCAGAGTCTCCTTTGTAAATACTGGCCCCCAAACGGGATACAACATGAATAGTATACGAAATCAATAAAAAGGCATCCCCAAGCGGGAGCTAGCTCTTCGTCAATCGACGGTCACAACCACACAAGCAATATAATATACAACGCCAAGGGCGAGGATCAAAACTCAAAGGAAACTCAAAACCACAAGAAAACCACAGAAATATAACGCGCGACTCTAAGGTCGAAAGAATAGCATCTCTGGTCTCTATCTCAAAAAAAATACATTTTTGGTTGATGGAACTTCTAGATACAACAGAGTAATAATATACAAGTTATATAATGGGGGGTACGATACAAGTAAACCCACCTACTAGCAAATCACCCGAAGGAAACTATGCCCGCAAGCCGTAATGAAACCTGTACGGAAAACCTGCAAGAAACTGGGGCACAACGGGGGTGAGTTGCCAACTCGTGAATAGAAAAACATCTACGGAAAGAAATCGCATAAATAACGCAACCTAGGTCAAAGATCATAATATATCCTCAATTATATATATAACATGCAACCTATAACAAGGCTAGGGTAAATATCTAACCCGAATGTAATCTCATGTGCCCGTGTCAGTGCCTCAGGTAGAAATATATCATATGAATGAGGTATGAATGCATGGAAACAGAATACATGTAAATGAAGAACTGTTTTCATAATTTAGTGAGATTTCCTTTGTATTTTTAAAATGAGGTATCACAATGAAATCAGCATAAAACAGTGCCTAGCATCGGCACAAAACGTAATCCCAATATCTCGATATCTCTGTATCACAGTCTCTGTACCTCAATATCTCGAAATCTCAATTTCTCAATCACAATAACTAGGGCGCCGTCAGTCCAGACCGGCCCGTACCATCCATCTCAAGACCACGACGGTATCCTCCGGATATCCGACGCGTCGGGTAAAATCACCGGTAGGTAGTGCTCCCCTGCCAGGCTCACATCGTCATCATCACGCGCTTCTTGCCCCGGGTACCTTACCGGGTCCACCATGTACCCGAAACGGTTCATCCGTCTCCTCGAATCGGGTATCGAAATCCATTAACAAACTCATGGTGGACGACTCATATATCATGGGAAAAACAGCATTTTTTTTATTTAAAAAGAGAGAAATCAGTTTATATAAGTTTTGCGGTTTTCCCCCCAAATCCAGAAAATTTCATGGAAATCCGAATCCAAATCATCAATAGCATGTAAAACCATGAATATAGGCATAACAATGAATAACAGTATGCATGAAGTGACAAGTAATAACTACAATGTTAAGCTGGCATATAAGGCAGGTACACTAATATCATGTCAAATTTCTACCTAACAAGCTAAGTCAAGCAATAATATTTTCTAAGGTGTACGTGACATTGCAATTTTCCGATGAAGATGTGTGTGAGCCGGCAAGTAAGTGTACTTGGTACATACGCATCATCGGTAATGGTGCTGGTGTCCTAATAATATGATATCAACATTGCAATAAGAAATTATAACATAAGTATGCGATGCGAAGCGAACCACAATAATAAGCGGGAGCTGAAAACTAGACGCTGCTGTAACTAACCTGCATTAATCTAATATTAGTCCTACAAATGGTGCCTTTGGAAATAACACGAATCATGGGGTTTTGAAAATAGGGGCTATGGTGTTTTTATGAAAAGATACGTCTTTTGAAATATCCGTAGGATCCCTTGGCTGTCTTTTAAAATACCCATGATTCGTTAGTTTTTGAAATAGGTAAGAATCGAATCTAATCTAACAACTAAACTAAACTAAAAGGGCTAAGCTAACAAGCTGGACTACAGGTAAGGAAACCGCCTAACATCTGAGTCGATCCATATACATACCTGTATATATATTAGTCGGTGATCCCGCTTCAATAATATCATATCCGATACCATATCTACAATCAGACATCCCAAGTCCAGAGTACGGATCAATCATCAAGATATAGCTCGTACGTAAATCCGTCGTACGGCATCCCCAAATCTAGGTACGGGTCAATATCATATTCCTCACACCATTCCTCTGATATCTTCTTTATTCAAGATCATAGTCTAGGGTACTGACCTATGTCTAGTACAATACTAATATCCTCAAGATACTCATGATCTGACTACTGATCGACAATCTCGTACAAACCGATATCGTCAGCACATATCATCATCAAGGGGTATACATCGCCCGATACGGCCTAATATCAATATCCTAGCATATCATGCCTCATATCACGATCACATGTCGACCATTTTATTTATAACACTATTCACCCGTATCGCCGCCCCATGATCCGCTAAAACACCAGGACGTACCTCAAGTACGAATCCTGCCATATCACCGATATCACAACCACAAAACAAATCTCATCGACTCAGCTCAATCCCAAGTATCATCCTCAAATCCGTATGTGAACACATAGTCCCATACCCATGTGAACATATAACTATAAAGAATCCCATGAGCACATATAAATAGGAATGTATGCAAGTATGTATGTGTAGTGCAACACTACCCTAGGGTTCGCAACACTAAAATAATCCAACACACCAATATCCATCCTAAACATCGTTATTAATCCAAAATAACATATAATAAATTGTTGTTGTGAATACGCATCCGTATACACCACCACGGACTGCGGGGGTGCTATACGCCATCCACCCGACTTCTCCCCGTAGATATAAATCTACTCACCTGGTCCTCGCTCGCCGGTGCCGACGTCGCCACGCGCTTGCTTGTCGTCTCGAAGTCCACATAGGGGTACCTACATATCATAACGCACCGCATCGCATTAAAATCCGACTCATGACCAAAACGACACACGAATCCCACATAGGTCAAAACCTATGGTTGCTTCCACAAATCAACCCAAAAACCCTCGACATCGACGTACAAACGCCAGACCATCGAGAAAAACCAAAATACACTCATTTGCACATTCATGAACACTAATTTTAATATAAAATAGGTTAAAACTCACAAAAACCCCAAATTCGCTTTAGAAGCCGTTTTTCCGAAAAACTAGCAAGCAAAATTTCCCGTTTTAGTACAAAACTCGACGTTTAAACAATTCTAGCGGCCATAATACTTATTAAATAACTTAAATAAGTCATATAACCCATAACCACAATTTAATCTCATCAAACTATATACGTTCAAAAAAATCTAGTTTGCAGTTTTACCCAAATTTCAACTATTTTAGCCAAAATGCATAAACAAAAATTTAGTTTGGATTTTCATAATCTAAAATATTAAAATACAATTTAAAATGTTAATAATACCATGGATACCCTAATTAGATTTTTATCCCAAATGAATAATTAAATTCCCAAAACCTAGTTAACCAAATTAGTGTAATTATCATAATTTTTAAACTAACAATTAACAACTAGCTACTAACTTGTTTTAACATGTCATAAGAGCTTAAATACATTATACAACCATACACCAATTTCACAAAATCCTAACTTGCATTCAAGTTCTTCTCTTGAATTTTCATCCCACAAACCACAACAACCAATTTAACACTTATAAACAAAATCATATAAGCAACTAATCAACAAACAACCATGGGGAACAAAATTTATACCTCACAAATCCATGATCAAACATGAAATCTAGACATCCAAAATGAAATCCTTGCACCAAAATCCATGCATCTAAGGCTACACTAAAATGTGTAAGAACTAGATTTAGATTTTGGGATTTTTTTGATGGGTATTTGATGAATTTTTTGAAGCAAAAGAGATGGAACAATGGGGGGGAGAAAGAGGGCTGTGGGTGCAGGAATTTTCGGCCAGCAAGGGAGTGGGGGATGAGAGAGAGGGAGTTGGAGAAAAATGGGGAGAAAAAGACAAAGTCTACACCCCTTTTGACTTTCTTTCATTTCCCTTTTTCTTTTCTTTTCTTTTCTTTTGAAAGGTGAAGTAATTGGAGAGAGAGAGGAGGGGGCTGTCAAGGTGGGGCCAGCCATGTGGGGAGGGGGAGAGAGGGTGAGGTGTGGGTGTGTGGGTTAGGGAAAAAGATGAATGTATTACCCCAATTCCCATTAACACTAATTTCACCGAAAAAAGCCTTTTTCTTCGATATTTTCTAAACCATTTTAGCAAATGATTTCATTTCAAAAACCACATGATAAAATTTTATTTAATGTTTTATGATGTACAAAATTTGTTTCAACTCATTCCAATTTGTAATTTTCCCTAATTAAATGTATTTGTGACGGCTTAAAATAATAATAAAATAAATTTTTTTAAAGAAAATTTGAAATTTCACCAGTGGCTCAATAAACACTAAATACTAGCAATTACATAGATAGAATATGTATATTTAATTTTATAATAAAGATATTTGCATTTTGACTTTTTACAGAAACCCCCCTTATTTTACCGTTTTTTCGAAATTTCACCGAAACGATTTTCAAAACGCTACAGGTACATTTGGACAAGTGGAAACCTACAAAGCTAGACTCGTTGCAAAAGGTTTTCGTCAAAGACCAGGATTGGACTATGATGAAACCTTTTCACCAGTAGCTATGCTTAAATCCATTTGGATCCTGCTTGCCATTGCTGCCTTCCATGACTATGAAATCTAGCAGATGGACGTAAAAACAGATTTTCTAAATGACATATAGAAGAGAGTGTTTACATGGATCAACCAGAAGGTTTCTTAGACAGTGGGCACAGCGGAAAAGTGTGCAAATTGCTTAAATCCATTTATGGATTAAAGCAAGCATCGCGGAGTTGGAACATCTTCTTTGATGAGACGGTCAAATAATTGGACTTTATCAAAAATGTAGATGAACCATGCATTTATAGGAAGGTTGTAGAAGGAGCAGTAGTCTTCCTCGTTTTATACGTCGACGACATACTACTGATAGGGAATGATGTCCCTATGCTACAATCAGTAAAGCTCTTCTTGTCACAGAAATTCTCCATGACAGACTTGGGAGATGCATCCTACATTCTGGGCATTAAGATCTATCGTGATAGATCCAATAGAATTTTGGGACTTTCACAGTCTAGGTATATTGACACTATACTAAAGAGATTTAGTATGGAAGATTCCAAGCGTGGAAATTTACCCGCTTGTCACGGGATCACCCTCTCCAAAGAGATGTCTCCAAAGACTGATGAAGAGAGGGCTCGCATGGGCATTATGCCCTACGCTTCGGCTGTAGGATCCATAATGTATGCGATGTTATGTACCAGACAGATGTAGCTTACGCACTTAGTGTGGTAAGCAGGTATCAATCTAACCCAGGTGAGAAGCATTAGATAGCGGTAAAGAACATTCTCAAGTACCTGAGAAGGACTAAGGAGATGTTCTTGGTTTACGGTAATGGGGACCTCCAAGTCGAGGCTTTTACCGACTCCGTCTTCCAAAGTGACAAAGATGATTCTAAATCCATTTATGGTTTTTTGTTTACCCTCAATGGAGGGGCGGTATGTTGGAGGAGTTCCAAACAAGATACTGTCGCAGACTCAACTATGGAGGCTGAGTATATAGCTGCTAGCGAAGCCGCGAAAGAAGCTGTCAGGATGAAGAAGTTCATATCTGAACTTCAGGTGGTTCCGTCCATTGCCAATCCAATACCTTTGTATTGTGATAACAATGGGGCTGTAGCATTAGCGAAGTAACCAAGGTCCCATCAGAAATCCAGGCACATCTTAAGGCGATATCACCTGATCAGGGAGATCGTGGATCGTCGAGAGATCGAGGTGCGGAGAGTGGAAATAAAAGACAACACGGCAGATCCATTCACCAAGGCCGTTCCTCAAGTCCAGTTCGAGAGGCTGTTTGAGATGTTGGGTATGCGGTACGCCAACAACTGGATCTAGTGCAGACATTGGGTACTCATTGCGCCAATTATAGGCCTTAGTGCAAGTGGGAGATTGTTGGATATATATATGCCCTAGAGGCCTTCATTGTATAGACTGTTAGGGATATGTATGTACATGACAATCTTTCTAATGATAGTACACTATTTGGTTTGTCTTTATCTTAAACGTGTGATATATTTTACTTTGTATTTATAAACATGTTGATAAAGCCCATAGGGTGTTTGCCTGACTACCGGCGTTATGATGGCAGTCATACTTGTAGGAGCTGGATAGTCAATAGGCACATCCTTAAATGTCCCTGGTCGTAGGAGTATCGAGACTGGGCATCGATGCTCTAGAGTAGACTAGTGTATACATATCTAGACCCTGACAAGGGGCGATGGATTGGTCCCGCAGCCATTGGTGATGTGCACCTAAGATTGTATACAGATGCTCACTTCGTGTGAGTACACCGGACATGACTCGTCGAGAACTGATTGGATGGTATTATACCTGACGTTAGATAGCAGTTCTCAGGTGACATGTGTGCAGATAGTCTGTTGACTTAAGGTCGTCATTTGACTCGTGTGAGTTCCCACTGTGCTTTGATTACTACCCTACCACGGCTCAAAGGAGTCTTGCAAACATGTTTTAGTTGGGCACAGTCCCGAGCTACGTGGAGGCAGTGAGCGACTGTTAGGTATTCGTCTCTCCTGGTCTAGGGAGTTGATATTGCACTGTGATCGGTTGGTCATTACCATAAGTCCCTTGCCAGGGCTGATTGAGAATTACTGATCGACATATCAGTGAATTCTCGGATGGTCTTGAGCCATACCGGCACGACTTGTACGGTTATTAGGGGTCTGGCATTCACCACCTCCCTAGACCATACTTGCGATACTCTTAGACGAACAGACCGGACTGCGCGGATATTGTCACGGACAGGCTCAGTAGGAGTTCAGATGGGTTTCCTCATCAGCCTTCTTATCGACATCTTCCTGGGGACCGTTACGTACAGCTAGTGCCGCTTGCGGTCTGTGGTTAAACCCACTGCCAGCGTAGTATTCGAGTCTTTAGAGTCCCACACATAGGGTTTCCCTGTTCCAGGCGAAACGATATGGATGTTGTATGCTTTTACGACAAGGGTTCGGACGCATACGTGTGTTTACGAACGTACGACGTTCAGACAGTTTTTACTAGCCGGCTTTGGTTTAAGCCAGATTCTAGTATCAGGTTATTAGATTTATACAGTCTAAAGTTTTTCCGTGTTTTCACGGATAGGAGGGGCGTTCACGTAATTTTGCGGGAAGCTTCTAGAAGTATGGTGACTTGAGGGTTTAGGTGGCATTTTCATTAAATGCATTTGTCACTCATTTGTGTGATTCATCCATATCATTAATGCATCATTAAATGGTTTATGACTCATATAGTGAATCACACATATAGAATTAATGAAGCATGATGATTAATCATATTTATTAATTTATTTGATAAAACATTATGCTTCATATATATTCAAGTGAGAAACATTTTCAAGATAATTATCATGTTCACCTTCTCTCTCCTCAAGCTCACTCTCTCTTCGAACCCTAATCCTACCACTCATGTGTTGAGATCAAGGATTAGAATTGACAAATTAATCCATAACCTCACTCTATATCACCTAGGTTCCTTTGATTAGCAACTAAAGAAACTTAATTTCCTCAAGATTAGAGGTGAAGCTTGGAATAGAAGCTCTCGGGTGGATCATCTATGACGTAGAGGAGGCCGAGGAGGATGTAGAGAACAAAAAGACGAAGGACAAGGTTCACTAGGTATAATCTCTTATCATAGTAGTTAACAACTTCTATGTATTTGTTAGTTATCGTTTAGCAAAGATTCTTCGGTTAGTCGATGTTTGCATATAGAACAAGATTGTTTTTCATATTTCCGCCTCCCCGCAACTCGTGGGGTGTTGTACATCGACTTACAAGCACTTGGTATTATAATTGTTTAGATGTATACCCTAGCCATTACTATATGCTTCAGGTTATATATTTTGAGGATATATAGTGATCGTATGACCTAGGATTGAGTTATTCATGCGATTCCTGCTCGTAGATGTTTTCTACTCACGAGTTGGCTACTCAACCCTGTTGTGCCACAGTTTCTTGCAGGTTTGCCGTACAGGTTTCGTTACGGCTTTGTTGGCACTATTTCCTTTTCCGGGTGATTTGCTAGTAGGTGGGTTCACTTGCATTGTGACCCTCATTTTACTTTGTATATTATTATTCAGTTGTATCTAGCAAACTCCATCAACCAAACATGTATTTATTTGAGATAGAGACCAGTGATGTTTATTCTTTCGACCTTAGAGTCGCGTGCTGTATTTCTATGGATTTCATGCTATTTGAGTTTCCTTTTCTGTTGTGATCCTCTCCCTTCGGCGTTGTATATTATATTGCTTGCGTGGTTGTGACCGTTGATTGACGAAGAGCTAGCTCCCGCTTGGGGATGCCTTATTTCATTATATATGCTTTATCAGGTTCTGTACCCGTTTGGGTCAGTTTTTACAAAGGGAACTCTGCCGAAAATTTTAGAAAAGACTTCTGATTTTTAAAATGCATATTTCGGCGTATTTTGCAAACTACATTATTTAAATTGGTTTTTCCTTCACTCTACTACTTTTCTTGGTTTGGATTTCTGGGTTTTCGGCTTACTTAGATTACGTACGCCTCGAGAGGTTTCGTAATTTAAGTGCCGGTCATGTTCCGTACTTTCGGGTCGTGACAGTGCACAAGTGTAGATATATCAAGGTATGTATACACTAAGATGAATATAAAGGGTACATGTGCGCAGGTAGTGATATATCAATGAAGGTATGCACAAAAGTGAATATACAGGGTGCATGGTATGAATATAAATATATATACCAATATGCGGCAAGTCATGACAATCATCGATGAAGCGGAAATCAAGATGATATATAATTCATAGCAATCCTATAATGTGAGTGTCATGGAAATCACTAACGGTGTGAGTGTAGCATACCAATAGTGCTCGTGTAGCTTGAACCGTTAGTGACAGTGCAGTGTTCTATACTACCAGTTCTATATGCCACAAGAAGGTACGCTACTATAGTATATCTATATGAACACATATAACTAAAATATCCTATTACGCCAAGACGCTTAACGCCATACGGGCGATTTCCCCGTAAATGTTAAATCTACTCACCTGGTCGCGTGCTAAGTGGAGCCAACCACCTACTTCCCCTTCTTTGCGGCGTCCGACGTACCCGCCTGCGAACCTGCAATTACACAAGGAATCTATATATATAAGCAAAATTCTACAAAACGCGATATCGAAATCAAACGAGAAACTCACGTCGCGAACTAAACGCGCGTGTGTACGATACGCTGAAACGTGTGTATACGCGTCTAAAACTATCCCGACACGTCGCGATACGCTGGATCACAGAACCCACTCACGTATCGCGCAAACCAAACGTACTAGAAAATCGATATATCGTCCTAGATTTTGACACAGGTGAAAACATACAAAATTGCACATACGACTGGCCCTAAAAATATAGCAGACTCCTATTGCCAAAACCCTAACACCTAGCTCCCTCATCTGGCCGCAATTTGCGGCCAGAAATAATAAACCGACGGCCTGGGTTGGCTGTTTGGGGTTTGTTCTCTGGTGGTGTGGTCAGGGTCTAAAAAGTAGGCTACAGTTAACTCAGATTTTCTCTGAAATACCCGGGTCTATAGCAGATCACAAAATGCTAAAAATTCACTTAAAACGTTATATTTTGCACTAAATGAAAACCTAGGGTATTTTGGTGAAAACTGGGGTTAATCTCAGTTTATGCGGCCCTAATAACACTTAACTAGGCTAGGCTAACCAATAAAATCACCCCCTAACCAAAAGTCCACACAAATCATCATTTCTAGCACAAAATCTCACTTTTAGCACTAACGAAGCTACAAAACACATAAGTTTAGCAAGCTAGGAATTGGGTTTAAGAAATATAACCCACTCGACTCTACGATGCAGGAGAAGGAAGAGAAGAAAAGGAGGAGGTGTTGCAACTGCTTGGTGCTGCTGTTGCTGTTGCTCATTTCTGCTGCTGCTGCCGCCTGCTGTTGCTGCTTGTGCTGATGTTGTTGCTGCTGTTTGTGCTGATGTTGCTGCTGCTGAGGCTACTGTTGTAATGTGTGTGTGTGTGAGAGAGAGATGTGAGAAATGAGTGTTATGAGAAAAGGAAAGAATGAGTGTTATGAGAGAGTCAAATCCCCCTCTTCCTCTCACCTCATTTAATGCAAGCATGGGCAAGCCTATCATGCCCTCTCTCTCTCCCTACTCAAGTCAACACCTAACTAATTCATTTTTCAAAAAAAAAACACACACTTAATTAAAACCCAAAACACTTAATTCCAATTTAAAATTAGCTTAAGGAAAAATGGTTAGTTCACCATGGTTGCTAATCATGGTCTAACCCCATTTTAACCCTAGTTTACATGCACAAGTGTGTGCAAGCCTAGGAAAATTCTAATAAAATATTCATTAAATTTGATAAAATATTTGAAAATCAATTTGGTAAACTTTTTATTAAAAACCGTCTATTAAAATATAATTAGCCACTAAACACATCCTAAGGTGTTACAGTACGTATGTTCCGCGGCATATTTACGATACGATACACCACTTAAGAGACCTTAGGATGTACATATTTTTGAGACCAGTGATTCTCTTCGTATCCATGATTATACATCCATTCGAGATCCTCGATTCTATTTGTTTCCATGATCATACTCCCATTGATGATGTTCCTTCTTATGATCATGTATCCATTCTGGATCTGTCGTTTCCTCTCATGCCGTTGATCTGCTTTCTTCGATACTCGATTGAGGTTCCTGTCACCATAGTTTGAGCTATTGCTAGTGTTACGGTTAGGGCGAGCTCGTCTGGTATGAGGGCTGACCATTGTGTTTTCTGGTGACATGGGAACGTCTCGATGTAGTGTTGTGTTGTGGCCTCTTGTGGAGGCGAATGCTTGGTTTTACACCGGATGATCGGGCCATTGTTAGAGCTGCCAGTTGCGAGAGGACTGTTGATGTACAGCGCACCTCAGAGATTTTGATGTCGCCTACCGTGCAGACAGGTGACCCAGCTGTCGCTGAGATGATGGGATGTCGCTTCCAGAGCTTACGAGCTAAGATCGCCGGAGCTTCTAGGCAGAAAGGCGACAGATGATAGCTAGTTTACCCCGATTTAAGAGACGAAGGCGATTCTTCAGATTGATGCGCCGACGCAGGCCCCGTTGGGTTGAAGATTTCCAGAGTGGAGAGTCTTATTCAGACCTAGAACAGACCGATTCAGAGATGACCGCCGATATATCGCCTTTCCTGGAGGATTAAGCATTGATTAGCATGCGGGCGAAGAATATTCACATGTTGTATAGGCGAAGCAAAAAGGTTCGAACGAGTGTCAGAAACCCCTTTTTTGCCAAGTTTGAAGTGTTCGGAGGAACATGCAGGTAATTCATGGAGGAACCTGGCACGACATGATGACCATGGAACCGCTTTGAACCTTAGGGTTTGTGGCAGTTTTGCGGTGCAATCAGTGAGGCTTGGGTTTGCCCTTCTATGGCTGGTCCAGAGGTGCTGTGGTATGTACCAGATATTTTTAGACTGTGCTCAGGTGCTGAGCCTTCGGGAACCTTGATGACTCGATCGAAAAGTTTGACATCGTCCGGATACCCAGTGATAAGAGATCAGCAAGCTGACCAGCTTTCGAGAGAGGACCTCACCCAGAGGCATTGTGAGTTGATCGAGAACGGACGAGTATTGAGTATTCCTCCGATGGTTGGGACAAGTTCCTAAGGACGTGTTCGGCCAGATATCTTCTACAGAGTGATGAAGCTACAGAGTACGCGATTTCGAGTCCGTGCGAGAGACTTCGGATTAACCGTGGCCGAGAACAGTTGCAGTGCGCTGATAGCGTGGCGTGACGTCATAGTGAGAGATGATAAAGACGAGTCGAACAAGAAGTTCGTGCGAGACGCTGACGAGCTGTTATTACTCCCCGTCGAGATCAGAGACCTGATATGCTTATAGAGGGGTTGGGGTACGGTCAGTTTTCGAGGAAATGTGTGTGGAACACGGAGATGTCCAGAAAACGAGAAAAGATTATGTGAGAGTACCAGCCTCCTTACAGTTCGGCACAGGCGAGATCGGAAGAGACCTTGAGCAGGATTCCTTCCAGGACACTGTTGCAATGAAATTTGCACCCACGATCAGAGGTGTCGTGTATATTCAGAGGACCAGAGGCAGACGCCAGTAATGTGCTGCTTTATGAGTGGTCATGACAAATGACCGGGAGATGACCAGAGAAGTGTTAGAGCGGAATCGTTCCCGTTAGCACACCTGACAGGGCCGATGAGCCGATGGATTGCGAGATTGGTAATCCAAGGAGAAGATGAGTACCCAGAGACAGAGGGCACCAGACCGTGAGCAGGAGGCGAGCGGATGTTCTTGCTCTGTCAGTTTTAGGCGCACCGATATTTTCCGACATTGTAGGAGGTGTACCTCGATGTCATTTATTGCGATTTGTGTTTGTGATCCGAGTGTCACGCTTATATCACTTGAATTTGAGTTTTGATGACGAGTTTCTTGATATTGATTTCGTGCACCATGGATGCACTTACTGAGTGTTTACGTTTTGCGTATAGTTATCGCACCTGATATATATTTTATACACAGTTGTGTTGATTTGCGATTTGTGCATGCTTATTGCGTTTGATGTCGATTTTATACCTGCGTAGCATGTGTTTATGATTTCATGGATTTCTTACGGATGATTTGATTTTTGCACTCGGTATAGCTTATATGTGCTTGTAATGCATTGATATGTGTTTTGTGCACGCAGTTGCACACGATTTTGATTTATACACATTGGTATACTCGGTGTTGCTTTTGATGCGTTCAAGTTATTGATTGTATTTCGTGCATGCGATCTCCCCGCGGAATCTCCGGTCTCCACCACGTCGCCGGCTTCTTTTACGGGCTCCCGCCTCTGGACCGAGGCAACTCGGGCATGAAGTTGGCGAGCCGACGTGCCCAAGGTTTGCTGTAGAATACGTGTGGAACTCATGTCTCATTTTGGGGTTTATGGAAGTTGCCATTTTAGTGGAGGAAATGAAGTAGTGGAATTTTGTGATGAACTTGGGATTTTAGCAAGCATGAAGAGCAAAAATCCCCACTACAAAATTTCAGCCCCCCATTTTCTTTTGGTTGGCCAATCTTGTGGATGGGAATGAGGAGGGAAAAAATCCAAGAGAGGGTGGAGGAATAATGCAAGAGAATAAGGATAATCAAGAAGTCAAATGATCACAACCATAATCCAACACTCCACCAACCTCATCATAACCTATCACTATCACAAAAGTCATGCCATCATGAACTCAAGAAAGTCAAGGGTGGAAGAATTATCATGACACAAGAATAGGCCAAGACCACCCTCCACAGATGCTTATTTGCACAAATGCAAATAAGCCCTCCTCCACCAATATTCAGCCAATGAAAGATACAAAGAAATATGGCTGAAACGGAAAACAAACTGGCAACTCCAAAAAACTGATCCCGTAATAAATTACAGGAAAACCTCGCTATTGTATATACATACTCGCATTTGTATTCCGACCGAATACAAATGCAATGAGACAAAATCTACACTGTACAATACTAGCATCCGGCTTAAACCAAAGTCGGCTAGTATTATCCGTCCGATCCTGATCCGTGCAATACAGCACGTATCTGATCAAACCCTGCATATATCCATACGACCTCTAGTACTAACCGTCCGATCCTGAGCCGTGCAATACCGCACGTATCTGATCGAACCCTTCCATATATCCATATGGCCTCTAGTACTAACCGTCCCGATCCTCTACAGCGTTTCGCCCGAAACTTGAGTAACTGAATATGGGGGACTCTAATGACTCGTCAATACTATGGCTGTGGATTTAACCACTTGCACGTCAGAGGTATTAGCCATACGTGATGGGCTACCAGCTATTGACCAAAAGGGACGTCGATGAGCGAACTCATCTTGACACCCTACTGAGCCTGTCAGTGACAATATCCGTACAGTCCGGTCCATTCGTCTATGAGCATCGCATGGCGGGCCTAGGGGGTTGGTAAAAGTCAGACCCCCAAAAGCGGTACAAGTCGTGTTGGAGTGTAGCCCAGAACACCCTGAGATACTACTGGAATACCTACCAGTAAATCTCCTGCCTTCGCCAAGGACTTTGTGTAAGGGCTCTCTTAGACACAGCGCGACCTCACCCCCAATACCGGGAGAGACGAACCCCTGAAGATCCGCTCACTGCCTCCATGTGGCTCGGGACTGTACCCAACTAAAACCTGCTTGCACGTCTCCTTTGAGCGTGGTAGGGTAGTAATCGAAGTACAGTGGGAACTCACACGAGACAAATGACGATCCTCAGGTCGATGAACTAACCTGTACACATGTCACCAGGGAACTGATATCTGACGTCAGGTATAAGACCAACTAGCAGGTTCCCGGCGAGTCCTGTCCGGTGTACTCATAACCCAATGAGCACCTGCATACATCTTAGGTAAACCAACTGACACCAGTGTCTTGTGAGACCGGCCACCGCCCCTCGTCGGGGTCTCGACTGTATACACTAGTCTACTCTGGAGTATCGATGCCCAGTCTCGAAACTCCCAAGACTAGGGACCTTTTAAGGATGTGCTTATAGACTACCAGCTCCCACGTATATGATCGCCCTCATACTGCTGGCAGTCAAGAAAGAATCCTAGGGGCTCTGTCAACGCGCAATAGTGACCTGTAAGGTCACCTAAAGCAGTACGCGATGATAAAGGTAAACCAGATAGCATACTATCATCTTGAGTAAGACTGTCCTACCGGGATAGGTCCTCCTTCAATCATTGCAATCATGTGCCTGTGATCCAATAATTGACTCTGAGGGCACTATCTCCAACAATCTCCCACTTGCACTCAAGGCTAATTATTGCGATGTCGCATACTCACAGCCCGTGTGATACCGAACACCCAACTCCTCTACTAGTCAGTCTCACAAAACCCGTTTGTGAAACTATTGCGTTCGAGGAATAGCCTCAGCCAGTGGATCTGCTTTGATGTTTCTTTCTATGTCTCTCTATCTCTCATGTTCGCGGAGAAAGCCATCTCCCGAAATGAGCAATACCTGTCTTAGAATGTGTCTGGATGTCTGATGGGACCTAGCTCATAAATGAACTCCAAATCCAAACTTCTTAGACTGTATCGTCAATTGAACATAATCAGTATCCTGCGCCATGCCACCCTCAGTATTGCCTTGGACCACCTGTCCAAAATACTGCCCCTCGTCAGAAGGAAAACTATAACTCTGACAACCTCCCTGTCGTTCATATCACCTTGGAAGCCTGGAATGATAATTGTCTCCCGAATGAGGCTGTCGTTATCATATCCCTAGAACATCCACTTATGTTCTAAAACTGCTTCCGACTGATTCTCCAGGATTGGATCAATATCAACTTTTTGCTTCTACTGCAAAAACAACATCTGGTGTGGTACTTGACATCTAATGATTGGCTCAATTGCCTAAGCAAGTGATCTGCCAATCATGCACAGCCCTCTCCCCTTTAGTCTGTAAGACACCTTTAGAGAGGGTGACTCCATTACCTGCAAGTACACCACCGTGCCAGGAGTCGTCCATTCTAAATACTCTTAGAATGCTCTCTAAGTACCCTGATTGGGAAACCACCTAAATCTAGATCTAAAACCATAGATCTAGTAACCAGTATGTTTGATATAATTTCCAAGTCCCATGTGGAGAAACCACTGTGTGACGACCAAAGTATAACCGATCATAGTATAGGAATATCACTTCCTACTCTGTGTAAGTCATCCAAATACCAGGACATCACACCCTACTACCTTCTCAACAGATCCATCCCCTATTCTGATGAAGTTAAACCTATGACTGTCACATCACAAATAGATGATCTATCTCCGCTATATCTGCTTTAGTCAATAAATAGACATAAGCCCCTTGTCCACCAATGCTTCCGCTGCACCACCCTGATTACGACAACCCTCTGGCAGAGTCATATACACGTACACTTCTAAAGCTAGTGGAGTAACCCTCGAGTGCCTGAAGTTACCCACCTTATCTGCGGAGTGGCCAATGGAACGTCAAACCAGATTGAATCTTTAGGTTCCTATCAAATCTTCAGTAATCATTTGTGGTTCTGGAATCACTTCCAGTTCTACCATACCCCCACTACTGTTTTCTGAAAAAATCCATTTTTATTAAAAATGTGGCGAGTCTAGAACAATATCAATATTGATCTTCCAGATGGTAGAAAGTCAACCCTCGTCATAGCCTGGGTCAACCCACAAACAGCCATTACAGAAACGTGCCTTGAGTTATCCAGAGTCTGGTTTTAAGCATAAGCCGGACAACTCCCCGTACCTTAACATCGTTAAGATATGAACTGTTCTATATCCAATATAGAACCAGAGGCACTGATTTAATTGAACCAGATTCAAATCATGCAGCTGTCTCCAGTGCATGTGAACTAGAAGGAAAGAGGCCGATCAGCGTTACTCAACTTAGGAATACTTCCAATTATGTGTAACCCGAAAGAGAAGCAAGTTATCTTAATCACTACAATCAACTGAATACCATACACAAGAATCTACATCTTCGATCACCTTGAAGAATCCCGATACTTGCAACACCTGGTTCTCTACTTTACTCAAATACCTATAACTTCTCAAAATTCGGACCTTGTGTTTCCACGAAACACTTGTCTAAAAACTAGATAAGTCATAAGTAAACAGAATATAGTACGAGGACCAACCCCTCTGTCCTGATGGATCTTGGACAACATACAATACTCTGTATAAGTCCCTTGAGTCTAATAACTCACTCCCCGTGTGTTGCAGGTTGAAAACTGTACATATGGTTAAGAAGAATTACACCGTTGTTTAATGCTCCTTATCTAACCATCCACTGATATAGGTAAATGTCGTAGACATAATTTCAAAAAGGTCTATCTCACTCTATAAAAATAGACGTACAGATATATCAATTTGAAATTGGTGCATGACATCGGATATTCAAAACCAAATATTTGCCGTCCGGCAAACAACCCAGGTGACTTCCTCAAATATCACCGATTACAACGAATCCCGATATAATGAGGATGATCACCTAATTCCCAATAACTTACTCCCACTCATCATCTGTAAAACCATACAGATGTGAGAATCATACCAGGTAAATACATACCCTGGAGTAAGTATCTAATCGGGAAATCAGTTTTCCTTTAACAGTACACAGTGAAACTGAAACATTGAAATTTTTCGATGGGGTATCCAGGTATTCCTAGTAATGCCTCTTCCATTATCCACATTCACAACTGTAACCGTGTAATTCTTTGCCATCTTTCCAAATCCCTTTATATGTCTTTAGTCATTACCTTCTGTACACCCCTTTAGGCCAAATGGTTTTCTTCCTTCCCTACCGTTCGGCACCAGCCTATGGTTTGGAAGAAGACTATCCAATAAGCATAATGGCTGTACTGTCCTAATCCTAGGAGCACTCGCAATGCGAGAGAAGGTGAAGATAAAAGACAACTGAATAAACCTTATTCCTATTTCTCCTGAACCAGAATACATCCCCGAACTGGAACAAGTTCCTTTTTAGTTCGTATATAACCATACGATGGAGTATCCAATAAACTGTGGATCTTCGTAGTGATACGGAGTGTTCTGGAGAAATACAAAGGTGATTTAGGATTGGCGAATAAATACTTGGTTTGGTCGTGAATAGATGTCGCAATTTACTTTGCCCTCTTACTAATCCCTTGTTATGTCTTTACTTAATATCTTCTGCACACCATCGTTATGCTAATTGGTTTTCTTCATTCCCCACCGTTCGGCACCAGCCTAAGGTTTGGAAGAAGATTATCCAATTTGCGTAATAGGTGTACTATCTCCTAAACCAAGGAGTACTCGTAACCTGAGAGAAGGTAAAATGAAAAGACAACTGAATAGTCCTATCCGTTTTCTCCAGAACCGGAATCCATCCTCGAATTCCTTCGAGTTCATATCTACCCATACGATGGTTTTGTCCAATGGAAGTGGACGTTCGTAGTAATACGGGGTGTCTTGGAGAAAAGGGTAAAAGTAGGAGTGGCAATAAGGTTTGCAACTCTGACAATCCAAAGGCCAGCGTTAAAGAAGGTTCGGTTAATTTTGGTCTCTGAGTCATAGTCATAGGGTCGGGTCAATGGTTGCTGCCAAAGAGAGAGAGAGAAGAAACACTCGGCGTGCACAATAACCTAGATCAGAATGGCTACCAATTTATCTAATCTGGAAACCTCCCACTTTACCGTCAAATTCTCCTCCAAACATGAAAGAAGAATTAGTCGGGATCACCTGAGGAGTAAACCAACTCATCAGTGGGAATCGGGATCCAACTATCATCGCATGATAGCGTGACGGAATCCACGCACGTTATCACACTCCAGAAGGTATGCGCATATCTGGCAAGTTTCAGTTTCTTTAGAAACTCCCGTTGTGATTTCTGCCCCATGCTCTTATGACCTTGGCGTGAGGTCAAAATATCATACGTCACATGTCAAGTTCTGCCCATCATTATCCAGGTTAATTTGAACCCACCCGTACATACCCTTGACGTAGGCCAAAATAGTAGTACGATTGTCCCAAACCAACGCATCTATCTATGCTACAGATAAATATCCGGCAGCTACCAATCACTATGCCTTGGCGTGAGGTCAAAATACATAGCTTGAATACTACCGAATATTTAACCGAAATGATAGAGGGCTATGAATGGTTTCTGGCGAAAACTTTTAACGTAATGAACTTGATATTGTTGAAGGAACTGGATAGCTTTTATGAAAATATAGTGACAAAAACCTTTGCTAAAGAGGTCACTCCCGGTGAAGGGATCTCGGCTCTTTCCCCGTAGAATGAGGTGCAGGATATTCCAACTGAATACCACGGTGCAAAGTAAAAGTAATCGGCTATTGTGAAGTTATTCCCCTGACGCAAACTTCCGTCAAAGGGGTCACTCCCGGTGTAGGGATCTCGGCCCTTGCCTCATCGACTGAGGAGCAGGATATTCCAACTGAATACCACGATGCAAAACAAAAGAGAACGTCCTTGCAATAACAGCTTTTTGAAAAGTGTTCCAACAACATCAGAATAGGTTTGTTTTTAACTTGCATTGATCCGAATCAACGCATTCCCATCAATTGATCACACCAATAAAGAACGAAAATAATGATGTACATATATGCCATGTGCATTCGCCACTGGGTCCCGTCATTACCCGTTAGGTTACTTAACTAACGACAGAGCGGGGACTGGACTAGCGCGGATGCAAAACATATACAACATCTTCTAGTATATATATATATCAATATATAATATTTTCGCTCAAGGCGTGATAAAATGCAACATCACAGAAATGTATAGCATCACAAAATAATACAGATATCTGGGATCCCCGAGTTTCACAGAGCCTCTACTGAAACCCGACGTTCCCCTGGTCGTGTGGATAGCCTGTGCAATGAAATCCTAGACCCCTACGGGCGCGGCAAGTTACCCGCCAAAAGCTGAAGCGAGGCAGCCCCCTTCAGCAACGTGAATGGACCACCTAACACTTCACGGAATCCGGTAAATTGGGCACCCCTCCTGGGTCAACCTGTACCCCCTACGAGTGCGGCGAATAACCTGCCAATTCTAAAGTGAAGCCCCCTCCGTCTCAATGCCATGAGATGCGGGCCCGTTTCCCTCTAGAACCCGGCTTTCCGTGCACCCCACCTTGGGGTAATCCTAGTACAAAAAGTAAAAAATACATACAACGGGTACATCGTCCTCGACCTGGTCGTGCCCAAAAGAATAATATACAATCGGGCAGTGACGGCAGTCCACATGTCGGACGCTCGCCCCGCAATATCAAATGTACATAATACAACAAAAACTGTACTAGCATTGCATCCAGGCTATCCCCCACGACCAATCCGCAACATCACAGCACAACACAGAACATCAACGTGAATGTCACGTTCGCAAATCCGTCTAACCGGGCTATAGCAGTTAGACAGGATTTACCGATCGAGTGACATTCACGGTCGCAGATCTAATGTAAATACTGTGAACTAATGTGTTTAAATTATTCGATCGATCAAATTTGACCAAGTGGGCCCCAAGCACTGTAGCACTCAAAAAAATTCTGGGCCCAAAAAATAACATTTCAAAAACCCTATTTTACACTCAGGAGCTCTCTGTAAAATTTTGGGGCCATGAACAGTCAATATTGCGGCGGAACCGCGGCCCAAGCATGGGTTTGGCCGCGGTTCCGCGGTGGAAACGTGGGATCATGCAACCAAAATTTCACAGAATTCTTATAATGCCCTGAATGTACTTCTGCAACACACTGAAAAATTTTTGGAGCCAAAAACAATTCGACAGAAAACTGATGTGCACGATATCGGGTTTTCGGAAAATCCGTTCGATCGAACTTGTAAACACATTAGACAAAGCTAGACTACGTTAATGGCGAGGCTCTGATACCACTGTAAGTGCACGGCGGCGCCCCGGCCGTCGATCCGACGACGGAATGCGGAAGCGATGCTTTTCTTTAAACTTTTCAAACCGGCACCACCACGCACTATAAACCCTGATCGTGCCATTAATCTAGTTCTAGCTATCTAGAGAAGGGGTAGAGAGATATACCGAGCGATCCGTGTCCTTCGGTCTTCTCGTCGTCGTCCCGATCTCCCCGCGGAATCTCCGGTCTCCACCACGTCGCCGGCTTCTTTTACGGTCTCCCGCCTCTGGACCGAGGCAACTCGGGCACGAAGTTGGCGAGCCGACGTGCCCAAGGTTTGCTGTAGAATACGTGTAGAACTCATGTCTCATTTTGGGGTTTATGGAAGTTTCCCTTTTAGTGGAGGAAATGAAGTAGTGGAATTTTGTGATGAACTTGGGATTTTAGCAAGCATGAAGAGCAAAAATCCCCAATACAAAATTTCAGCCCCCCCCATTTTCTTTTGCCGGCCAATCTTGTGGATGGGAATGAGGAGGGAAAAAATCCAAGAGAGGGTGGAGGAATAATGCAAGAGAATAAGGATAATCAAGAAGTCAAATGATCACAACCATAATCCAACACTCCACCAACCTCATCATTACCTATCACTATCACAAAAGTCATGCCGTCATGAACTCAAGAAAGTCAAGGGTGGAAGAATAATCATGACACAAGAATAGGCAAAGACCACCCTCCACAAATGCTTATTTGCACAAATGCAAATAAGCCCTCCTCCACCAATCATCAGCCCATGAAAGATACAAAGAAATATGGCTGAAACGGAAAACAAACTGGCAACTCCGAAAAACTGATCCCGTAATAAATTACAGGAAAACCCCGCTACTGTATATACATACTCGCATTTTTATTCCGACCGAATACAAATGCAATGAGACAAAATCTACACTGTACAATACTAGCATCCGTCTTAAACCAAAGCCGGTTAATATTATCCGTCCGATCCTGATCCGTGCAATACCGCACGTATCTGATCGAACCCTGCCATATATCCATACGGCCTCTAATACTAACCGTCCGATCCTGAGCCGTGCAATACCGCACGTATCTGATCGAACCCTGCCATATATCCATACGGCCTCTAGTACTAACCGTCCGATCCTGTGCCGTGCAATACCGCACGTATCTGATCGAACCCTGCCATATATCCATACGGCCTCTAGTACTAACCGTCCGATCCTGATCCATGCAATACCGCACGTATCTGATCGAACCCTGCCATATCTCCATACGGCCTCTACAGCGTTTCGCCCGAAACTTGAGTAACTGAATGTGGGGGGCCCTAAAGACTCGTCAATACTATGGCTGTGGATTTAACCACTTGCACGTCAGAGGTATTAGCCATACGTGACGGGCTACCAGCTATTGACCAAAAGGGACGTCGATGAGCGAACTCATCCTGACACCCTACTGAGCCTGTCAGTGACAATATCCGTACAGTCCGGTCCGTTCGTCTATGAGCATCGCATGGCGGGCCTAGGGGGTTGGTAAAAGTCAGACCCCCAAAAGCGGTACAAGTCGTGTCGGAGTGTAGCCCAGAACACCCTGAGATACTACTGGAATACCAACCAGTAAATCTCCTGCCTAGGACAAGGACTTTGTGTAAGGGCTCTCCTAGACACAGCGCAACCTCACCCCCAATACCGGGAGAGACGAACCCCTGAAGATCCGCTCACTGCCTCCATGTAGCTCGGGACTGTACCCAACTAAAACCTGTTTGCACGTCTCCTTTGATCGTGGTAGTGTAGTAATCAAAGTACAGTGGGAACTCACACGAGACAAATGACGATCCTCAGGTCGATGAACTAACCTGTACACATGTCACCAGGGAACAGCTATCTGACGTCAGGTATAAGACCAACTAGCAGGTTCCCGGCGAGTCCTGTCCGGTGTACTCATAACCCAATGAGCACCTGTATACATCTTAGGTGAACCAACTGACACCAGTGGCTTGTGAGACCGGCCACCGCCCCTCATCTGGGTCTCGACTGTACACACTAGTCTACTCTAGAGTATCGATGCCCTGTCTCGAAACTCCCACGACTAGGGACCTTTTAAGGATGTGCTTATAGACTACCAGCTCCCACGTATATGATCGCCCTCATACTGCTGGCAGTCAAGCAAGAATCCTAGGGGCTCTATCAACGCGCAATAGTGACCTGTAAGGTCACCTAAAGCAGTACACGATGATAAAGGTAAACCAGATAGCATACTATCATCTTGAGTAAGACTGTCCTACCGGGATAGGTCCTCCCTCAATCATTGCAATCACGTGCCTGTGATTCAATAATTGACTCTGAGGGCACTATCTCCAACACCTCAAACATTCAAGGGGGTACATGGTTTACCACACTGAAGAACAAAAGGTGTTTGTCGCTCGCCACATTGTCTTCTTAGAGAGCGAATTTCCTGCAAAAGAAATTAGTGGGAGTGCGGTAAAGCTTGAAGAAATTCCAGAACCTCAAACTGCTACCGAGGATTTAGAAGAACCTTAGATTTCAATAGAACATGACGAACCAACGCCACTCCGCAGATCTAGTTGGCTTTCTCATCCTCCAGAGAGATACTATGGTTTTCTTCTAGATGGGGATCGAGAGGATTGCATCATCAACGATGATGAGCCTACTAGTTTTCAGCAGGCTATCATGAGTATTGACTCGATGAAGTGGCTGGATGCTATGAGATCCGAAATGGAATCCATGTACACCAATAAAGTATGGACTTTAGAAGTTGCTCCTCCTGGGGTTAAACCGGTTGGATGCAAATGGATCTTCAAAAAGAAGATTGGTGTACTTGGACAAGTGGAAACTTGTTAGTTGTATGTATGCCCTAGAGGCCAGTATTGTATAGATGATGTATATTATATTGGATGCTTGGACATATATAGAGATGACTTTCTTGCTCGATATGATAGTATGCTATCTGGTTACTCTTTATCTTAACATGTACACTTGTCTTTTTAAACTGTCTTATAGTTACATGTTGATAAAGCCCTTAGGATGTGTACTTGACTACCTGGACTATGATGCAGATCATACTAGTGGGGACATGGTAGTCCATAAGTACATCCTTCATGGTCCCTAGTCGTGGGTGTATCGAGACGGGGCATCGATATACCAGTGTAGACTAGCGTATACGCTTCTCGAGCCATGAGATGGGCGATGGATGATCCCATATCCATTGGTGTTTGACATCAGAGATGATATACGAGTGCTCAGTGGAGACTGGGTACACTGGACGGACTCGACGAGAACTCCCAGATGGTATTATACCTCACGTCAGATGGCAGTTCTCAGGTGACACTTGTGTAGGTTAGTCTGTAGACCCGAGATCGTCATAGAGTCTTGTGTGATTCCCACTGTGCTTTGATCTCCACCTTACCACGTCCACGAGGGCGTGCAAAACGGTGGTCTTTGGGCACAGTCCCGAGTCACATGGAGGCAATGAGCGATAGGAGGGGTTTCGTCTCTCCCGGTATTGGGGGTTGATGTTGCGCTGTGCTCGATTGGCCGTAACAGGGAAGTCCCTGGCCAGGGCTGTTCAGAGATTTGCTGGTAAGTGTTACCAGTAGTTTCTCGACCCGTTATGAGCCTCACATCGGCACGACTTATCGGTTATTGTGGTCTGACGTTTACCACCCCTAGAATTGATATGCGACATATCAGACGAACAGACCGGACTGTATGGTAAGTGTTACTGGTTGGATTCACAGAAGTGTGAGCGGGCTAGCTCGTCGATCTTCTGATCGCGTAATACCCTGGTGGCCGTTACGTTTAGCAGACCGCTTGCGGCTTGTGGGTGCTTGATATGATCATCATCTGCTACCGGCGTATTGACGAGTCATTAGAGTCCTACACAGAGGTTTCCTGGCTCAAGCGAAACGAAATAGGAGCGCATATGAGATATGTGCGGGACCGAGAATAATGCGTTTATGTGATACCGTATTTCATTCTCGTGATGAATGTTTCGATTGGTTGTATGCGATATAACCAAGTTATCGAATCATTGATTCGATAAATCGAAACATTGTATACTAGTCGGTTATGTGCGACATGACCGGATCATTGAATCAAGTGTTGATTTAATGATTTAATGTATAATTATATATATGATATATTACTTTGCATTAACTAGTATTGGTTCACTTTAAATGGATTTTCTCACTTGATGTGCAAGTTGTATATGTGATATACTTTTGTGCACATGTTTGTATCATGTTTGATGATACATGTTGACTTGTGCTTGTGTAAAGATTAAACCATGGTTATATGAATGGTTAGGGTTTTATATACTTATTCATTTATTTATATTGATTATTCATTAAGGAAAAGAAAAGAAAAATGGTGGCATTATTTGTTTCTTTCATGAAGCTTCATGAAGAGTTGAATAATTGACCAATTTTGTTTTCTTCTCTTAACCTAACCATCCACTTAACCCTAGTTTGCTCTCTACACTTGATCATGGTAAGTATATGATAAGTATTGATTTTATTATTCTTTTTAGATAATACTTATCATATTCTATCTACTTCTTCTTCTTCAACTTCAAGAGAGAAAGCTTGATGCCATCAATGGCATCTTGAGTTCTAAAGTGAGAAATACAATTCTAAAGTGAACCCACCTCCTATTTCTTCACCCTCTACCTCTTGCCAAGTTGTTTTGGGTGTTTTCTTCACAAGTTTCACTACTTGGTGAAGTTGGAGCTTGAACTTGTGCAACCTCGACGTAGATCATCTTCGGCACGAAGCCGACGACCTATTCCGCTCATTTCGACGATGAAGCCGATGCGAGAGTCCGAGATCCAACTAGGTCAGCGAGAGGACGCCTACGTGGAGCTTAGGAAGTGGAGAAATGGATCTACCAAGGTTTTAGCCTCTCTCCTTTAGTTAAGTTGTTAACTAGATTAGTATTTCGCCTAAACTTCTAGTCAACGATCCGTGTTAGGTTTTCTCGGCACCCTAAAAATTTGAAATTCGCATGGTTGATTCCTTGTGAGACCTCTTGAGAGTGCCTAGGAACCTTACAGTGGTATCAGAGCCTAGCTAGAGCCTTAGGCGAAGCGTAGACGGAGTTTGAAGTCCGATCGAACCGAAAACCCAATTTCCAAAATGCTCTCTATACATTTTCTAAAATCTGGGAATTTTCCAAATTAAAAATATGCAGAAAAAACATCAGGAAAATCTAAGAGTTACTGTGAAATTCCACAGCCCAAATCCACCAAGTCGCCGCGGTTCCGCGGCAGGAGCATGGCTCATGCTGCGGTTCCGCGGCCGTACGGCCTCATTAAACAAAGAATTCTGCACAGTAATTCTTAGTTTCCAGTGGTGGTTTTCCTGGGAATTTTTAATATTTATTCAAGAGTTGAATTTTCTGGGGTGTTTTGGGAGTTCGCTGATTCGATCGGATTATCAGATTTTGTTGATGTGGTTTTCCGGATGTTTAGAATATGTTAAAAGTTTCGACCGAATGAAAATACCCAACTTTTCCCCTGCCGGAAAATATCCAAGTCTTGGATTTTTGTGTGGTTTAAGGACGTTCTGAGTAGTGCAAGTAACGCGATGGTCCCTCTAGAAGACAACAAACCTTAACTCGATTATGTGACCGTCTTGAACTGCCCTTTGAACCTTAGGGTTTGGGGCAGTACGACGTGCCACATGTGAGGCGTTGGCTTGACCCTTCTACGGCTGGACCGTTGGTACTGAGGCATGAAGTGAATGTCTTTGAACCTATTTCATGTGTTGGACGGTATCAGGAAAACTTGGGTGTTCGAATGTTCGATCGGAAAGTTTGATATTTTCTATTTATCCGGAATGGGATACAATAATTGGAATTCACAAACAGTTATGTGATAACTGAATGAATGTTATAAATCTAGCAGTTTAGTTTCACTTGATATTGAAAAGAGTTTTCGATAATGAGACTAAAATGCGGGGTTTATAACTGTTAGGCATGTGATGTCTAAGTATTTCATTTGATTAGGCATGCGATGTCTAAAGAAGTTGCGGATTCCAATTGTTGTAGTTTTACACTTTCTTTTCTGTGACCGTAAGTGTAATAAGTGATATCGCCTGTTTCGTTGCTATATGCCAACGAAAATTGGGATGCGCATATTTACTTACGTTGATGACATGTGATGTTATGTGTTGCTGGATATGTTATATTGGATTGTCGTGTTTGAATAGCCGAGGTTTTTTATGTGAGATCAGTGTTTTTTCATTTTCATTCATGTAAAAACTTGTATGTAATATTCTTTTATTTGGGGAACTTCCAGGTAGCGGAAGTTGTCACCTTTTGTATATTATTTACTTTCCGCATTAGGATAGACCCAAGGAGGGGAGCACAAGTAACCGGGTTCTGGGGTCCAGTGGGAGACCAACTCGAGGAGTCGAGTCCGGGTCTCCTAACCCTGGAATTGGTAGGGTTGCTTGCAGCTCTCGTAGGGGTCTAGGGGTGTGGGATTGGCTATTCATCACGACCGTGGAATCCGTGTTTTATACTGGCTCGTATTGAAAACACGGACGTCCTAGTATATCCAATGTTTCATATGTTTCTTCTGCTGCGTTATCTGTGATGCGATCATGTGATGTTCTGTGATAGATACTATATATAGTATATATTATATAATATATAGACGTTACTTATGTTTTGCACCCGTACTAGCCCTGCCCTGCTCTGTCGTTAGTTACCTAACCTAACGGTGCACGAGGGGACATCGAGGCGAATGCGGATGGCATAAGTGTACGTCGTATTTATCTGTGATGTTTAGGTATTTAAATGATGGGACTTCATTAATGTGATTAATGAAAGAAAAGAAACCTAAGATGTTGTAGAATCAAATTTTAAACAAAACAGGTAGCTACAGTTCTTGCTTTGCATAGCGGTATATATGATATACCCTGCACCTTATTCGATGAGGAAAGGACCGAGATCCCTTCACCGGGAGTGACTCCTTTAGCAGTAACTGGCAGATGCTACACACTCGGTTTGGCTTTGATTACTTTTAAGAGTTTTTGCTTTGCACAGTGATATATATGATATATCCCGCACCTCATTCGACGAGGAAAGGGTCGACGATCCCTTCACCGGGAGTGACCCCTTTAGCAAAACTAGAAAAGCCTCAAAATCACTCCATTTCAAAACTTCATTCGATTCTACAACGATATCAAGTTCATTACGCTCATGGTTTTTTCTGAAAGAACCCGCGTAGCCCTCCGTCATTTCAGATAGATATTATTTAGTATTCGTGCTATGTTTGTTGACTTAGTCAAGGCATAGTGTATGGTAGCTAAATTATGTTTATCTGTAACAACATGAGATGTGATTGGATTAGAGCATTCGCACGGCCTTGTTGACCCAGTCAAGGGTCGTACGGGTGGGTTTAATTCAATCGGGAAATGTACGGGTTGAACTTGACTTGCGATTTATGGTTTGTTGACTTAGTCAAGGTCATAGATCGCTAGGTGCAAAAGCATTATCGGGAATTTCAAGTGTTGAAATTTGCAATGAGATTGCATACCTTCTATGAGATAGTTGGATCCCGATACCCACTGCGAGTAAGCGTTACTCCTAGGAGAGTTTTACACATTACAATTAGCCGATCAAGTAGGTGTCAAGAAAGTTGTTAACGAGATTACGCCTCTGGGAAAACGAGGTTTAAATTAATTAGGTTCGTGCGAAAGCACGGGGGACCTCCCTCAAAGTACCGACACTGTCCTGGCTGAAAGATTGGCGAACTTGTAGTGTGTAATTAATCCCGGTTAGTCTTTCCTTTTAAGGTTTGAAGGAAGATTTGATAAAAAGCAGTGGGAGCCATCCTGATTAGATAAGATAATAACCAATCTGATCTTGCACGAGCATACGCTAAAGTGTTTTCTTCTCTCTCTCTCTCCAGGTAGCGACCATTTCATGCCTTAATCAAGATAATAATATGGATGTATTGACCGAACCCGCATGTTATACTGTGCAGGGGAAAGTTGGACCCGTTCTATCTTATAAATGTTATAAGACTGAACAGGAAACAAGAGAATATCTAGATTCTCACGCCGCCCAAACGGAGAACGTGCATGTTGATGCACCTTCTTCGGGTGTGTTTGTTATTGAGAACTGTTTCTCAGTTCACCCTATGTCCTGGGTATTAGATACCGGATCAGGATCCCACATATGTAAGCAGTTACATGGGATACGGAAAGGTAGAGAACTGGGAAAAGGTGATCATTCCGTTCAAGTAGGGAATGGGGCAAATGTTGCAGCCAAAGCAGTTGGCATATATCACCTGGTATTACCAAATGGTAATACACTAGTCCTGAATGAGTGCTATTATATACCGAACATGATGTGCAACATTATATCAGTTTCTTTATTAAGTAAAGAAGGATATAATTTTGTAGTAAAGGATAATGTTATGAACATATTCCTGGATCAAAGGTTGATTGCATCAGGCTCGCTACATAATGGCATATTCATTCTCAATCAAAATACAGTCTTCAATATACAAAACACACACAAAAGGAAAAGCTCAGAAATGAACGAATCCTTCTTGTTGCACTGTAGGCTTGGCCATATCAATGAGACACGACTAGCTAAGTTGCATAAGAATGGATATTTGACTTCATTCGAATTATCATCTTATGACACCTGCCATTCATGTCTCAAAGGAAAAATGACCAAAACTCCGTTTACGGGACACGGAGAAAGAGTTACTGAACTCTTGGGACTGGTGCATAGTGATGTATGCGGTCCAATGTCTACACACACCAGAAATGGTTCTTCCTACTTCATTACATTCACTGACGATCTCTCTAGATACGGGCATGTGTTCCTGTTGAAACACAAGTCTGAAGCTTTTGAGAAATTCAAAGAATACAAGCACGAGGTAGAGAACCAAACGGGCAAAAGTATTAAGGTTCTTCGATCTGATCGAGGAGGTGAATACTTAAGCAGTGAATTCCTTGATTATCTAAAAGAGAATGGGATTCTCTCTCAGCTTACTCCTCCTTATACACCACAGCACAACGGTGTATCAGAAAGAAGGAATCGCACCCTATTAGATATGGTGCGTTCAATGATGAGTAATGCTGAGTTACCTATTTCCTTTTGGGGGTATGCGCTTGAGACAGCCATATACCTATTGAATCTGGTTCCGTCTAAATCTGTACCTACCACACCATATGAGATATGGAGTGGGAAGAGACCATATTTTAAACGAATTAAGATATGGGGTTGTCCGGCCTATGTCAAAAAGCAAAATCCGGACAAACTCGAGGCATGATCAGTCCTTTGCAAGTTTGTGGGATATCCTAAGAATTCTCAAGGATATTTTTTCTACCAAGCTGAGGAACAAAGAGTGTTTGTTGCTCAACATGCCACCTTTTTGGAAAGGGAATTTCTTGCAAAAGAAATTAATGGCAAAGAGGTAGAGCTGGAAGAGGTTCCAGCACCACAAACTGCAACTAACGATTTAGTAGAACCAGAGGATTCAGTGGTGCCCGACGTACCCCAGCCTCTCCGCCGATCTAGTAGGGTTTCTCTTCCACCTGAGAGATACTATTGTTTTTGTCATTGATGGTGGCAGTGAGGATTGCATCATGGAGGATGATGACCCAACTAGCTTCGAGCAGGCCATCACGAGTGGGGACTCAATGAAATGGCTGGATGTTATGCGGTCCGAGATGGAATCCATGTACACCAAGAAAGTATGGACTTTGGAAGTTTCTCCTGAAGGGGTAAAACCCATTGGGAGCAAGTGGATCTTCAAGTAAAAACTTGGTGTAGATGGGAAAGTGGAGACTTTCAAAGCTAGACTTGTAGCAAAGGGTTTTCGTCAAAGACCAGGTGTGGACTATGACGAGACCTTTTCTCCAGTGGCTATGCTTAAATCCATCCGGATCATGCTTGCCATCGCTGCATATCATGACTACGAAATCTAGCAAATGGATGTTAAGAATGCCTTTCTAAATGGTGATTTAGAAGAGTGCGTATACATGACTCAGCCAGAGGGCTTCGTAGACAGTGGGAGCAGCGGGAATGTGTGCAAGCTGCTTAAATCCATTTATGGATTAAAGCAAGCATCGCGGAGTTGGAACATCTGCTTTGACGTCGTTATCAAAGAGTTTAATTTCGTCAAAAATCCAGATGAACCTTGTATCTACGAAAAGGTGGCAGAGAGTAAGGTTGTCTTCCTCGTATTGTACGTGGACGACATACTCTTGATAGGAAATGATATTCCTATGCTGCAATCGGTCAAGCTCTTCTTGTCACAAAGATTCTCAATGAAAGATCTTGGTGATGCCTCCTGCATATTGGGAATTAGGATCTATAGAGATAGATCCAAACGGATATTGGGATTGTCTCAATCCAGGTACATTGACACCATACTAAAGAGGTTTAGTATGGAAGAATCCAAGCGTGGGAACTTGCCCACGATCTCTGGACTCACTCTCTCCAAAGAGATGTCTCATAAGACTGATTTGGAGAGAGCTCGCTTGCAAGGGATACCCTATGCTTCGGCAGTAGGCTCTATCATGTATGCGATGCTATGTACCAGACCCGATGTTGCATACTCACTAAGTGTAGTGAGTCGGTATCAAGCAGATCCTGGAGAGAGTCACTGGACAGCTGTGAAGAACATTCTCAAGTACTTGCGAAGGACTAGAGATATGTTCTTGGTGTATGGTAACGGAGAACTCCAAGTAGAGTCCTTTACCGATTCGAGCTTCCAGAGTGATAAGAACGACTCTAAGTCGCAGTCGGGCTTTGTCTTTACCCTTTACGGAGGGGCGGTTAGCTGGGAGAGTTCCAAGCAGGAAACCGTGGCAGACTCGACGATAGAGGCTGAATACATCGCTGCCAACGATGCTGCTAAAGAGGCTGTCTGGATCAAGAAGTTCATTACAGAACTTGGAGTGGTTCCATCCATTGAGCATCCAATACCTTTGTATTGCGATAACAATGGAGCGGAGGCTTTGGCCAAGGAACCCAGGTCCCATCAGCGGTCCAGGCATATTCTGAGGCGGTATCACCGGATCCGGGAGATAGTTGATCGCCGGGAGATCGAGGTCAGGAGAGTTGACACGAAGGACAACACGGCGGATCCACTCACGAAGACCATTCCCCAGATACAGTTTGAGAGACTCTTCGGGATGCTCGGTATGCGATACTACAGCAGCTGGCCATAGTGCAAGTGGGAGATTGTTAGTTGTATGAATGCTCTAGAGGCCAGTATTGTACAGATGATGTATATTATATTGGATGCTTGGACATATATAGAGATGACTTTCTTGCTCGATATGATAGTATGCTATCTTGTTACTCTTTATCTTAACATGTACACTTGTCTTTTTAAACTGTCTTATAGTTACATGTTGATAAAGCCCTTAGGATGTGTACTTGACTACCTGGACTATGATGCAGATCATACTAGTGGGGACATGGTAGTCCATAAGTACATCCTTCATGGTCCCTAGTCATGGGTGTATCGAGACGGGGCATCGATATACCAGTGTAGACTAGCGTATACGCTTCTCGACCCATGAGATGGGCGATGGATGATCCCATATCCATTGGTGTTTGACATCAGAGATGATATACGGGTACTCAGTGGAGACTGGGTACACTGGACGGACTCGACGAGAATTCCCAGATGGTATTATACCTCACGTCAGATAGCAGTTCTCAGGTGACACTTGTGCAGGTTAGTCTGTAGACCCGAGATCGTCATAGAGTCTTGTGTGATTCCCACTGTACTTTGATCTCCACCTTACCACGTCCACGAGGGCGTGCAAAACGGTGGTCTTTGGGCACAGTCCCGAGTCACATGGAGGCAATGAGCGATAGGAGGGGTTTCGTCTCTCCCGGTATTGGGGGTTGATGTTGCGCTGTGCTCGATTGGCCGTAACAGGGAAGTCCCTGGCCAGGGCTGTTCAGAGTTTTGCTGGTAAGTGTTACCAGTAGTTTCTCGACCCATTATGAGCCTCACATCGGCATGACTTATCGGTTATTGGGGTCTGACGTTTACCACCCCTAGAATTGATATGCGACATATCAGACGAACAGACCGGACTGTATGGTAAGTGTTACTGGTTGGATTCACAGGAGTGTGAGCGGGCTAGCTCGTCGATCTTCTGATCGCTTAATACCCGGGTGGCCGTTACGTTTAGCAGACCGCTTGCGGCTTGTGGGTGCTTGATATGATCATCATCTGCTACCGGCGTATTGACGAGTCTTTAGAGTCCTACACAGAGGTTTCCAGGCTCAAGCGAAACGAAATAGGAGCGCATATGAGATATGTGCGGGACCGAGAATAATGCGTGTATGTGATACCGTATTTCATTCTCGCGATGAATGTTTCGATTGGTTGTATGCGATATAACCTAGTTATCGAATCATTGATTCGATAAATCGATACATTGTATACTAGTTGGTTATGTGCGACATGACCGGATCATTGAATCAAGTGTCGATTTAATGATTTAATGTATAATTATATATATGATATATTACTTTGCATTAACTAGTATTGGTTCACTTTCAATGGATTTCTCACTTGATGTGCAAGTTGTATATGTGATAAACTTTTGTGCATATGTTTGTATCATGTTTGATGATACATGTTGACTTGTGCTTGTGTAAAGATTAAAACATGGTTATATGAATGGTTAGGGTTTTATATACTTATTCATTTATTTATATTGATTATTCATTAAGGAAAAGAAAAGAAAAATGGTGGCATTATTTGTTTCTTTCATGAAGCTTCATGAAGAGTTGAATAATTGACCATTTTTGTTTTCTTCTCTTAACCTAAGCATCCACTTAACCCTAGTTTGCTCTCTACACTTGATCATGGTAAGTATATGATAAGTATTAATTTTATTATTCTTTTTAGATAATACTTATCGTATTCTATCTACTTCTTCTTCTTCAACTTCAAGAGAGAAAGCTTAATACCATCAATGGCATCTTGAGTTCTAAAGTGAGAAATCCAATTCTAAAGTGAACCCACCTCCTATTTCTTCACCCTCTACCTCTTGCCAAGTTGTTTTGGGTGTTTTCTTCACAAGTTTCACTACTTGGTGAAGTTGGAGCTTGAACTTGTGCAACCTCGACGTAGATCATCTTCGGCACGAAGCCGACGACCTATTCCGCTCATTTCGACGATGAAGCCGATGCGAGAGTCCGAGATCCAACTAGGACAGCGAGAGGACGGCTACGTGGAGCTTAGGAAGTGGAGAAACGGATCTACAAAGGTTGTAGCCTCTCTCCTTTAGTTAAGTTGTTAACTAGATTAGTATTTCGCCTAAACTTCTAGTCAACGATCCGTGTTAGGTTTTCTCGGCACCCTAAAAATTTGAAATTCGCATGGTTGATGCCTTATGAGACCTCTTGAGAGTGCCTAGGAACCTTACAAAACTTACAAAGCTAGACTCGTTGCAAAAGGTTTTCGTCAAAGACCAGGATTGGACTATGATGAAACCTTTTCACCCGTAGCTATGCTTAAATCCATTCGGATCCTACTTTCCATTGCTGCCTTCCATGACTATGAAATCTGGCAGATGGACGTAAAAACAGCTTTTCTAAATGGACATTTAGAAGGGAGTGTTTACATGGATCAACCAGAAGGTTTCTTGGACAGTGAGAACAGCGGAAGAGTGTGCAGGTTGCTTAAATCCATTTATGGATTAAAGCAAGCATCGCGAAGTTGGAACATCTGCTTTGATGAGACAGTCAAAGAGTTTGACTTTATCAAACATATAGATGAACCATGTATTTATACGAAGATTGTAGAAGAAGAAGTAGTCTTCCTCGTTTTGTACGTCGACAACATACTACTGATAGGGAATGATGTCCATATGCTACAATCAGTAAAGCTCTTCTTGTCACAGAAATTCTCCATGAAAGACTTGGGTGATGCAACCTACATTTTGGGCATTAAGATCTATCGTGATAGATCTAATAGAATGTTGGGACTTTCACAGTCCAGGTATATAGACACTATACTAAAAAGGTTTAGTATGGAAGATTCTAAGAGAGGTAACATGCCCGCTTGTCACGGGATCACCCTCTCCAAAGAGATGTCTCCAAAAACCGATGAAGAGAGGGATCGCATGAGCATTTTACCCTACGCTTCGGCGGTAGGATCTATAATGTTTGCGATGTTATGTACAAGGCCGGATGTAGCTTACGCACTTGGTGTGGTAAGAAGGTATCAGTCTGACCCCGGTGAGAAACATTGGATAGCGGTGAAGAACATTCTCAAGTATCTGAGAAGGACTAAGGGGTTGTTCTTGATTTACGGTAATGGAGACCTCCAGGTAGAGGCTTTTACCGACTCCGGCTTCCAAAGTGACAAAGATGATTCTAAATCCATTTCGGGTTTTGTGTTTACCCTCAATGGAGGGGCGGTATGTTGGAAGAGTTTCAAACAGGATACCGTCGCAGACTCAACTATGGAGGCTGAGTATATAGCTGCTAGTGAAGCCGCAAAAGAGGCTGTCTGGATGAGAAAGTTCATTTCTGAACTTCTGGTGGTTCCGTCCATTGCCAATCCAATACCTTTGTAATGTGATAATAATGGGGCCGTAGCACTGGCAAAGGAACCCAGGTCCCATCAGAAATCCAGGCATATCTTAAGGCGTTTTCACCTGATCAGTTAGATCGTTGATCGTCGGGAGATCAAGGTATGGAGAGTGGATATAAAAGACAACACGGAAGATCCATTCACAAAGGCCATTCCTCAAGTTCAGTTCGAGAGGCTGTTTGAGATGTTGGGCATGCGGTACTCCAGCAACTGGATATAGTGAAGACAATGGGTACTCATTGCGCCAATTATAGGCCCTAGTGCAAGTAGGAGATTGTTGGATATATATGCCCTAGAGGCCTTCATTGTATAGGATATTGGGATATGTATGTACATAACAATCTTTCTTAATTTGATAGTACGCTATTTGGTTTGTCTTTATCTTAACGTACGATATATTTTGCGTAATATTCATATATATATACATGTTGATAAAGCCCTTAGGATGTTTGCCTGACTTCCGGCGTTATGATGGCAGTCATACTAGTGGGAGCTGGATAGTCAATAGGCACATCCTTAGATGTCCCTTGTCGCGGGAGTATCGAGATTGGGCATTGATACTCCAGAGTAGACTGGTGTATACATATCTAGACCCAGAGGAGGGGCGATGGATTGGTCCCGCAGCCATTGGTGGAGTGCACCTAAGATTGTATACATATGCTCACTGGGTGTGAGTACACCGGACAGGAATCACCGAGAACTGACTGGATGGTATTTATACCTAACGTCAGATAGCAGTTCTCAGGTGACATGTGTGCAGATAGTCCGTTGACTTAAAGTCGTCATTTGTCTCGTGTGAGTTCCCACTGAGCTTTGATTACTACCCTACCACGGTTCAAAGGAGTCGTGCAAACAGGTTTTAGTTGGGCACAGTCCCGAGCCACGTGGAGGCAGTGAGTGACAGTTAGGGATTCGTCTCGCCCGGTATAGGGAGTTGATATCGCACAGTGATCGGTTGGTCATTACCATAAGTCCCTGGCCAGGGCTGATTGAGAATTACCGATAGATTGATCAGTAGATTCTCGGATGGTGATAGAGCCATACCGACACGACATGTACGGTTATTAGGGGTCTGACGTTTACCACCTCCCTAGACTATACATGTGATACTCTTTGACGAACAGACCGGACTGCACGAATATTGTTACGCACAGGCTTAGTAAGAGTTCGGATGGGTATCCTCGTCGGCCTTCTTATCGACATCTACCTGGGGACCGTTACGTACAGCTAGTGCCGCTTGCGGTCTGTGGTTAAACCCACTGACAGCGTAGTAGTCGAGTCTTTAGAGTCCCACACAGAGTTTTCCCAACTCCAGGAGAAAAGATATAGAGGTCGTACGGTTTTACGACAAGGGTTCGGACGAATACGTGTTTAAACGCACGTATGACATTCGGACAGTTTTTACTAGACGGCTTTGGTTTAAGACAGATTCTAGTATCGGGTTATTGGATTTATACAGTCTAAAGTTTTTCCGTTTTTTCACGGATGCGAAGGCCATTCTCGTATTATCCGAGAAGCTTCTAGAAGGAGGGTGACTAAGGAGGTTATGGTGGCATTTTCATTAATTGCTTTTGTGACTCATTTATATGACTCATCATATCAGTAAATGCTTCATTAATGATCTAATGACTCACATAATGAATCACTGTTCTTGAATAAATGAAGCATGGTGAATAATCATTTAATTGATATTATTTGATAATTCATTATGTTTGATATATTCAAGTGAGAAGCTTTTCTCTTCTCATTATCATCTCCACCTTCTCTCTCCTCAAGCTCTCTGTCCTTCTCCAAACCCTAATCCTACCACTCATGAGTTGAGTGCAAGGATTAGTAAAGACTAAACACTCCATAACCTAACTCTACATCATCTTATTTACTTTGGTTAGCAACTAGAGAAACAAAGTTACCTCAAGTCTTGAGGTGTAGCTTGGATTAGGGTACTCGGGTGGATCAATTATCACGGATAGGAGGCCGAGGAGGACGTAGAGATCACAAAGACGAAGGACTAGAATCGTTTGGTATAATCTCTTCATATAGTAGCTTAGAACTCTATGCTTATTGTTAAGTATTGTTTGGAAAAGATCTTCGGTTAGTCGATGTATGCTACAAAGAAGATCGTTTTTCATATTTCTGCCTCCCCGCTACTCGTGGGGTGTTGCACATCGACTTACACAAGCTAGGAAAAAGGGAATTGGGTTCAGAAAATATACCCAATGGTACCCTAAGAAGCAAGTGAAGGAGAAGAACTGAGTTGCTACAACTGCTGGTGATGCAGGGGCTGCATGTTGCTGCTGCTGCAATGAAGCTGCTGCTGATGCTGCCTGTGCTGATGCTGATGCTGTTGATGGTGCTGCTGCTGGAGCTGCTGCTACTTGCTTCAGCTGATGATGTGTGTGTGTGAGTGTGTTTGAGAGTGTGAGAGAATGAGAGAAAAGAATATGAGAGGGAGAAATGAGAGCAACCACTAAACCCCTCCCCTTCTCACTCTCTCACATTATTAAATGAGGCATGGCTCACACCATGTAGCACCATGCTTTCTCTCTCTCTCTCTCAAGGTAAACATTTCAACCCAATATTCAAACCCTTTTAAATTTTAAATTCCTTTCATTTTTGAAAACAACCATGCACAATAACACCCAAAACACTTAAATAAAATTTTTAAAACTAGGTTAAGGAAAATGGGTTAATCCACCATGATTGCTAATTATGGTTTAACCCAACTTAACACCCTAGTTATCATCCACAAGTGTGTGCAAAGCTAGAAAAATTGTAATAAAATATTCATTAAATAGGATAAATAATTGGAAATAAATTTGGTAAACTTTTTATTAAAAACCATACATTAAAATATAATTATCCCCAAAACACATTCTAAGGTGTTACAATCTCCCCCCTAAAAGAAATTCGTCCCCGAATTTAAAAATATACTGCTACGCGTTTCTTCAAAGATAAGATTACAACTCTCATTCTCGCTCGCAGCCTCCCAAGTGATTACCTCACTATACGGCTACGTCCAAGAAAGCCCTTCGCCCCTGACCGACGTTTCTCCACGTGCCGGGCCATTAACACAATTGGCTGCCGGTGAGCGAAACGACCGCGTCCAAGCCAAATGGTCCGGTGCCAAATCATGTGAGAAAGGTCATGAAGGTAATTGTAAAGTATCATCACAAGGAATACGGTGTGAAACCTCAATAATCTGGGCGGAAGTGCCAAATTAAAGGCAACAAAACTAACCCGCTTATAGGATCTCAGAAGGACCTACAATCCTGGGATAAGCTTCCCAAAACTCAACACATCATTCATCGGAAAAATCCGCAGGAATACATGATTTGCCACTGCGCACTTAAGTCTACGACAAACACGGTCGGTATAGGACCACTGTCCGCAGTAGGCTACTCTCATCCTGACCTGAATCAACCGGATCATCTCCGAAGTCTCTAGACAAGCTGGGGTCCAAAATCCTACTTACGCAGAGTCAGAAAACAACAGACTGGTGATCGACACGACCTAACCCCTAAACCTAAAGGTTGCCAATTGGAGTGTCTCCTGATAACAGCTATCGAAGGAGAACCCTAACAATGGCGAGTGACGATCCCCAACTGCTGACAACAACAAATACCTACGAACAAATCTTAACAAAGAACTGAGTAAACTGAGTATAACCGGACGACAAGCATCCGCATGGAGTCACACCCTGACTAAACCTGGGTAGACACCATAACGAAATTCATGGAGATCTGCTCCCACTCCTACTTCGGAAAGGTTAAAGGTTGCAACTCTCCAGCCGGCCTCAGATGCTCGACCCAAACACACAACAAGACAGACACTTTGAGCCGAAACCTGAAACTTCTCTTTACATCCCTTCCCACTCGTAACTATCTCACAAGTCACGTCAATGTTGGTGGAACTTGAATGAATACAGAGAGTTGACTGGTGTACTTGCTCTAGGATTTCACGTCTCCACCCAATAACATCAGGTACACAAACACGTCCCAAACTTAGCACATCCGTGTCACAAATTAAGGTCTCTGAATCGTTACCCGGCCGAGTATGCTCAAGTATCACTAACATACGAGCATCGGCGGGCAGTGTCTCGCGAAAGCGATTAAGGAAAAGTGGTCGGGCGCGGACATGAGCAAGCTGTCCCCTCCGTAGAGACAAACTTAAGCTGTACTCAAATATCACACAAGAACTGTAAATCTGCAAAAGACTATCACAACAATCAAAATCCGCTGCAGGAAGATGTACATTAAGCTCTGGTGGTCCGTGAAAATCTGACACGACTCTCGAACAAATAGTGTCTCCAAATCTCCAACGCATAACCACCGCGGCCCTCTCCAGATCATGAGTGGAATATCCTTCTCGTATTTCCTCTAAATGTAGGGAAGCAAAAGCGATAACTCTATAGTGCTACATCAGTGCACAATCGAACCCCACTTAAGAAACATTAAAGTTAAACAACAAGGTCGCCCAAACCAAAAGCAAAGATAGAACCGATGCAGTTGTTAACAGAATCTTCAACTGCCGAAAACTCCGCACACATGCCTCAGTCCAAAAAAAGGAAACCTCCATTGCGGTCAATTCAGTCGACGGTGCAGCACTACTCTAGCAATCCTGCACGAAACGGCGGTAAAAACCTGCTAAGCCGAAAAATCTGTAGACCACCATCCTGCACACAAGTCTGGGCCTAAGCTGTACGGTCACGATCTCCCTCGGAACCATACGAAACCGTCTCCCATGACTACAAGACCTAGGAGTCAACACAAAACAAGCCTGAAGGAACACTCCGAGAATCTAGCAAACCGCTGGTGCTCTCCCAGTATCTGCATAACAAATCCTCAAGTTCTACTCCTGTTCCTCAAGACACATTAAATAGACCAGAATGTCGTCAATACCACAACAATAACTGGTCGAAGAACGTCCTGAAGAAATCCGGTTCATCACATCTACGAATGCTGCTAGGGAATCATTGAATCCAATGACTCACTAATACACACAAAGCCCGCAGCACGCATAAGTCAGTCTTCGGAATGCCATCACTCCGAATCCGCAACAATGATGAACTGAACTCGAACAAACTTAGAAAATGTCTCGCACTCTGGAGCTGATCGAAGAAATCGTCAATGCGAGGTAAAGGATACCCATATGCACCGTAAGCCGGTTCAATTAACGATCCGTCGATACACGACCTCCAACTGCCGTCTTTCTCCTTGACGAACAGAAATAGGAGCTTCCAAAAGCGAAACACTCAGACGCACAAACTCCCCAACAAACAACTCTGCAGCTGATCATTAAGCTCCCTAAGCTTCGCCGGCTCATCTGGAACAACGTCGGAAAACTATCGCACGATAGGAACCCGGTCCAACAATCCCAACTGTGGCTACAGTATCACGAATGAACGCCAAGAATCCACGATATCTCTTCAAAAGCCGACTAGCGAAAAAGGCTGAATTCAAGCTGTGAGAAGCGGCACAACTATCCACCTGCATAACAAGAACTAACTCGCCGGGGAAAACAAACCAGACTGTTTCCTCACGGTAGTCCACAGACGCCTAGCACATAGCTAACCAGTCCGTGCCCAGGAGAACGTAAAATCCAACATCCCAAGAAGGACCAAAACGACGGACGAATCTCTATCTCCTATCCGATTGGCACACCACTGAGATACGTATCGCGCAACAAAAGAATCGCTGACAGAAGTTAACTCAAACAAACGGCTAATCTACCTAACATAATGTAGGGTTCCTAGGCACACTAAGGAGGTTCCACAAGGTATCAACCATGCCAAACAAAAATTTTCCGGTCCCGAGAAACCCTAATATAGATCGTTAACTAGATGTTAAGGCGAAAAGCAACCAAGTAAACAACTTTATTGCTAAGTGAAAGGGACTACAACCTTTGTAGATCCGCTCCACCATTTCTTTAGCTTCGTGTTGACGTCCCTCCGCTGCGATCATCGGGTCCTGGACTCTTGCGAAGGTTTCGTCGGAGAAATGATCGAGCTAGGTCATTGACTTCGAGGCCGAAGATGATCTACGTCGGGGAGACTCAAACTCAAGCTATTCGTTCACTTGGTCAAAAACTTTGTGAAGAGAACACCCTATACTACATGGCAAGTGGTAGAGGATGAAGAAATAGGAAGTGGGTTCACTTTAGAATTGGATTTCTCACTCTTTTTACCATGGCACCATTGGAGCTCTCAAGCTTTTGTCAGCTTGATGAAGATGAAGAAGAAGAAAGAATCATATGAATTATTATCCAAAATGAAACTTATCCAAATGAATAATGGCACCATGGTTGAGTTAAGCCCTCATTCTTAACTCATGTAGAGAATTAACCAAGGCTTTAGGTTAAAGGTTAGGTTAAAGAATATCAAAAGAAATGACAAAAGAGTCGACTTTGTCAAAGCTTCTCCAAGCTTCTTCAAGCTTGATAACTTTGACTAAGTTAAACCCTTTTGTTAAATCTTAAGATGAAACAATAACCCTAATCTTTACCCTAATCTTGGTATGAGTCTCATACACACATCTTGTATGTATCATCAAACAGGATACAAACATATGTACACAAATGTATATCATATATACAATTATGCACAAACAAGTGAGAAAACAAATCTTAAGTGAACCAATACTTGTTAATGTAAAGTAATATATCAAATATATAATTATACATTAAATCATTAAATCAATACCTGATTTAATGATCTGGTCATATCGCATATAACCGACTAATATCATGTGTATCAATGTATCGAATCAACACTTGATTCAGTAACACGGCTATATCACATATAACCGACCTATGATACAAATCGCGAGAATAGAATATAGTATCACATACTGGTATTATTCTCGGTCCCGCACATATCTCATATGCGCTCCTATTTCGTTTCGCTTGAGCCAGGAAACCCTTGTGTAGGACTCTAAAGACTCGTCAATACGCCGGCAGCAGGTGATGATCATATTAAACACCCACAAGCCGCAAGCGGTCTTCTAAACGTAATGGCCACCTGGATATTGAGCGATCAGAAGATCAACGAGCAAGCCCGCTCACACTCCAGTGAATCCAACGAGTAACACTACCGTACAGTCCGGACTGTTCGTCTGATATGTCGCATATCTCGTCTAGGGGTGGTAAACGTCAGACCCCAATAACTCGATAAGTCGTGTCGATATGAGGCTCATAACGGGTCGAGAAACTACTGGTAACACTTACCAGTACTTCCCTAAAACAGCCTTGGCCAAGGACTTCCTGTTATAGACAATCGAGCACTGCGCAACATCAACTCCCAATACCGGGAGAGACGAAACCCCTCCTATCGCTCATTGCCTCCATGTGATTCGGGACTGTACCCAAAAGCCACCTTTTTGCACGCCCTCTTGGACGTGGTATGATGGAAATCAAAGCACAGTGGGAATCACACAAGACTCTATGACGATCTCGGGTCTACAGACTAACCTGTACCGGTGTCACCAGAGAACTGCCATCTGACGTAAGGTAAAATACCATGTGGGAGTTCTCGGCGAGTCCGTCCAGTGTACCCAGTCTCCACTGAGCACCCGTATATTATCTCTGATGTCAAACACCAATGGATATATGATCATCCATCACCCATCTGTATGGGTCGAGAAGGTATACACTAGTCTACTCTGGTATATCGATGCCCCGTCTCGATACACCCACGACTAGGGACTTTGAAGGATGTACTTATTGACTACCACGTCCCCACTTGTATGATCCGCATCATAGCCCAGGTAGTCAAGTAGACATCCTAAGGGCTTTACCAACATGTAACAGAGAGACAATCAGTGTACACGTTAAGGTAAAGAGTAACCAGATAGCATACTATCATATCGAGCAAGAAATTCATCCCTATATATGTCCAAGCATCCACTACAATATACATCCTATGTATAGTAATGGCATCTAGGGCATACATATAACTAACAATCTCCCACTTGCACTAGGGCCATCTGATAGCATTGGTTGTAGTATCTCATACTCAACCATCCCATAAAAGACTCTCTCTGGGAAAAGGCCTTTGTGAGTGGATCCGCCGTGTTGTCCTCTGAGTCTACTCTCCAAACCTCGATCCCCTGGAGATCATCCATCTCCACGATCAGGTGATACTGCCTAAGAATATGTCTGGATCACTGATGGGACGGGCGTTCTTTGGCATAAGCCACAACTCTATTGTCACACAATGGGAGGAACGAAGTTCATCTCATGAACTAATATACACCCAGACTTCCTCCCTGGTAGCATCTTTGGTAACGATGTATCTTGCCTTTAATCGTCTAGTTTGTCACGGTATCTAGCTTGGAACTCTTCCAACATACGTCCCATTACTAAGGGTAAAGACAATGCCTGCGATTGACATTCAGTCAACCTTATCACCCTGGAACCTTTCCAGTGATTCTCCCCAGGATCGATTGATACCAGCTCACTACAACTAGTGAGTATCCTAACATCCAATTAGATCTATCTCATAGATCCAAAACCCAGGATTTAGTAGGTATCATTTTGATCCTATATGGAGAATCCTTGTGATAAGCGGAGATTGACCGAGCGTAGCGTAGGAAACTCCTTCCCTATCAAGAGTATGTCATCCACGTACTCTACGAGGATCACCACTATACTCCCTACTACCTTTTTGTATATACAAGGTTCATCTACTATTTTGATGATGTCAAACTCTTTGACTACCACATCAAAACAGATGTTCCAACTCCACGATGCCTGCTTTATCACATAAAATATCTTGCACACGTTTTCGCTGCTCCCACTGTTTACGAAACCCTCTGGCTGTGTACTTATAGACGCTTTCTTCCAAATCATCATTTAGAAAAGCAGTCAAGACACCCAACCGCCAGATATCGCAATCATGGTATGTAGCCGTAGCAAGTAGGATCTGGATGGACTTAAGCATAGGTACTTAGAAAAGGTTTCATCACAATCCATAGTTGGTCAATGATGCAAACCTTTAACAAGTCTGGCTTTGAAAGTCTCAACTTTTCCATATACACCAAGCAATCTTCTCAAGATATACTTGCACCTGATGGGGATTTAACCATTCAGATAAAGCTACCAAAGTCCATACTTTGTTGGTGTATAAGGATTCCATCTCAGATCGCTAAGCATCCAGCCATTCTTACAGAGTCTCACTCCTGATGGACAGCCCGAAACTAGTTGGGTCATCATCTCATGATGCAATCCTTGCTACCACTGTCATAGAGAAACTGGAGTATCTCTCAGGTGGGTGAGGAAACCTACTAGATCGGCGGAGAGGCTGAGGTTCGTTGGTTTCTATTGAATCCTTTGGTTCTACCAAATCATCAGCTGCAGTTTTTCTAGCTGGAACTAATACCAGTTCTAACTCATGTCCACTAATTTCTTCATAAGAAATCCCTTTTCACAAAGGTGGCATGCTTAGAAACAAAACTTTTTTTTTCTCGGTTTGGTAGAAGATATTCCCTTGCATATGCTTGGGATATCCAACAAACTTCTACAGTACTGACTTTGCCTCGAGCTTGTCCGGATTTTGCTTTTAGACATAGGCCGGACAACCCCAAATCTTAACAAACTTAAGATATGGGCTCTTCCCTTTCCATATCTCATATGAAATGGTAGGCAACTGATTTGATCGGAACCCTTATTCAATAGGTATGAAACTTCATAAGTGCATAACTCCCTAAAAGGAAATGGGAAACTCAGTACTACTCATCGTAGAGCATACCATATCACATAGGGTGCTATTGCTCCACCCCGATACACCGAGGTGCTGTGGTGTATACGGAGGCGTAATGCTGAGAGAGAATCTCATTCTTAGAATAGTCCAGGAATCCCGTGCTCAAGTATTCTCCTCCTTGATCACATCAAAGGACATAATACTTATACCCATTGTTGGTTCTCTACTTCTAACCTATATTCTGTGAATATCTCAAAAGTTTCGGACTTGTGTTTCAACAGGAACATATGTCTGAATCTTGAGAGATTATCAGAGAATGTAATGAAATACAAAGAACCGGTCTTGGCATGTGTAGACAGGGGACCTACATACATCAACATGTATCATCCCAAGGGTTCACTAACTCTTTCTCTGTTTCCAATAAACAGAGCTATGGTCATCTTATCTCTGTGATATGACTGGCAAGTTTCACAAGATGTAAATTCAAAATAATTTATATATGCATCTTAATGTAACTTGAGCTAGTCGAGTCGCATTGATATGACCTAGTCTACAATGCTTCAAGAAGGATTCATTCATTTCTGAACTCTTCCTCTTGTGTGTGTTCCGTATACTAAGAACAGTAGTTTGATTTAGAACATCAATGCTTTTAGATAACGTGCCTGAACCTATCAACTTTTGATATAGGAAATGTTCAAAACATTATCCAACAATACAAAATTATTTCCTTCATTACTAATAAAGAGACTGATATGATTTCGTATATCAGGTTCAGTATCTAATGACATTTGTTCAGAATCAGTGTATTCAGGTAATACAGGGTGACAGTGACCAACAGACCTGGGTGCAACACTTGCACCGTTTTCAGTCTCATGAAACTTATCACCCGTTCTCAGTTCTCTACCTTTCTGTAGCCCATGTAATATATTACATATGTGGGATCCTGATCCGGTAATATATACCCAGGACGTAAAGCACATTGAGAAACAGTTCTGTGTAACGAACACACCCGAAGATGATGCATCAACATGCACTTTCTTCATTTGGGCGGCACGGGAAATCTGGTATTCCCCAATTCCTGCTCTGTCTTATAACAATTATATGTTGGAGCGGGACCAAAGTTCCCCAGCTCAGTATAACAAGCGGGTTAGGTCAATATATCCGTTTTATTATCTTGATTAAGGCGTGACATGGTCGCTACCCGGAGAGAGAGAGAAGAAAAACTCTGCGTGCGCTCTTGCAAGATCAGATTGGTTATTATTTTATCTAATCAGGATGGCTCCCACTGTTTTTATCAAATCTTCCTTCAAACACTAAAAAGAAAGACTAGCCGGGATTAATTACACGCTACAAGTTCGCCAATCTTTCAGCCAGGCCAGTGTCGGTACTTTGAGGGAGGTTCCCCGTGCTTTCGCACGGACCTAATTAAAGTAAACCTCGTTTTCCCAGAGGTGTAACCCCGTTAACACCTTTCTAGACACCTACTAGATCGGCTAATTGTAATGTGTAAAACTCTCCCAGGAGTAACAATTACTCGCAGTGGGTATCGGGATCCAACTATCTCATAGAAGATATGCAATCCCATTGCAAATTTCAACACTTGAAATTCCCGATAATTTTGCCTCGAACGATCTATGACCTTGACAAGGTCAACAAACCATAGACCGTAAGTCAAGTTCTACCCGTCATTTCTTGATTGAATCAAACCCACCCGCACGACCCTTGACAAGGTCAACAAGGCCGTACGACTACCCTAAAACAATCTGCATCATATGCATAAGCAGATAAATACTGGTTAGCTAACGCACACTGCGCCTTGACAAGGTCAACAAACGCAGCACGAATACTAAGCAGGACTTATCTGAAATGACGGAGGGCTACGACAGGTTTTTCTGAAAACCTATTGCGTAATGAACTTGATATCGTTGTAGAATCAAATGATTTTAAAATGGAGTGTTTTTGAGGCTTTTCTAGTTTTGCTAAAGGGGTCACTCCCGGTGAAGGGATCGTCGGCCCTTTCCTCATCGAATAAGGTGCAGGATATATCACATATACCGTTGTGCAAAGCAAGAACTATAGGAGCAATCAAAAGACAAACCGAGGGGTGTAGCATCTGCCAGTTATTGCTAAAGGAGTCACTCCTGGTGAAGGGATCTCGGTCCTTTCCTTATCGAATAAGGTGCAGGATGTTCTACAAGGAAAAACACCGCGATGCAAAGCAAGAACTGTAGCTACCTGTTTTTGAAAATTCGATTCCACAACATCTTAAGGTTTCTTTTATTTCATTAATCATATTAATGAAGTCCCATCATTTAATATACCTAAACATCACAGATAAATACGACGTACACTTATGCCATCCGCATTCGCCTCGATGTCCCCTCGTGCACCGTTAGGTTAGGTAACTAACGGCAGAGCGGGGCAGGGCTAGCGCGAGTGCAAAATATAAGTAACGTCTATATAATATATCATATATACTATATATTGTATCTATCGCAGAACATCACATGATCACATCATAGATATCGCAGCAGAAGAATCATATGAAATATTGGATATACTAGGACATCCGTGTTTTCAATACGAGCCTGTATAAAACACGGATTCCACGATCGCGATGAATAGCCAAACCCACACCCCTAGACCCCTACGAGAGCGGCAAGCAACCCTACCAATTCTAGAGTTAGGAGACCCGGACTCGACTTCTCGAGTTGTTCTCCCACTGGACTCCAAAACCCGGTTACTTGTGCCCTCCTCCTTGGGTCTATCCTAGTGCGGAAAAGTAAATAATATACAAAGGTGACATCTTCCGCAACCTGGAAGTGCCCCAATAAAAGAATATTACATACAACAAGTTTTACATGAATGAAAATAAAAACTCTCATCTCACATAAAACCCCCGGCTATTCAAAACGCGACGATCCAATATAACATATCCAGCAACACATAACATCACATGTCATCAACGTAAGTAAATGTGCGCATCCCAATTGTCGTTGACATATAGCAACGAAACCGGCGATATCACATATTACACTTACGGTCACAGAAAAGAATGTGTAAAACTACAACAGTTGGAATCCGCAACCCCTTTAGACATCGCATGCCTAACCAAATGAATTCCTTAGACATCGCATGCCTAACAATTATAAACCCCGCATTTTAGTCTCATTATCGAAAACACTTTTCAATATCAAGTTGGACAATTCAACAAGATTCCCGGCATTTTGATCGAATGCTCGTCGCAAACTTTAGTTGACGGCCGCACCACCGGATGCCGTCGACGAAGTGCACCAAGGCGGAATACCGCTACCGCGAGCACCCGAACGGATGCTTTCAGCGACGGGGTTCTCCTACAGTCACTTGGTCGGGGCTATGGGGTATGGCTGTCTATTAAGTTTACCCGGCGAGTATTCGCGTACGCTACGTGATTGCGACGGACTTTTGATCGCATCAAAATTCCGTGGCAACCGATCAAGTGAGACTAAAGTGCTAGATTTATAATATTCAATTCAGTTATCTCATAACTACTTGTGAATTCCAAATATTGTATCAGATTCCAGATAAATAGAAAATGTCAAACTTTCCGATCGAACATTCAAACACCCAAGTTTTCCCGAAACAACTCAACACATGAAATAAGTTTTAAAACATTCACTTCATGCCACAGTACCAACGGTCCAGCCGTAGAAGGGTCAAGCCAACGCCTCACATGTGACACGCCGTACTTCCCCAAACCCTAAGGTTCAAAGGGCAGTTCAAGACGGTCACATAATCGAGTTAAGCTTTGTTGTCTTCTAGAGGGTCCATCATGTTACTTGCACTACTTAGAACGTTCTCAAACCACGGAAAATTCCAACAAATGGAAATTTCCCGGCAGGGGAAAAAATGGGTATTTATATCCAGTCGAACTTTTCAACATGTTCTAAATTATCCGGAAAAATATAAACACTTGAGTCCCGAAAACAACCCTAGAAAACTCAACACTTGAGTGGAATTAAAAAGTTCCCAGAAACAAATAACAAGAAAGGACCTAAGAATAATTACATGAAATTTCAGGGACAAAGTCACAATTTTGGCCGCGGAACCTCCGCCAAACCCTTGGTTTGGCCGCGGTTCCGCGGTCAAAGTTTTGAGTTAGAGGTCCGTACTTCACAGTAATTCTTAGTTTTTCCTGCTTAAGTTTCTGAGCATTTTTAATTCACAAAAAACCACAGTTTGAAAAAATGTACAGAGAAGGGTTTAATTGGGGGATATCGGGTTCGATCGGACTTCTAGCTTCGTCTACACTTCGCCTAAAACTCTAGCTAGGTTCTTATACCACTGTAGGGTTCCTAGGCACACTAAGGAGGTTCCACAAGGCATCAACGATGCCAAACCAAAATTATCCGGTGCCGAGAAACCCTAATATAGATCGTTAACTAGATGTTAAGGCGAAAAGCAAGCAAGTAAAAAACTTTATTGCTAAGTGAAAGGGACTACAACCTTTGTAGATCCGCTCTACCATTTCTTTAGCTCCGTGTTGATGTCCCTCCGCTGCGATCATCAGGTCCTGGACTCTTGCAAAGGTTTCGTCGGAGAAATGATCGGGCTAGGTCATTGACTTCGAGGCCGAAGATGATCTACGTCGGGGAGACTCAAACTCAAGCTATTCCTTCACATGGTCAAAAAATTTGTGAAGAGAACACCCTATACTACATGGCAAGTGGTAGAGAATGAAGAAATAGGATGTGGGTTCAGTTTAGAATTGGATTTCTCACTCTTTTTACCATGGCACCATTGGAGCTCTCAAGCTTTTGTGAGCTTGATGAAGATGAAGAAGAAGAAAGAATCATATGAATTATTATCCAAAATGAAACTTATCCAAATGAATAATGGCACCATGGTTGAGTTAAGCCCTCATGCTTAACTCATGTAGAGAATTAACCAAGGCTTTAAGTTAATGGTTAGGTTAAAGAATATCAAAAGAAATGGCAAAAGAGTGGACTTTGTCAAAGCTTCTCCAAGCTTCTTTAAGCTTGATAACTTTGAATAAATTTAACCCTTTTGTTAAATATTAAGATGAAACAATAACCCTAATCTTTACCCTAATCTTGGTATGAGTCTCATGCACACATCTTGTATGTATCATCAAACATGATACAAACATATATACACAAATATATATCATATATACACTTATGCACAAACAAGTGAGAAAACAAAAATCTTAAGTGAACCAATACTAGTTAATGTAAAGTAATATATCAAATATATAATTATACATTAAATCATTAAATCAACACTTGATTTAACGATCCGGTCATACCGCATATAACCGACTAATATCATGTGTATCAATGTATCGAATCAACACTTGATTCGGTAACCCGGCTATATCACATATAACCGACCTATGATACAAATCGCGAGAATAGAATACAGTATCACATACTGGTATTATTCTCGGTCCCGCACATATCTCATATGCGCTCCTATTTCGTTTCGCTTGACCCAGGAAACCCCTGTGTAGGACTCTAAAGACTCGTCAATACGCCGGCAGCAGGTGATGATCATATCAAACACCCACAAGCCGCAAGCGGTCTGCTAAACGTAACGGCCACCCGGGTATTGAGCGATCAGAAGATCAACGAGCAAGCCCGCTCACACTCCAGTGAATCCAACGAGTAACACTACCGTACAGTCCGGTCTGTTCGTCTGATATGTCGCATATCTCGTCTAGGGGTGGTAAATTTCAGACCCCAATAACTCGATAAGTCGTGTCGATATGAGGCTCATAACGGGTCGAGAAACTACTGGTAACACTTACCAGTACATCCCTAAAACATCCTTGGCCAAGGACTTCTTGTTATATCCAATCGAGCACTGCGCAACATCAACTCCCTATACCGGGAGAGACGAAACCCCTCCTATCGCTCATTGCCTCCATGTGATTCGGGACTGTACCCAAAAGCCACCTTTTGCATTCCCACTTGGACGTGGTATGATGGAAATCAAAGCACAGCGGGAATCACACAAGACTATATGACGATCTCGGGTCTACAGACTAACTTGTACCAGTGTCACCAGAGAACTGCCATCTGACGTAAGGTATAATACCATCTGGGAGTTCTCGGCGAGTCTGTCCAGTGTACCCAGTATCCACTGAGCACCCGTATATCATCTCTGATGTCAAACACCAATGGATATGGGATCATCCATCGCCCATCTGTATGGGTCGAGAAGGTATACGCTAGTCTTCTCTGGTATATCGATGCCCCGTCTCGATACACCCATGACTAGAGACTTTGAAGGATGTACTTATGGACTGCCACGTCCCCACTAGTATGATCCGCATCATAGTCCAGGTAGTCAAGTACACATCCTAATGGCTTTACCAACATGTAACAGAGAGACAATCAGGGTACACGTTAAGGTAAAGAGTAACCAGATAGCAAACTATCATATCGAGCAAGAAAGTCATCCCTATATATGTCCAAGCATCCACTACAATATTCATCCTATGTATAGTAATGTCCTCTAGGGCATACATATAACTAACACATAACTCTCGTCCCAACTACGATACAAGTGTGAAAAACAACGAATACATCAAAAGAACATACGAATTAAGGATACCTGAAAACTCTACATTGGACGCCTACGCGTCCCGATGAGTAGAAGCAAACTCCTTTGTCTGCCCTCTACCCGCAACTGGCTGAACTCTTCTGGTAGACTGTTCATCACAGAATACTGCATTTTATACCGCCCATTCTTATGCTCGGTTGTTTATAGGTAGGTGCTTTTAATCCGTGTTTGTTATATATTCGCAGGATACAGGTTCTCGGTTCTAAAACGGTGAAATTCATGGAAAACACGAAAAAATCCGGGTTCCTACCAACCCCTGAGAAAACACGGTCTCCTCTCGTCATCCGTATGTTGCAAGTTACCAGTTTAGGAAGACAAAATGTCAAATCAATGTCACCTTCATGCACAAGGCTCAATGGCAACAACAAGTTCTAAGAAATCTACGCGGAGCTCGAGGAAATCATGACAAAAACATCCACAAAAAGTCCACCTTTCCTCAACAGAAATTCTGGAAGAATTGTGAAAGTATTTTCAGAAAATAGGTGTACCAGACAACAGGGGACTGCAGATCAGGGCCGTACAAGAAAACACAGCCCCTAATCCCACTATAGGGCCGCGGATCCGCGGCCAATAGGGGGTATTGGCCGCGGATCCGCGGCCATGTGGAGTCCTCACCTTGTCGTCTTTTGGGGGTGTTTTGGGTACTTCCCATGTGCTCTGGTGGTTGCCCTAGATCTTCAACTCCTTGCCTATAAATACAGCAGAACTTGCCAAAGCCAAGGGTCATTTTTTCCTCTCCATTCTTTTGTAGTTTTAGTTCGTTTTCTTCTTCTTCTTCATTCTTTTTCCATGAAAATTGTATTGAGAGCTTTTTGAGTGGGAGATTAATGAAGATGAGGTTTTTGTATCATTCTCTTGTGTTTCTTCTTCCCCTTGAGATTCTTGCTTTCTCTTGATCATTCAACCTCTTCACTGAGCTTGAATGGTTAAGGGTTAGTTATTGATCTCAAGGGTCGTATTCTTTCATGGAATTAGCACTTCATTTCACATGCGTTCTCTACCCTTCCCTTGATCTTGCAACCTCTTGATTGAGCTTGCAAGTTTAAGGGTTGGCTATTGATCACATGCTTGTCTTGAGTCCTAGTTTCTTGTTCATTTTATCGCTTTTTATTACTTGCTTATTATTATCTTGCTTTTCTTTCTTGCAATTTATTTCATGCACTTAAATTCATGCACTTAATACCTGTAATCTTTTCTTTTCTTTGTTCTTTTCTTTTTGTTCTCTCTTTTGTTCTTTTTTTGTGAATGTTGTAATTATTATTGTTAAGAAGAAATACGATATTATAAGTTAAAGATTTTTTTTCTCTTTTCCTTTTCCCGTTATTTTCCATTGAACTCCGCCCAAACCATACGCAAGCGCTCCGTTAGGCACCCTACCCTAACAAGGTAACGGTGATTCCTAACCGCGACCGGTTGCGTTCGGTTTGGCCGGAGGCGAAAGCAAGAGACAAGAACGGATGGACAAGGGTAAATAAGCCGGATTCCACGAATACCGCGCTTAAATCCCCTAATCCACGTTGGTGCCGATTGCTCTATCTTCAATTGGTCAAGACTCGGCTCAAAGGTTTTGAGTACGGATTTCTTTACCTTACATTATCGTATCTTTTCTTAACAACTTTATACTTGCAAATAAACACATAGGTTAGATCAAACAAACATACAAATTCTTTAATTGACTCGTCTAAAACAAGAAGGTAAAATACCACCATCTCCCTGTGGACCGACCCGTGCTCAACCGACTAGCTGCAAAGCGACACCGTCCTGATCGCGGTTACACTTTAATTCTTTGAACATCCGACACGCCAAAAGCGTGCGATCAAATGGCGCCGTTGCCGGGGAGACGGTAGCGTATTTTCTTTCTTGTTATTCGGGTTAATATTCTTTTTGTATATATAAAAAAAACAAAAAAAAATTCTTTTCGTTTTTTTTGATTATTTTTGTGGGCAAGTGTGCAGATTTTTGCGTATTTGCAAACTGCAATTGTGGGGAGCAAAGTGTACATTCAAGGCTAAGGTGTTTGCAAAGTACAGTGCCAAAGATCCGAGTAGTTTGACCCGCGCAAGCGAACCTTTCAAGCTTACCGGATTTGATTCAACGGGGGTTTCCTAACCCAAAACTTAAACGGTACGTACTTTACTAACACCTTCTTCTCAAATCCGACGCTTCCAATATACTATTCTTTGCAGGATTCTTTGCAAGTTCGCTAGCAAACGCTAAAAATTGACTAACCCGTATTTGTTGCAGCGCCGCGCTTAAACTGAAAAACGATTTTTTGATTCTTTATAGATTTTTTTATTGAATTGCGCATTGCATCAATTAATACGGACTTAAGGGCAAGCGAACCCCACAAGATACGGTAAAGGATTTCATCACCTTTTCCGTGGCCCACAAATCACGAACTTGCGCATAACGTTTACCCGCACAAATTTAAAAGAAACTAGACTTTAAGCCTTAAGGACTTCGCGCTCACTAGGAGAAGTTAACTGTGTTTAGAACCTTGCTTAACGGTATATTGTTTACGGGGTGTCTAGGAAAGTGTTAACGGCGAAACCGCCAAAAGAGAAAGGTTATTTAATTAAGGAACTTCGCGAAAGCGTTGGAAAACCTCCCCTTATCTCTGCACTTACCTGGCCTCGTGATCAGTGTATTTTGAGCCTGTTTCTCGACACAGTTTTACTTCGACAATCAAGTTCTAGAGCAGGTCTAGTTGACCTAGGTTAACCCTAGAACGATTAGGTGTGTGGTATTTTTGTGTCGTGATTATTTTTTTCCATATTCTTTTTGTGTATATTTCATTCTTTTGTCTATAAAAAAAAATTAAAAAAATAAAAAATCACATTCTTTTCCCCCTCCTTTTCCTCTACCTTTCTTTTTCTCTCATCATATCATGGGTACTCCACCTCGCAAAACTCTTGCCGAACTTTGGTACCCACAACCAGACATTACTTCATACGGTTCTTGCTTTGGCCGAACATCGAACGACCCATCCATGCCAAAAATTTCGTTGAAAGATCGGATAGACGCGTCTAGGACAAACAACTGGACCCCGCAATCCACTTCGTATCAACCGTTTCAAACATTCACCCCTTCTTGCGTTGATACCCCTTTTGAAAATCCAGTTGTAACCCCGAGACCTATGTCTATTGCTGAATGTATTGAACAATCTCGTAGCCGATCTTTCACTCCTACAAATTCTTGGGATCAACAATTCCATTCACCTTCTTATCCCAATGTTGATCCCACTCCTGTCCAGCCATTCAATTCCTACCAGTCCTACCCAACTTTTACACCTTCCCTAGACATTGTATCAGAACCGCCATTTGGGAGTTTTCAGTATCCAAACAACTTTGAATCTTTTACTGAAACCCCTTCACAACCAATGTCTAGTCTAGAACAGTCGTTGGAAGATTTTAGGGTAGCGTCAAGCCAACAGATAATGGATTTGAATGCGTCCATGGCCGCTCTTATACAACCTACTGATCCGATAGCTAGTTTCCAACTAGCTCCAAATTTTCCAATGTATGAAGAAGCGGCAGGACAGGCTGTGAATTTGAGTGGAGAGAGTGAGATGTACACCCTTCCAAATCAAACCTACCCGTCCCAAATTGAATCCCACAACTCCTGTTTTGGAAGTCTATCGAGTATCCCACATGCTTTATCAATTGAAGATAGAATGATTAATGAGTTGTGCGACTTCGTAGTGTTTGATTTGCCCGATTGTGAAGGGTCTCTTCCAAGTGACACCGATCCTAAACCTTTTGACCTCTACACCTCCACTTTAGAACCTGAAACGATTGATATCCATGCTTTTGTTGAGGTGTCAGAGAATTTTGATTTTCACTTGATTAACGATATTGACGCCGGGAATATTTTGGATGATGAACCCGTAGATTTGACTGAGTTTTTCTCTCCAATTCATCATCCCGAGTCATTAAATGTTTTTCCCGAACCCCATATGCGTCTTGATTTTGAAGAAAAATGCATGGATGTGCTAAATTTTGAGGAGAATATTGAGGATAGTTTTGAGGATGAACCAGTTTTAATTGATGAGTCGGATTTTCCAATTCATCCTGTTCCTTCCACTGACTGTGTACACCCTCCCGAACCTTTAACCGATACCCTTCCTCAACCACTTCCCTACATCCTTTCCTTCGTTCCGACCTTGCAAGAAACCGTATCATTCTCACTTTCATTTACTATGTCTGGTTTACCAAGTTCGGCGTACCCATGGTTTCTTACGAATCTTGAGGGATTTGACCCAATCTCTCGACGGGTAAATATATTAGCACAATCGCTTTTTACACATCGCTCATCACAAATTGTTCTAATCTATTTACTCCATTTGCACCCTCAAGTTCATATTCTACTTCTTTTTCCCTTCCGCCATTCTTCTTCCTCTCATATACCGAGACCGTATCCCGCTTCTCTCCGCATACGGTCTCGCGTATTCTCCATTTCTTTTCTCTACGCCTTCTTTGACCAACCACTGCTTTTTCACGATAAGATCTTTGAATGGTTGGTGTTAACTTTTGGCCTGTGTAAGGCCTTGTATAGCTTGATACTGTTCTTTCCCCCCTAATCCTGAATTTCAACGCTTAACAGTGGAAACACTGTTTTACTTAAGTTTGGGGGGGACACCTTTTTGTATATATTTTTTGTTTTCCTTTTTTGTTTTGTATATAATTTGTTTTTAGGGAGCGCCGACAATTTTGACCCTCTTGGTGTAGCCTGACAGTGAGGGCACTGTCAAGTTTAAGTTTGGGGGTGTGCTCGGTAAGCTTTCTTCCTTCGCATTCATTTGTATATTTTGCATTTGCATACCTTATTAAAAACCCACAAAAATCGAAAATTTTTCAAGAATTATAAAAACTTTTTGTCAAGTTAGATTGTGGAAGAACTCTGATTCAACATTCGACGGTTTTTGTTTGAAAAAATAGGAATAACTAAATCTTATGTTTAGATTTTGAAAACCTGAAAGATAACTCTCCTTTGAAGTTAACTATGGCTGATGTACGTCTTTACATCACACTACACGTGTCGTGAATTTTGGGAATTAGATGACAAGTCTTTCATGTTTAAACTTTTAAACAGATAAATGATTTTCTGAGGATCAAATAGGTTTGTTCTGAAATAAGTAATGTCAAAAATAGTTTATGAAGTAAAGCGAATATGAAGGAATGTTATTGATGCCGTAATTGGAGCTAAGTCTGAAAAATAACCCATCTAAAACTTGATTGGAATGATTACACACCAAACCCACTAAACACGTCTTTTATCCAAAAAATATTTGAACTGCCGGTTATATCTCCGTTCGTATTAAATCATCTGATTTTCACGACAAACTGTCTTTTGTTTTTGGACCTAGGTAACTTGAGTAATTAAGTCCGCTGGGGTGTTTTCTACACCTAATGCCCTAAAACCAACTGGTTTGGGTGCATTGGCCCAAAGCTCGCTAAGAAGCCTAGAAAGTCCAGTTTTAAAACAAAGTCAAGCAAGTGTTCTCTCCGAGTTAAAATTCCTAACGGTTCTTTGTGTGAGAATAATTTTGATAAAAGACAGGCTTTTATAAAAAAATTTAACGGAGATATGAAGGTTTTATTCTATGATAAAGACTATTGCACGTTCACAGAAGTGTGTATGAAATGAAAACAAGAAAAGGTGGAGTGAAAAATACGACTTAGTTTCCTGTTAAGGATGATAGAAATTCTGAAGTTGAAACCTTACTGGAAAACGAAACTTGAAAAATGCTTAACTCTTTATAAAACTTATGTGATCCTTTTAAAATTGTTATCTGGGCTTTATTGTGCGACATGATGACTTTAATCGACCTTTCTGGAACTTAACGGCACTATTTGCACTACACGTAAAGACATATAAAACCTGTAGTTAAATAAGAAGCGAGGTGTGAAAAATAAAGGTTCGATGGTCTAGACTTAGGATTATAGAATTGTTATTTTCTAAAACAAAACTTTAGGGTTTGAATCTTAGTCATTTTACAAGCTAGCTTGACGGGATTTTGTGGGTGTAATCCGCTGAAAACCCTCAGGAGACAACACTCCTCCTACTAGGGACAGCTAGAGGTTTAACGGCTTGTTGCACGCGCTCAGTGCAATCGCGTTCCCTGCGAAAGTGCGGTTATCATTTTATTTTTGTGAATAATTGGTTTTGCTCGGGACGAGCAAAAGTTAAGTTTGGGGGTATTTGTTCATCACAGAATACTGCATTTTATACCGCCCATTCTTACGCTCGGTTGTTTATAGGTAGGTGCTTTTAATCCGTGTTTGTTATATATTTGCAGGATACAGGTTCTCGGTTCTAAAACGGTGAAATTCATCGAAAACACGACAAAATCCGGGTTCCTGCCAACAACTGAGAAAATACGGTCTCCGCTCGTCATCCGTATGTTGCCAGATACCAGTTTAGGAAGACAAAATGTCAAATCAATGTCACCTTCATACACAAGGCTCAATGGCAACAACAAGTTCCAAGAAATCTACGCGGAGCTCGAGGCAATCATGACAAAAACATCCACAAAAAGTCCACCTTTCCTCAACAGAAATTCTGGAAGAATTGTGAAAGTATTTTCAGAAAATAGGTGTACCAGACAACAGGGACTGCAGATCAGGGCCGTACAAGAAAACACAGCCCCTAATCCCACTATAGGGCCGCGGATCCGCGGCCAATAGGGGGTATTGGCCGCGGATCCGCGGCCATGTGGAGTCCTCACCTTGTCGTCTTTTGGGGGTGTTTTGGGTACTTCCCATGTGCTCTGGTGGTTGCCCTAGATCTTCAACTCCGTGCCTATAAATACAGCAGAACTTGCCAAAGCCAAGGGTCATTTTTTCCTCTCCATTCTTTTGTAGTTTTAGTTCGTTTTCTTCTTCTTCTTCATTCTTTTTCCATGAAAATTGTATTGAGAGCTTTTTGAGTGGGAGATTAATGAAGATGAGGTTTTTGTATCATTCTCTTGTGTTTCTTCTTCCCCTTGAGATTCTTGCTTTCTCTTGATCATTCAACCTCTTCATTGAGCTTGAATGGTTAAGGGTTAGTTATTGATCTCAAGGTTCGTATTCTTTCATGGAATTAGCACTTCATTTCACATGCGTTCTCTACCCTTCCCTTGATCTTGCAACCTCTTGATTGAGCTTGCAAGTTTAAGGGTTGGCTATTGATCACATGCTTGTCTTGAGTCCTAGTTTCTTGTTCATTTTATCGCTTTTTATTACTTGCTTATTATTATCTTGCTTTTCTTTCTTGCAATTTATTTCATGCACTTAAATTCATGCACTTAATACCTGTAATCTTTTCTTTTCTTTGTTCTTTTCTTTTTGTTCTCTCTTTTGTTCTTTTTTTGTGAATGTTGTAATTATTATTGTTAAGAAGAAATACGATATTATAAGTTAAAGATTTTTTTTCTCTTTTCCTTTTCCCGTTATTTTCCATTGAACTCCGCCCAAACCATACGCAAGCGCTCCGTTAGGCACCCTACCCTAACAAGGTAACGGTGATTCCTAACCGCGACCGGTTGCGTTCGGTTTGGCCGGAGGCGAAAGCAAGAGACAAGAACGGATGGACAAGGGTAAATAAGCCGGATTCCACGAATACCGCGCTTAAATCCCCTAATCCACGTTGGTGCCGATTGCTCTATCTTCAATTGGTCAAGACTCGGCTCAAAGGTTTTGAGTACGGATTTCTTTACCTTACATTATCGTATCTTTTCTTAACAACTTTATACTTGCAAATAAACACATAGGTTAGATCAAACAAACATACAGATTCTTTAATTGACTCGTCTAAAACAAGAAGGTAAAATACCACCATCTCCCTGTGGACCGACCCGTGCTCAACCGGCTAGCTGCAAAGCGACACCGTCCTGATCGCGGTTACACTTTAATTCTTTGAACATCCGACACGCCAAAAGCGTGCGATCATAGACCGAGCCCTCTGAGCGAACCTTCCACGTCCACGGCCTCTCTGAGTACGATCCTAACGCCGTGCTGAGGAACAATCCCTGACGAAGTGCTGAAGTCTTCCGCGTCGAAAACATCCATGCGCTGACTGCTGACCCTCCTGGGAATGAGAGCTGAATGACTGTCCTCGTCGTAAGCCTCTGCTACTCCAACGATGGCCACAAAATCTGTCTCGATGACCAAACCTCTGTCTCTGGGCTGGTAAACAGGTACGAGTCCTCCACTGTCCTGGAACTCTCAGCGTCTCTGGAATATGTGCCTCGTCAACTGGAGCGGCAACCACTGGTGCTATGTAGGTGACGGACTACTGCATGCTGATCGCAAAGGACAACTGAGTAACAGGGGTGACAACTGTTAGTTATATGTATGCCCTAGAGGCCATTACTGTACATAGGATGTATATTGTAGTGGATGCTGGGACATATATAGGGAGGACTTTCTTGCTCGACATGATAGTATGCTATCTGGTTACTCTTTACCTTAACGTGTATACTGATTGTCTCTCTGTTACATATTGGTAAAGCCCTTAGGATGTGTACTTGACAACTTGGACTATGATGCGGATCATACCAGTGGGGAGATGGTAGTCTATAAGTACATCCTTCAAGGTCCCTAGTCGTGGGTGTATCGAGACGGGGCATCGATATACCAGAGTAGACTAGCGTATACCTTCTCGACCCAAACAGATGGGCGATGGATGATCCCATATCCATTGGTGTTTGACATCAGAGATGATATACGGGTGCTCAGTGGAGACTGGGTACACTGGACGGACTCGCCGAGAACTCCCAAATGGTATTATACCTCACGTCAGATGGCAGTTCTCTGGTGACACTGGTACAGGTTAGTCTGTAGACCCGAGAACGTCATAGAGTCTTGTGTGATTCCCACTGTGCTTTGATTTCCACCTTACCACGTCCAAGAGGGCGTGCAAAACAGTGGCTTTTGGGTACAGTCCCGAATCACATGGTGGCAATGAGCGATAGGAGGGGATTCGTCTCTCCCGGTATAGGGAGTTGATGTTGCGCTGTGTTCGATTGGCTATAACCGGAAATCCCTGGCCAGGGTTGCTGAGATTTACTGGTAAGTGTTACCTGTAGTATCTCGAACTGTTATAGACCTCACATCGACACGACTTATCAAGCTATTGGGGTCTGACGTTTACCACCCCTAGGCAAGATATGCGACATATCAGACGATCAGATCGGACTGTACGGTAAGTGTTACTAGTTGGATTCACAGGAGTGTGAGCGGGCTTGCTCGTCGATCTTCTGATCGTTCAATACCCGGGTGGCCGTTACGTTTAGCAGACCGCTTGTGGCTTGTAGGTGTTTGATATGATCATCACCTGCTGCAGGCGTATTGACGAGTCTTTAGAGTCCTACACAGAGGTTTCCTGGCTCAAGCGAAACGAAATAGAAGCGCATATGAGATATGTGCGGGACCGAGAATAATGCGTGTATGTGATACCGTATTCTATTCTCGCGATTTGTATCATCGGTAGGTTATATGTGATATAGCCGAGTTACCGAATCAAGTGTTGATTCGATACATTGATACACTTGATACTAGTCGGTTATATGCGATATGACCGGATCATTAAATCAAGTGTTGATTTAATGATTTAATGTTTAATTATATATATTTGATATATTACTTAGCATTAACTAGTATTGGTTCACATTAAATGGATTTTCTCACTCGAATGTGCACATTGTATATGTGATATGTTTTTTGTGCACTTGTATGTATCATGTTTGATGATACATGCTCACTTGGGTTTGTGTAAAGATTAAACCATGGTTGTGTAATGGTTAGGGTTTTCATTTTATTACCTATTTATTTATTTTGTTTATTTTGGCAAAAGAAAATGATAAAGAGAAAATGGTGGCTTTCTTTGTTTGTAGTTGAAGCTTCATGAAGCTTTGACTAAGTGACCATTTTGTCTCATGCTTAACCCTAACCATTCCACCTAACCATAGTCTATTCTTTACACCTAACCATGGTTGGTATATGATAAGTATTCCTTTTATTTTCTATTTTTAAAATACTTATCATATTCTTTCTTCTTCTTCTTCATCTTCAACAATGAAGAAAGCTTGCTTCCATCAATGGCAACTTGTGAAAATGAGTGAGAAATCCAATTTTAAAGTGAACCCACTTCCTATTTCTTCATCCTCTACCACTTGCTAAGTAGTATAGGGTGTTTTCTTCACAAGTTTCATGGCTTGGTGAAGTTGGAGCTTGATCTTGTGTTGCCTCGACGTAGATCATCTTCGGCATCGAAGTCGACGACCTAGCCCGCCCATTTCTCCGATGAAGCCGACGCTAGAGCCCGGGATCCGATGATCGCAGCGAGGAGACTTCATCACGGAGCCATGGAGGTGGAGAACCGGATCTACAAAGGTTGTATTTCCGTTTACCCTTTAGTTAAGTTGTTAACTAGCTTCTAGTTTCGCCTAAACTCTAGTCAACGATCCGTATTAGGGTTTCTCGGCACTTGTAATTTTTGAAATTGGCATGGTTGATGCCTTGTGAGACCTCATTTGCGTGCCTAGGAACCCTACAGTGGTATCAGAGACTGGCTAGAGCCTTAGGCGATGCGTAGACGGAGTTAGAAGTCTGATCGAACCGAAACCCTAACTCCAAAATGCTCTCTGGACTTTTTTCAAAAACTGGGTTTTTTCCATATTAAAAATGCTTAAAAAATTCAGCAGGAAATTCTAAGAATTACGGTGCAAAAACTAGCTAACGATACCCCCAAAGCGCGGCGGAACCGCGGCAGAAGCATGGCTTATCCGTCGGTTCCGCGGCCAAATTATGAGATTACGCTTCCAGTTTTGCACAGTAATTTGTCTATTCAGGTGCTGAGTTTTCTGGGAATTTTTAATTTGCACTCAAGAGTTGAGTTTTCTGGGGTGTTTTGGAGATTCGTGGATTCGATCGGATTGTCTAATCCTGTCTATGTGTTTTCCGGGTAATTTTTGAATATGTTAAAAAGTTCGACCGGATATAAATACCCACTTTTTCCCCTGTCGGGAAATTTCCAAGTGTTGGATCTTTCCGTGGTTTAATAACGTTCTAAGTAGTGCAAGTAACGTGATGGACCCTCTAGAAGACAACAAACCTTAACTCGATTGTGTGACCGTCTTGAACTGCCATTTGAACCTTAGGGTTTGGGGCAGTACGGCGTGCCACATGTGAGGCGTTGACTTAACCCTTCTACGGCTGGACCGTTGGTACTGAGGCATGAACTGGATGTTTTTAAACCTATTTCATGTGTTGATTTGTTTCGGGAAAACTTGGGTGTTTGACTGTTCGATCGGAAAGTTTAACATTTTCTGTTTATCTAGAATGTGATACAATATTTGGAATCCACAAGTAGTTATGAGATAATTGAATGAATGTTATAAACATAGCACTTTAGTCTCACTTGATCGGTTGCCACGGAATTTTGATGCGATCAAAAGTCCGTCGTAATCACGTAGCGTACGCGGATACTCGCCGGATAAACTTAATAGACAGCTACACCGTATATCCCCGACCAAGTGACTGTAGGAGAACCCCGTCGCCGAAAGCATCCATTCGGGTGCTCGCGGCAGCGGTGTTCCGCCTTGGTGCACTTCGTCGACGGTATCGGGGGTGCGGCCGTCTACTGAAGTTTGCGACGAGCATTCGATCAGGATGTCTGGAATCTTGTTGAATTGCCCGACTTGATATTGAAAAGTGTTTTCGATAATGAGACTAAAATGTGGGGTTTATAATTGTTAGGCATGCGATGTCTAAGGGATTCATTTGATTAGGCATGTGATGTCTATGCAGGTTGCGGATTCCAACTGTTGTAGTTTTACACTTTCTTTTCTACGACCGTAAGTGTAATATGTGATATCGCCGGTTTCGTTGCTATATGTCAACGACAATTGGGATGCGTATATTTACTTACGTTGATGACATGTGATGTTATGCGTTGCTGGATATGTTATATTGGATCGTCGTGTTTGAATAGCCCGGGGTTTTTTTTATGTGAGATGAGTGTTTTTCATTTTCATTCATGTAAAAACTTGTATGTAATATTCTTTTATTGGGGCACTTCCAGGTTGCGGAAGTTGTCATCGTTGATGTATAATATTTACTTTTCCGCACTAGGATAGACCCAAGGAGGAGGGCACAAGTAACCGGGTTCTGGAGTCCAGTGGGTGTCCAACTCGAGGAGTCGAGTCTGGGTCTCCTAACTCTAGAATTGGTAGGGTTGCTTGCTGCTCTCGTAGGGGTGTAGGGGTGTGGGTTTGGCTATTCATCGCGACCGTGGAATCCGTGTTTTATACTGGCTCGTATTGAAAACACGGACATCCTAGTATATCCAATATTTCATATGATTCTTCTGCTGCGATATCTGTGATGTGATCATGTGATGTTCTGTGATAAATACTGTATATAGTATATATGATATATTATATAGACGTTACTTATATTTTACACCCGCGCTAGCCCTACCCCGCTCTGCCGTTAGTTACCTAACCTAACGGTGCACGAGGGGACATCGAGGCGAATGCGGATGACATAAGTGTACGTCGTATTTATCTGTGATGTTTAGGTAACTTAAATGAAGGGACTTCATTAATGTGATTAATGAAAGAAAAGAAACCTAAGATGTTGTGGAATCGAATTTCAAAATAAAACAGGTATCTACAGTTCTTGCTTTGCATCGTGGTGTTCCTTGTAGAACATCCTGCACCTTATTCGATAGGGAAAGGACCGAGATCCCTTCACCGGGAGTGACTCATTTAGCAATAACTGGCAGATGCTACAACCTTCAGTCTGTCTTTTCATTGCTTCTATAGTTTCTGCTTTGCAGAGTGATATATATGATATATCCCGCACCTTATTCGATGTGGAAAGGACCGACGATCCCTTCACCGGGAGTGACTCCTTTAGCAAAACTAGAAAAGCCTAAAAAACACTCCATTTCAAAATTCATTCGATCCTACAACGATATCAAGTTCATTACGCAATAGGTTTTCAGAAAAACCTGTCGTAGCCCTCCGTCATTTCAGATAAGTAGTAGTTAGTATTCGTGCTGCGTTTGTTGGCCTTTGTCAAGGCGTAGTGTGCGGTAGCTAACTGGTGCTTATCTGCTTATGCATATGATGCAGATTGGGTTAGGGTAGTCGTGCGACCTTGTTGGCCTTTGTCAAGGGTCGTGCGGGTGGGTTTAATTCAATCAGGAAACGACGGGTTGAACTTGACTAGCATCCTATGGTTTGTTGGCCTTTGTCAAGGTCATAGGAGGTTAGGGGCAAAATATTATCGAGAATTTCAAGTGTTGAAATTTGCAATGAGATTGCATACCTTCTATGAGATAGTTTGATCCCGATACCCACTGCGAGTAAGAGTTACTCCTGGGAGAGTTTTACACATTACAATTAGCCGATCAAGTAAGTGTCTAGAAAGGTGTCAACGGGGTTACGCCTCTGGGAAAACGAGGTTTACAATAATTTGGTCCGTACGAAAGCACGGGGCACCTCCCTCAAAGTACCGACACTGGCCTGGCTGAAAGATTGGCGAACTTGTAGCGTGTAATTAATCCCGGCTAGTCTTTCCTTTTAGGGTTTGAAGGAAGATTTGATAAAAAACAGTGGGAGCCATCCTGATTAGATAAAATAATAACCAATCTGATCTTTCAAGAGCATACGCTGAGTGTTTTCTTCTCTCTCTCTCCAGGTAGCGACCATATCACGCCTTAATCAAGATAATAAAATGGATATATTGACCGAACCCGCTTGTTATACTGAGCATGGGAACGTTTGTCCCGCTCCAACTTATAATTGTTATAAGACAGAGCAAGAAATAGGGGAATGCCAGAATTCCCGTGCCGCCCAAACGAGGAAAGTGCATATGATGCATCATCTTCGGGTGTGTTCGTTACACAGAACTGTTTCTCAATATCCTCTACGTCCTGTGTATTTGATACCAGATCAGGATTCCAGATATGTAATCTGTTACATAGGGCTACAGATAGGTAGAGGACTGAGAACGGGTGATAAGTTTCATGAGGCAGAAAACAGGGCAAGTGTTGCAGCCAAGTCTGTTGGTCACTGTCACCCTGTATTACCAGAATACATTGATTCTGAATAAATGCTATTAGATACCGAACCTGATATACAAAATCATATCAGTCTCTTTATTAGTAAAGAAATTATAAAATTTTGTATTGTTGGATAATGTTTTGAACATTTCCTATATCAAAAGTTGATCGGTTCAGGCACGTTATCTAAAAGAATTGATGTTCTAAATCAAACTACAGTTCTTAGTATACGGAACATACACAAGAGGAAGAGTTCAGAAATGAACGGATCCTTCTTAAGGTATTGTAGACTAGGTCATATCAATGCGACCCGACTAGCTGGAGTTACATAAAGATGCATATTTAAATCAGTTTGAATTTACATCTTATGAAACTTGCCAGTCTGTCACAAAGATAAAATGACCATAGCTCTGTTTACTAGAAGCAGAGAAAGAGTTAGTTGAACTCTTGGGATGATATATGTTGATGTATGTAGGTCCCCTGTCTACACATGCTAAGACAGGTTCTTTGTACTTCATTAAATTCTCTGATGATCTTTCGAGATTCAGACCAATGTTCCTGCTGAAACACAAGTCCGAACCTTTTGAGATATTCACAGAATATAAGTTAGAAGTAGAGAACCAAAATACGGGTATAAGTATTATGTCCTATGATGAGATCAGGGAGGAGAATACCTGTGCATGGAATTCTTGGACTATTCTAAAGGAGAATAAGATTCTCTCTCAGCATTACTCCTCCGAATACACCATAGCACGATGGTATATCGGGGCGGAGCAATCACACCCTATATGATAAGGTGTGCTCTATGATGAGTACTACTGAGTTACCTATTTCCTTTTGGGAGTTATGCACTTATGAAGTTGCATACCTATTGAATAGGGTTCCAATCAAATCAGTTGCCTACCGCTTCATATGTGATATGGAAAGGGAAGAGCCCATATCTTAAGTTGGTTAAGATTTGGGGTTGTCCGGGCTATGTCTAAAAGCATAATCCGGAGAAGCTCGAGGCAAGGTCTGTTTTGTAGAACTGGATAGGTTCCAGATATACAAACTACGGCTGATGATTTGGAAGAACCAAAGGATTCAATAGTTACCAACGAACCTCAGCCTCTCCGCCGATCTAGTAGGGTTCCTCACCCACCTGAGAGATACTTCAGTTTCTCTATGACAGTGGGAGCGAGGATTGCATCATGAGATAATGACCCAACTAGTTTCGAGCTGGCCATCAAGAGTGGGACTCTGTAAGAATGGCTGGATGCTAAGCGATCTGAGATGGAATCCTTATACACCAACAAAGTATGGACTTTAGTTGCTATATCTGAAGGGCTAAATCCCCATCAGGAGCAAGTATATCTTGAGAAGATTACTTGGTGTAGATGGAAAAGTTGAGACTTTCAAAGCTAGACTTGTTAAAGGTTTTCGTCATCAACCAGGAGTGGAAAATGATGAAACCTTTTCCAGTAGCTATGCTTAAGTCCATCCAGATCCTACTTGCCACGGCTACATACCATGACTACGATATCTGACGGTTGGGTGCCATGACTGCTTTTCTAAATGATGTTTTGGAAGAAAGAGTCTATAAGTACACAGCCAGAGGGCTTCGTAGACAGTGGGAGCAGCGGAAACGTGTGCAGGATGTTTTATATGATAAAGCAGGCATCGCGGAGTTAGAACATCTGTTTTGATGTAATAGTCAAACAGTTTGACATCATCAAAATGGTAGATGAACCTTGTATATACAAAAAGGTAGTAGGAAGTATGGTTGTGATCCTCATAGAGTACGTGGATGACATACTCTTGATAGGGAAGGAGTTTCATATGCTACGCTCGGTCGATCTCCGCTTATCACATGGATTCTCCAAAAAGGATCAAAGTGATACCTCTTAAATCCTGAGTATTCATCTATGAGATAGATGTTATTTGGGTGTTAGAATACTCACTAGCAGTAGTGAGATGGTATCAATTGATCCTGGGGAGAATCACTGGAAAGGTTCCAGGGTGATAAAGACGAATGAATGTCAGTCGCAGGCATTGTCTTTACCCTCAGTAAAGGGACGGTATGTTGGAAGAGTTCCAAGCTAGATACCGTGGCATACTAGACAATAAAGGCTGGATACATCGCTACTTAAGATGCTACCAAAGAGGAAGTCTGGGTGTATATTGGATCATGAGATGAACTTCGTTCCTCCCATTGTGTGACAGTGGAGTTGTGGCTTATGCCAAGGAACGTCCGTCCCATCAGTGATCCAGACGTATTCTAAGGCAGTATCACCTGATCATGGTGATCTCCAGGGTGATCAAGGTTAGGAGAGAAGACTCAGAGGATAACACGGCGGATCCACTCACGAAGGCCTATTCCCAGAGAGAGACTTTTATGGGATGGTTGAGTATGAGATACTACAACCACTGCTACAGATGGCCCTAGTGCAAGTGGGAGATTGTTAGTTATATATATGCCCTAGAGGCCATTACTGTACATAGGATGTATATTGTAGTGGATGCTGGGACATATATAGGGAGGACTTTCTTGCTCGACTTGATAGTATGCTATATGGTTACTCTTTAGCTTAACGTGTATACTGATTGTCTCTCTGTTACATGTTGGTAAAGCCCTTAGGATGTGTACTTGACTACCTGGACTATGATGCGGATCATACCAGTGGGGACATGGTAGTCTATAAGTATATCCTTCAAGGTCCCTAGTCGTGGTTGTATCGAGACGGGGCATCGATATACCAGAGTAGACTAGCGTATACCTTCTCGACCCATACAGATGGGCGATGGATGATCCCATATCCATTGGTGTTTGACATCAGAGATGATATACGGGTGCTCAGTGGATCCTGGGTACACTGGAAGGACTCGCCGAGAACTCCCAGATGGTATTATACCTCACGTCAGATGGCAGTTCTCTGGTGACACTGGTACAGGTTAGTCTGTAGACCCGAGATCGTCATAGAGTCGTGTGTGATTCCCACTGTGCTTTGATTTCCACCTTACCACGTCCAAGAAGGCGTGCAAAACGGTGGCTTTTGGGTACAGTCCCGAATCACAAGGAGGCAATGAGCGATAGGAGGGGATTCGTCTCTCCCGGTATAGGGAGTTGATGTTGCGCTGTGTTCGATTGGCTATAACCGGAAATCCCTGGCCAGGGTTCCTGAGATTTACTGGTAAGTGTTACCTGTAGTATCTCGAACTGTTATAGACCTCACATCGACACGACTTATCGAGCTATTGGGGTCTGACGTTTACCACCCCTAGGCAAGATATGCGACATATCAGACGATCAGATCGGACTGTACGGTAAGTGTTACTGGTTGGATTCACAGGAGTGTGAGCGGGCTTGCTCGTCGATCTTCTGATCGTTCAATACCCGGGTGGCCGTTACGTTTAGCAGACCGCTTGCGGCTTGTGGGTGTTTGATATGATCATCACCTGCTGTCGGCGTATTGACGAGTCTTTAGAGTCCTACACAGAGGTTTCCTGGCTCAAGCGAAACGAAATAGGAGCGCATATGAGATATGTGTGGGACCGAGAATAATGCGTGTATGTGATACCGTATTCTATTCTCGCGATTTGTATCATCGGTAGGTTATATGTGATATAGCCGAGTTACCGAATCAAGTGTTGATTCGATACATTGATACACTTGATACTAGTCGGTTATATGCGATATGACCGGATCATTAAATCAAGTGTTGATTTAATGATTTAATGTTTAATTATATATATTTGATATATTACTTAGCATTAACTAGTATTGGTTCACAATAAATGGATTTTCTCACCCGAATGTGCACATTGTATATGTGATATGTTTTTTGTGCACTTGTATGTATCATGTTTGATGATACATGCTCACTTGGGTTTATGTAAAGATTAAACCATGGTTGTGTAAAGGTTAGGGTTTTCATTTTATTATCTATTTATTTATTTTGTTTATTTTGGCAAAAGAAAATGATAAAGAGAAAATGGTGGCTTTCTTTGTTTGTAGTCAAAGCTTCATGAAGCTTTGACTAAGTGACCATTTTGTCTCATGCTTAACCCTAACCATTCCACCTAACCATAGTCTATTTTATACACCTAACCATGGTTGGTATATGATAAGTATTCCTTTTATTTTCTATTTTGAAAATACTTATCATATTCTTTCTTTTTCTTCTTCATCTTCAACAATGAAGAAAGCTTGCCTCCATCAATGGCAACTTGTGAATATGAGTGAGAAATCCAATTCTAAAGTGAACCCACTTCCTATTTCTTCATCCTCTACCACTTGCCAAGTAGTATAGGGTGTTTTCTTCACAAGTTTCATTTCTTGGTGAAGTTGGAGCTTGATCTTGTGTTGCCTCGACGTAGATCATCTTCGGCATCGAAGTCGACGACCTAGCCCGCCCATTTCTCCGATGAAGCCGACACTAGAGCCCGGGATTCGATGATCCCAACGAGGAGACTGTAAGTGCACGGCGGCGCCCCGGCCTCCATCCCGAGCCAAAATGCGGAAGCGGTGATATACTTAAATTTTCCATGAACTGGCACCATCGCGCACTAATACCCGGATCGAACCATTAACTAGTCCTAGCTAACTACAAGATTGGGAAGAGAAATATACCGAGTGATCCGAGTCCTCCGGTCTTCTCGTCATCGTCCCGATCTCCAGCGGAAACTCCGGTCGTCGCCTCCTTGCCGGAAGGGCACCACATCGTCTGCATCTTTTACGGGCTCCCACCTCAATACCGAGGCAACTCGGGCACGAAGCTGGCGAGTCGACGTGCCCAAGGTTTGCTGTAGAACGTGTAGTGCTCATGTCTCATTTTAGGGGTAGTGGAATTGCCTTTGTGGTGGAGGAAATGATACAAGAATTATGTAAAGGGACTTGGGGATTTTTTGGACCATGAAATGAACAACCAAAACCCACACAAAAAATGGGCAGCCCCATACAAGCTTGGCCGGCCATTTTAGGTGAGAGGGAGAGGAGAATGAGAGTGATGCCATCAAAAAAGAATAAGCCCCCATCATGTAAGAAAGAGAGAGATAAGGTTACAATGATAACAAGAAATCATCACAAGTAAAACCAACACTCAAACCTACCATCATCAACACCCATCATGTCCACAAAAGTAATTCCATCATGACACTACAAGGCTAGCCATGATGGCTAAAGAAATTAATGATGGTTCAATTATCATGATACAACAAAATGCAAAGACCCCCCTCCACAAAAGCTTATTTGCACAAATGCAAATAAGCCCTCCTCCACCAATCTTCGGCCAATGAACGATACAAAGAAAATTGGCCGAAACGGAAAGCAAACAGGCAACTCCAGAAAACTGGTCCCGTAATAAATTACAGGAAAACCCCGATACTGTGTATACACACCCGTATCGATATTCCGACCGAAATTCAAATGCAATGAGATAAAATCTACACTGTACTATACTAGGATCCGGCTTAAACCGAAGCCGGCTAGTAATATCCGTTCGATCCTGATTCGTGCAATACCGCACGTATCTGATCGAACCCTGCCATATATCCATACGGCCAATAGTACAAACTGTCCGATCCTGATCCGTGCAATACCGCACGTATCTGATCGGACCGTGCCATATCTCCATACGGCCTCCACAGCGTTTCGCCCGAAAGCTGAGTAACTGAATGTGGGGGACTCTAAAGACTCGTCAATACCTTGGTTGTGGATTTAACCACTAGCACGTCAGAGGTATAAGCCAATACGTAACGGGTTACCAGGTATTGACCAAAAGGGACGTCGATGAGCGAACTCATCCTGACACCCTACTGAGCCTGTCAGTGACAATATCCGTACAGTCTGGTCCGTTCGTCTATGAGTATCGCATGGCGGGCCTAGGGGGTTGGTAAAAGTCTGACCCTTAAAAGCGGTACAAGTCGTGTCGGAGTGTAGCCCAGAACACCCTAAGATACTACTGGAATACCTACCAGTAAATCTCCTGCCTTGGCCAAGGACTTTTCATGTTCCAGCTCTCCTAGACACAGCACGACCTCACCCCCAATACCGGGAGAGACGAACCCCTGAAGATACGCTCACTGCCTCCATGTGGCTCGGGACTGTACCAAACTAAAACCTGTTTGCACGACTCCTTTGAGCCGTGGTAGGGTAGTAATCAAAGTACAGTGGGAACTCACACGAAACAAATGACGATCCCCAGGTCGATGAACTAACCTGTACACATGTCACCAGGGAACTGCCATCTGACGTCTGGTATATGACCAACTAGCATGTTCCCGGCGAGTCCTGTCCGGTGTACTCATAACCCAATGAGCACCTGTATACATCTTAGGTGAACCAACTGACACCAGTGGCTTGTGAGACCGGCCACCGCCCCTCGTCGGGGTCTCGAATGTACACACTAGTCTACTCTGGAGTATCGATGCCCTATCTCGAAACTCCCACGACTAGGGACCATTTAAGGATGTGCTTATAGACTACCAGCTCCCATGTATATGATCGCCCTCATACTGCTGGTGGTCAAGCAAGAATCCTAGGGGCTCTATCAACGTGCAATAGTGACCTGTCTGGTCACCTAAAGCAGTACACGATGATAAAGATAAACCAGATAGCATACTATCATCTTGAGTAAGACCGTCATACCGGGATAGGTCCTCCATCAATCATTGTAATCACGTGCCTGTGATCCAATAATTGACTCTGAGGGCACTATCTCCAACAATCTCCCACTTGCACTCAAGGCTAATTATTACGATGTCGCATACTCACAGCCCGTGTGATACCGAACACCCAATTCCTTTACTATTCAGTCTCACAAAACCCGTTTGCGAAACTATTGCGTTCGAGGAATAGCCTCAGTGAGTGGATCCGCTTTGTTGTTTCTTTCTATGTCTCTCTATATCTCAAGTTCGCGGAGAAACCCATCTCCCGAAATGAGCAATACCTGTCTTAGAATGTGTCTGGATGTCTGATGGGACCTAGCTCATAAATGAACTCCAAATCCAAACTTCTTAGACTGTATCGTCAACTGAACTTAATCAGTATCCTGCGCCAAGCCACCCTCAGTATTGCCTTGGACCACCTGTCCAAAATACTGCCCCTCGTCAGAAGGAAAACTATAACTCTTACAACCTCCTTGTCGTCCATGTCACCTTGGAAGCCTGGAATGATAATTGTCTCCCAAATGAGGCTGTCGTTATCATATCCCTAGAACATCCACTTATGTTCTAAAACTGCTTCCGACTGTTTCTCCAGGATTGGATCAATATCAAATTATTGCATCTAGTGCAAGAACAACATCTGGTGTGGTACTTGACATCTCATGATTGACTCAATTGCCTAAGCAAGTGATCTGTCAATCATGCACATCCCTCTCTACTTTAGTCTGTAAGACACCTTTAGAGAGGGTGACTCCATCACCTGCAGGAACACTACCGTGCCAGGAGTCATCCATTCTAAATACTCTTAGAATGCTGTCAAAGTACCCTTAATTGGGAAACCACCCAAATCTAGATCTAAAACCATAGATCTAGTAACCAGTATGTCTGATATAATATCTAAGTCCTGTGTGGAGAAACCACTGTGTGACGACCAAAGTATAACCGATTGTAGTGTAGGAATATCACTTCCTACTCTGTGTATGTCATCCAAATACCATGACATCACACCCTACTAGCTTCTCAACAGATCCATCCCCTATTCTGATGAAGTCAAACCTATGACTGTCACATCAGAAATTGATGATCTATCTCCGCTATATCTGCTTTAGTCTATAAATAGACATAAGCTACCTGTCCACCAATGCTTCCGCTGCTCCCACTGACTACGACAACCCTCTGGCAGAGTCATATACACGTACACTTCTGAAGCCAGTTCTGAACGACGCTATACTCATCCTCCTGCCGGGTCTCGCAGCCTGGAACAGCAGCAATGGCAAGTGTGGGTAAACAAGAACCTCCCTGCCACCGTCCTTGAGGCTACCGGAGTACCTCTCGGGTGGCTGAGGTTACCCACCTTATCTGCGGAGTGGCCAATGGAATGTCAAGCCAGATTGAATCTTTAGGTTCCTATAAAATCTTCAGTAATCGTTTGTGGTTCTGGAATCACTTCAAGTTCTACCATACTCCCACTACTGTTTTCTGAAAAAATCCATTTTTAATAAAACTGTGGCGAGTCTAGAACAATATCACTATTGATCTTCCAGATGGTAGAAAGTCAACCCTCGTCATAGCCTGGGTCAACCTACAAACAACCATTACAGAAACGTGCCTTGAGTTATCCAGAGTCTGGTTTTAATCATAAGCTGGACAACTCCCCGTACCTTAACAACGTTAAGATATGAACTGTTCTATATCCAATATAGAACCAGAGGCACTGATTTAATTGAACCAGATTCAAATCATGCAGCTGTCTCCAGTGCATGTCAACTAAATGGAAGGAGGCCTATCAGCGTTACTCAACTTAGGAATGCTTCCAATTATGAGTAACCTGAAAGAGAAGCAAGATCTCTTAATCATTACTATCATCTGAATACCATACTCAAGTAACTACATCTTCAATCACTTTGAAGAATCCCGATACTTGCAATATCTGGTTCTCTACTTTATTCAAATACCTATAACTTCTCAAAATTCGGACCCTGTGTTTCCACGAAACACCTGTCTAAAAACTAGAGAAGTCATAAGTAAACCGAATATAGTACGAGGACCAACCCCTCTGTCCTGATGGACCCTGGACAACATACAATAGTCTGTATAAGTCCCTTGAGTCTGATAACTCATTCACTGTGTGTCGTAGGTTGAAAACTGTACCTTTGGTTATGAAGAATTACACCGCTGTTCAATGCTCCTTACCTAACCATCCACTGATATAGGTAAATGTCGTAGACATAATTTCAAAAGGGTATATCTCACTCTATGAAAATAGACGTACAGATATAACGATTTGAAATTGGTGCATAACAACGGATATTCAAAACCAAATATTTGCCGACCGGCAAACAGCCCAGGTGATTTCCTCAAATATCACCGATTACAACGAATCCCGATATAATGTGGATGATCACCTAATTCCCAATAACTTACTCCTACTCATCATCTGTAAAACTATACAGATGTGAGAATCATACTTGGTAAATACATACCCTGGAGCAAGTGTCTCACTGGGAAATCAGTTTTCGTTTAACAGTACACGGTGAAACTGAAACATTGAAATGTTTCGATGGGGTATCCCGGTATTCCTATTAATGCCTCCTCCAGATTCACGACTGTAACCGTATAATTCTTTGCCACCTCTCCAACTCCCTTTATATGTCTTTAGTCATTACCTTCTGCACACCCCTTTAGGCCAAATGGTTTTCTTCCTTCCCTACCGTTCGGCACCAGCCTATGGTTTGGAAGAAGACTATCCAATAAGCATAATGGGTGTACTGTCCTAATCCTAGGAGCACTCGCAATGCGAGAGAAGGTGAAGATAAAAGACAACTGAATGAATCTTATTCCTATTTCTCCTGAACCAGAATCCATCCCCGAACTGGAATAAGTTCCTTTCGAGTTCGTATATAACCATACGATGGAGTATCCAATAAACTGTGGATCTTCGTAGTGATACGGAGTGTCCTGGAGAAATACAAAGGTGATTTTAGGATTGGCGAAGAAATACTTGGTTTGGTCGTGAATATCAGTCGCAATTGTTGGAGATAGTGCCCTCATAGTCAATTATTGGATCGCAGGTACGTGATTGCAATGATTGCGGAGGACCTATCCCGGTAGGACAGTCTTACTCGAAATGATAGTATGCTATCTGGTTTGCCTTTATCAGTCATGTACATGTTCAGGTGACTGATTGCATGTTACACTTTGATAGAGCCCTTAGGATCTTGCTTTACTACCAACAGTATGATGGCGATCATATACGTGAGAGTGGGGTAGTTTATATGCATATCCTTAATTGTGGTCCCTAGTCGTGGGAGTTTCGAGACAGGGCATCGATACTCCGGAGTAGACTAGTGTGTACAGTCGAGACCCCGACGAGGGGCGGTGGCCGGTCTCACAAGCCACTGGTGTCAGTTGGATCACCTAAGATGTATACAGGTTCTCATTGGGTTATGAGTACACCGGACATGACTCGCCGGGAATCTGCTAGTTAGTATTATATCTACCGTCAGATAGCAGTTCCCTGGTGACATGTGTACAGGTTAGTTCATCGACCTGAGGTCGTCATTTGTCTCGTGTGAGTTCCCACTGTGCTTTGATTTCTACCCTACCACGGCTCAAAGGAGTCGTGCAAACAGGTAGTTTTTGGGTACAGTCCCGAGCCATATGGAGGCACGTGAGCGGATCGGCAGGGGATTCGTCTCTCCCGGTATTGGGGGCGAGGTCGTGCTGTGTCTAGGAGAGCCATTACACAAAGTCCATGGCCATGGCAGGAGATTTACTGGTAGGTACTCCAGTAGTATCTCAGGGTCTAATTGGGCTTCACTCCGACACGACTTATACTGCTATTGGGGGTCTGACATTACTAGCCCCCTAGGCAGATATGCGATACTCATTGACGAACGGACCGGACTGTATATACATTGTCACTGTTAGGCTCAGTAGGGTTTTCCGGATGAGTGCGCTCATCGGCATCCCTTGAGGTCAGTCCATGGGCAGCCGTTACGCATTGCTAGTGCCGCTGACGGTTTGTGGTTAAACCCACTGCCAGGGTACTGACGAGTCATTAGAGTCCCCCACAGACAGTTTCCCAAGTTCGGGCGAAACGTTGTAGAGGCCGTATGGTTTTATGGCAGGGTTCGGAAAATGCACGTGCGTTTACGCACGTGTTATTTTTCGGGCAGATAATACTGGTCGGCTTTGGTTTAAGCCGGATCCGAGTATTATATTGAATAGGTATAATATCTTTGTCTCAGTTGCATTTGTATTCGGTCGTAATACAAATGCGGGTATATTTATACAGTTTCGGGGTTATCCTGAAAGTTGTTTCAGGATCACTTTTGGAAGTTGCCAGTTTCCAGTTTTCTATCAGCCGTCTTTTAACATTCGGTTAAAGACGGATTTATCTTTTCTTGGATGAGAGTGTGTCATGCTTCTAGAAGGTTCTAGAAGGTTCTAGATTTGGTGAGGTGTCTTGTGACTCAGGCTTTGATTTTAACCACTTTCTTGTTTTGGTTAAGATCTTTTATTTAGCTAAAGATATTTTGTAAGAAGCTTCTTGTCTTAGGGTCACCACTTGGTTCCTACGGTCACCCCCCTCTCTTTATAAGAGGCCGACCCCTTCCTCTCTCTCGGATGGTTGTTGATTTCATTTTGTAGAAAAGATATGATAGGTTTTATCGGTGTATGGAATTTCACAGTCCATTTCATTCCATCACCCGATTCCTTCGGCAACTTCATTAACCGATCGTCCACGGATTTGGACGAAGTGAGACAAAGTCATCTACTCATTCTCTACATCATTCTTGGTCGTCTCTTTTAGCAAACTTGACGATCGAGTTGCCTCGAGTCAGAGGCGGGAGCCCGTTTAAAGAACCGATCATATGGTGCCACCTCGACGAGGATATCGGAGATCGACGAGATCGGAGCAGCCGCAACGGAGCGTGCGATGATGGTTGAAGAACGAAGGACTCGGATCGTTCGGTACAATCTTCCTACACTCTTTACAGTTTGTTAGTTTAGCAATAATGGAAGATCCGGGTTAAAGTATACGATAGCGCCAGTTTAAAAGTTTTTGTTCCGCATTTTGGCTTCTGTAGACTGCCGTGGCGCTAGCGTAGACTTACAGTGGTATCAGAGCCTCACCATTTTGCTATACTAATTTGTGCTAACGCGTTTAAAACTTCGAACGAACCGAAAAACAAAAATTGCAAAATTCCAACCCGACAGTTTCTGTTAATTTTAAACGGTCTCAAAATTTATTTCTGGATATCCTAAAAATCTGTGCAGGGTTTTTTAAGGTACACGACAAAATTTGAGCAAGTGATTCCCCTGTATAGCCGCGGAAGCGCGGCCAAACCCATGGTTTGGCCGCGGATCCGCGGCCATCCCAATGAATCACTGTATCAAAATTTCTCAGTGGGTTCTCTGTTGTATTTTGTGATTTTTGGTATATATCATTTTGGCCCAGGTTTTGTTACTGTTCACCAGTAAGTCGTGGGGCCCACTTTTTGATATTTGGTCTTTGGTCGATCGAAATTTAAACACGTTAGTTTACAGTGCTTACATTATATCTCCGACCGGGAATGTCATTTGATCGGTAAACCGCGTCTGATTGCTATAGTTGTTTTTGACGGGTTTGCGAACGTGACATTCGCGTTGATGTTCTGTGTTGTGCTGTGATGTTGTGGATTTGTCGTGGTGGATAGCAGTGTGCAATGGTAGTACAGTTTGAGTTTATTTGTACATTTGATATTGTGGGGCGAGCGTCCAACTTGTGGACAGCCGTCACTGCCTGTTGTATAATATTCTTTTGGGGCACGACCAGGTTGCGGTCGATGTACCTATTGTACTATTTTTCATTACTGTTCTAGGTTTTGCCCCGAGACGGAGTGCACGGATAGCCGGGTTCTGGAGGGCAACGGGTCCGCATCTCATGGCTTTGGGAGGCAGAGGGGTCCCACTCTAGAATTGGCAGACTATTCGCCGCACTCGTACGGGGTACAGGTTGACCCAAGGAGGGGTGCTCAATTTACCGGATTCCGTGAAGTGCCGAGTGTTCCATTCACTATGCTGTGGGGGACTGCCTCGCTTCAGGTTTTAGCGGGTAACTTGCCGCACCCGTAGGGGTCTAGGTTTCATTGCACAGGCTATCCACACGACAGGGGAACGTCGAGTTTCAGCAGCGGCTCTGTGAAACTCGGGGATCCCAGATATCTGTATTGTTCTGTGATGCTTATTAATTTTCTGTAATGTTGCATATTATCACGCCTGGAGCGATTATGTATATTGGTTTATATACTATTAGATGTTGTATATGTTTTACACCCGCGCTAGTCCAGTCCCCGCTCTGTCGTTAGTTAAGTAACCTAACGGGTGATGACGGGACCCAGTGACGAATGCGGATGGCATATACGTACATTTTATTTTCGTTCTTTTCTGGTGTGATTAATGATGGGACTGCATTGATTCTGATCGATGCAAAGTAAAACAAACCTGTTTGAGTTGTTGGAACAATTTTAAAAAGTGTTATTGCAAAGACGTTTTCTTTTGTTATGCATAGCGGTATTCAGTGGAATATCCTGCACCTCATTCGACGAGGCAAGGGCTGATATCCCTTCACCGGGAAAGACCCCTTGGACAGAAGTTTGCGTCAGGGTAATAACTTTACTATAGTCGATTACATGTTGCTTTGCATAGCGGTATTCAATGGAATATCCTGCACCTCATTCTACGAGGAAAGAGCCGAGATCCCTTTACCGGGAGTGACCTCTTTAGCAAAAGGTTTTCGCCACTATATTTTAAAAAGCTATCAGGTTCCTTCAGCGATATCAAGTTCACTACGCTAAAGGTTTTTTCGCCAAAAACCAGTCGTAGCCCTCCGTCACTTCTTTTGGGTATTTAGTAGTATTCAAGCTATGCATTTTAGCTAAAGTTAAGGCATAGTGTTTGGTAGCTGCTGGGTATTCAATTGTTGCATAGATAGATGAGTTAGTTTGGGACAGTCGTTCTACCGATTGGCCAAAGTCAGGGGCATGTGTGGATGGGTTCAAATTGACAAGATAGTGACGGGTAGAACTTGGCATGTGACTTATGACACTTTGACCAAAGCCAAGGTTATAAGAGCATGGGGCAAAAATCATATCGGGAGTTTCTAAAGAAACTGAAACTTGCCAAGTATGCGCATACCTACTGGAGTATGAGTAACGTGGATGCATTCCATCACGTTAACATGCGATGAGAGTTGGATCCCGATTCCCACTGATGAGTTGGTTTACTCTTCGGGTGATCCCGATTGATTCTTCTTTAGGTCTGGAGGAGAATTTGACAGGACAGTGGGAGGTTTCCGGATTAGATAAAGTGATGACCATTCTGATCTAGGTTAGAGTGCACGCAGAGTGTTTCTTTTCTCTCTCTCTCTCTCTTTGGCAGCGACCTTTGACCGACCCTAGACTATGACTCAGTGACCAAGTTGACCGAACCTTCTTAAAATACTGGCTTTTGGATTGTCTGAGTTGCATAAGTCATTGCCACTCCTTCTTTTACCCTTTGCATTTCTCAGAACACCCGTATTACTACGGATATCCACTTCCATTGGATAGATCCATCGTATGGTTATATACGAACTCGAAGGGACTTCTTCGAGGATGGATCCAGGTTCAGGAGAAATAGAATTGGTTTATTCAGTTGTCTTTTATTATCACCTTCTCTCAGGTTGCGAGAGCTCCTTGGTTTAGGAGAGTACACCTATTACGCTTATTGGATAGTCTTATTCCAAACCATAGGCTGGTGCCGAAAGGTAGGGAATGAAGAAAACCAATTAGCCTAAGTAGGGTGTGCAGAAGGTAATATGTAAAGACAAAATAAAGGGATTAGAAAGAGAGCAAAGTAAATTGCGACTGATATCATTCACGACCAAAACCGCGTACTTCATTGCCACTCCTATTTCACCTTTAAAGGAATAAGGTATTATTCAGTTGTCTTTTATCGTCACCTTCTCTCAGTTGTGAGTACTCCTTGGTTTAGGAGGGTACACCTATTATGCTTACTGGATAGTCTTCTTCCAAACCATAGGCTGGTGCCGAACGGTAGGGAAGGAAGAAAACCAGTTAGCCTAACGATGGTGTACAGAAGGTAACGTCTAAAGACAAATAAAGGGGATTTGGAGAGATGGCAATAAAATATACGGTTGAAGTCATGAATTGGATTATGGAAGAGGCATTACTATGAATACCAGGATATCCCTACGAAACATTTTCATGTTTCAGTGCATTGTTAAAGGAAAAACTGTTTTCCCGATTAAACACTTACTCCAAGGGTATGTATTTACCAGGTTACATTCTCATATCTGTATGGTTTTACAGATGATGAGTGGGAGTAATATATTGGGAATTAGGTGATTATCCTCATTATATCGGAATTCGTTGTAATTGGTGATATTTGAGGAAATCGCCAGGGTACAGTTTTCCACCTACAACGCACAGATTTTGAGTTGTTCAAACTCAACGGACTTATACAGAGTATTGTATGTTGTCCAGTGTCCATTAGGACAAAGGGGTAGGTCCTCGTACTATGTTCTGTTTACTTATAACTTCTCTAGTATTTAGACAAGTGTTTCATAGAAATACAAGGTCTAAGTTTTGAGAAGTTGTGGGTATAAGAATAAAGTAGAGAAACAGATGTCACAAGTATCGGGATTCTTCAAAGAGATCGAAGATGTAGATTCTTGTGATTGGTATTCAGATGATAGTGATGGTTTTGAGAAACGTGTTTCTCTTTCAGGTTACTCATAATTGGATGGATTCCTAAGTTGAGTAATGCTGAATAGCCTCTTTCCATTAAGTTGATATGCACTAGAGACAGCTGTATGGATTGAATCTTGGTACCAATTAAATAAGTGCCAAAGTTTCTGTATTGGATATAGAATAGTTCGTACCGTAAAAGATATTAAGGTACGGGGAGTTGTCCAGCTTATGATTAAAACCAGACACTGGATAACTCAGGGCACGTTTCTGTAATGGCTGTTTGTGGGTTGACCCTGGCTATGACGAGGGTTGATATTCTACCATTTCGAAGATCAATAGTGATATTGTTCTTGACTCGCCAAAGTTTTAGTAAAAATGGATCTTTTTCAGAAAACAGTAGTGGGAGTATGGTAGAACTGGAAGTGATTCCAGAACCGCGAACGATTACAGAAAATTTAATAGGACCTATACATTCAATCAGGTTTGACATTCCAAATAGCCACTCCGCTGGTATGGTAGGTAACCTCAGATGCCCGAGAGGTACTTCGGTAGCCTCAAAGACGGTGACAGGGAGGTTCTTATCTACCAAGACTTGACACTACTGTTGTTCCAGGCTATGAGACCCGGTAGGAGGGTTGTCGTAGTCAGTAGGAGCAGCGGAAGTATAGTGGGCAAGATGCTTATATCTATTTATAGACTTGAGCAATTATAGCGGAGATAGATCATCTAATTTTGATGTGACAGTCATGGGTTTGACTTCAATCAGAATAGGGGATGGATCATTTAAGAAGGTAGTAGGGTGTGATGTCATGGTATCTGGATGACATACACAGAGTAGGAAGTAAAATTCCTATACTACGATCGGTTGTACTGTGGTCGTCACACAGTTGTTTCTCCAGACAGGATATGGATATAATATTTGACATTCTGGTTTCTAGATCTATTGTTTTAGATCTGGATTTGGGTAGTTTCCCAATGTGGGTACTTTGACAGATATTCTAATAGTTTTTGGAATAGTTGACTCCTAGCATGGTGGTGTACCTGCAGGTGATGGAGTCACCCTCTCTAAAGGTGTCTTACAGACTAAAGGGGAGAGGGAAGTGCATGATTGGCTGATCACTTGCTTAGGCAATTGAGTCAATCATGAGATGTCAAGTACCACACCAAATGTTGGTTTTGCACTAGATGTAATAAGTTTGTTTTATTCCAATCCTGGAGAAACATAAGGAAGCGGTTTTAGAACATTAGTACATGTTCTACGGATTTGATAACGGCAGCCTCTTTCGGGAGACGGTTATCATTCTAGGCTTCAAAGGTGACATGGATGACAGAGTGATTGTCAGAGTTTTAGTTTTCCCTCTGACGAGGGACAGTATTATGGACAGGTGGTTCCAGAGGATACTGTGGGTGGCATGGTGCCCGATACTGATTAGGTTCAGTGATCGATTCAGTCTAAGAAGTTTGGATATGGAGTTCATTTATGAACTAAGGTCCCATCAGATATCCAGACATATTCTAAGACAGGTACTACTCAATTCGGGAGATGGCTTTCTCCGCGAACTTGAGATTAAGAGAGATACAGAAAGAAACTTCTAGGCGGATCCACTCACCGAGGCTATTTCTCGAACACAATAGTTTTACAAACGGGCTTTGTGAAACTGATTAGTAGAGGAGTTGGATGTTCGGTTTCACACGGGCTGTGAGTAGTCGACATCGCAATATTAGCCTTGAGTGCAAGTGGGAGATTGTTGGAGATAGTGCCCTCATAGTCAATTATTGGATCGCAGGTACGTGATTGCAATGATTGCGGAGGACCTATCCCGGTAGGACAGTCTTACTCGAAATGATAGTATGCTATCTGGTTTTCCTTTATCAGTCGTGTACATGTTCAGGTGACTGATAGCATGTTACATTTTGATAGAGCCCTTAGGATCTTGCTTTACTACCAACAGTATAATGGCGATCATATACGTGAGAGTTGGGTAGTTTATATGCATATCCTTAATTGTGGTCCCTAGTCGTGGGAGTTTCGAGACAGGGCATCGATACTCCGGAATAGACTAGTGTGTACAGTCGAGACCCCGACGAGGGGCGGTGGCCGGTCTCACAAGCCACTGGTGTCAGTTGGATCACCTAAGATGTATACAGGTGCTCATTGGGTTATGAGTACACCGGACAGGACTCACCGGGAATCTGCTAGTTAGTTTTATATCTACCGTCAGATAGCAGTTCCCTGGTGACATGTGTACAGGTTAGTTCATCGACCTGAGGTCGTCATTTGTCTCGTGTGAGTTCCCACTGTGCTTTGATTTCTACCCTACCACGGCTCAAAGGAGTCGTGCAAACAGGTAGTTTTTTGGTACAGTCCCGAGCCATATGGAGGCACGTGAGCGGATCGGTAGGGGATTCGTCTCTCCCGGTATTGGGGGCGAGGTCGTGCTGTGTCTAGGAGAGCCATTACACAAGGTCCATGGCCATGGCAGGAGATTTACTGGTAGGTACTCCAGTAGTATCAAAGGGTGTAATTGGGCTTCACTCCGACACGACTTATACTGCTATTGGGGGTCTGACGTTACTAGCCCCATAGGCAGATATGCGATACTCATTGACGAACGGACCGGACTGTAAATACATTGTCACTGTTAGACTCAGTAGGGTTTTCCGGATGAGTGCGCTCATCGGCATCCCTTGAGGTCAGTCCATGGGCAGCCGTTACGCATTGCTAGTGCCGCTGACGGTTTGTGGTTAAACCCACTGCCAGGGTACTGACGAGTCATTAGAGTCCCCCACAGACAGTTTCCCAAGTTCGGGCGAAACGTTGTAGAGGCCGTATGGTTTTATGGCAGGGTTCGGAAAATGCACGTGCGTTTACGCACGTGTTATTTTTCGGGCAGATAATACTGGTCGGCTTTGGTTTAAGCCGGATCCGAGTATTATATTGAGTAGGTATAATATCTTTGTCTCAGTTGCATTTGTATTCGGTCGTAATACAAATGCGGGTATATTTATACAGTTTCGGGGTTATCCTGAAAGTTGTTTCAGGATCACTTTTGGAAGTTGCCAGTTTCCAGTTTTCTATCAGCCGTCTTTTAACATTCGGTTAAATACGGATTTATCTTTTCTTGGATGAGAGTGTGTCATGCTTCTAGAAGGTTCTAGATGGTTCTAGATTTGGTGAGGTGTCTTGTGACTCATGCTTTGATTTTAACCACTTTCTTGTTTTGATTAAGATCTTTTATTTAGCTAAAGATATTTTGTAAGAAGCTTCTTGTCTTAGGGTCACCACTTGGTTCCTACGGTCACCCCCCATCTCTTTATAAGAGGCCGGCCCCCTCCTCTCTCTCGGATGGTTGTTGATTTCATTTTGTAGAAAAGATATGATAGGTTTTATCGGTGTATGGAATTTCACAGTCCATTTCATTCCATCACCCGATTCCTTCGGCAACTTCATTAACCGATCGTCCACGGATTTGGACGAAGTGAGACAAAGTCATCTACTCATTCTCTACATCATTCTTGGTCGTCTCTTTTAGCAAACTTGACGATCGAGTTGCCTCGAGTCAGAGGCGGGAGCCCGTTTAAAGAACCGATCATGTGGTGCCACCTCGACGAGGATATCGGAGATCGACGAGATCGTAGCAGCCGCAACGGAGCGTGGGATGATGGTTGAAGAACGAAGGACTCGGATCGTTCGGTACAATCATCCTACACTCTTTACAGTTTGTTAGTTTAGCAATAATGGCAGATCCGGGTTAAAGTATACGATAGCGCCAGTTTAAAAGTTTTTGTTCCGCATTTTTGCGTCTGTAGACTGCCGGGGCGCTAGCGTAGACTTACAGCAATTTACTTTGCCCTCTTACTAATCCTTTGTTTTGTCTTAACTTAATACCTTCTGCACACCATCGTTATGCTAATTGGTTTTCTTCATTCCCCACCGTTCGGCACCAGCCTAAAGTTTGGAAGAAGACTATCTAATTTGCGTAATAGGTGTACTATCTCCTAAACCAAAGAGTACTCACAACTTGAGAGAAGGTAAAAAGGAAAAGACAACTGAATAGTCCTATCCGTTTTCTCCAGAACTGGAAACCATCCTCGAATAAATTCCTTCGAGTTCGTATCTAACCATACGATGGTTTTGTCCAATGGAAATGGACGTTCGTAGTAATACGGGGTGTCCTGGAGAAAAGGGTAAAAGTAGGTGTGGCAATGAGGTTTGCAACTTTGACAATCCATAAGCCAGTGTTAAGAAGGTTCGGTCAACTTGGTTACTGAGTCATTGTCTAAGGGTCGGGTCAATGGTCGCTGCCAAAGAGAGAGAAAAAAGAAACACTCAGCGTGCACTCTAACCTAGATCAGAATGGTTACCAATTTATCTAATCTGGAAACCTCCCACTGTACCGTCTAATTCTCCTCCAAACCTGAAAGAAGAATTAGTCGGGTTCACCCGAGGAGTATACCAACTCATCAGTGGGAATCGGGATCCAACTATCATCGCATGATAACGTGACGGAATCCGCTCACGGTGTCACACTCCAGAAGGTATGCGCATATCTGGCAAGTTCCAGTTTATTTAGAAACTCCCGATGTGGATTTCTACCCCTTGCTCTTATGACCTTGGCGTGAGGTCAAAATATCATAAGTCACATGTCAAGTTCAACCCATCATTATCCAGGTTAATTTGAATCCACCCGTACATACCCTTGACGTAGGCCAAAATAGTAGTACGATTGTCCCAAACCAACGCATCTATCTATGCAACAAATAAATACTCGGTAGCTACCAATCACTATGCCTTGGCGTGAGGTCAAAATACATAGCTTGAATACTACCGAATATTTAACTGAAATGATGGAGGGCTACGAATGGTTTCTGGCGAAAACCTTTAACGTAATGAACTTGATATCGTTGATGGAACTGATAGCTTTTAAAAATATAGTGACGAAAACCTTTGCTAAAGAGGTCACTCCCGGTGAAGGGATCTCGGCTCTTTCCCCGTAGAATGAGGTGCAGGATATTCCAACTGAATACCACGGTGCAAAGCAAAAGTAATCGGCTATAGTGAAGTTAATGCCCTGACGCAAAATTCTGTCCAAGGGGTCACTCCCGGTGAAGGGATCTCGGCCCTTGCCTCGTCGACTGAGGAGCAGGATATTCCAACTGAATACCATGATGCAAAACAAAAGTGAACGTCCTTGCAATAACAGCTTTTTGAAAAATGTTCCAACAACATCAGATTAGGTTTGTTTTTAACTTGCATTGATCCGAATCAACGCAGTCCCATCAATTGATCACACCACAAAGAACGAAAATATACTGATGTACGTATATGCCATCCACATTCGCCACTGGGTACCGTCATTACCCGTTAGGTTAGCTAACTAACGACAGAGCAGGGACTGGACTAGCGCGGATGTAAAACATATACAACATCTACTAAAATATATACCAATATATTATATTCGCTCAAGGCGTGATAAAATGCAACATCACAGAAATGTACAACATCACAGAACAATACAGATATCTGGGATCCCCGGGTTTCACAGAGCCACTACTGAAACCCGACGTTCCCCTGGTCGTGTGGATAGCCTGTGCAATGAAATCCTAGACCCCTACGGGCGCGGCAAGTCACCCGCCAAAACCTGAAGCGAGGCAGCCCCCTTCAGCAACGTGAATGGACCACCCGGCACTTCACGGAATCCGTTAACTTGGGCACCCCTCCTGGGTCAACCTGTACCCCCTACGAGTGCGACGAATAGCCCGCCAATCCTAGAGTGAGGCCCCCTCCGTCTCAATGCCATGAGATGCGGGCCCGTTGCCCTCTGGAACCCGGCTATCCGTGCACCCCACCTTGGGGTAATCCTAGTACAGAAAGTAAAATATACATACAACGGGTACATCGACCGCAACCTGGTCGTGGCCCAAAATAATAATACAATCAGGCAGTGACGGCAATCCACATGTCGGACGCTCGCCCCGCAATATCAAATGTACATAATACAATTACAACTGTACTAGCATTGCATCCAGGCTATCCCCCACGACCATCCGCAACATCACAGCATAACACAGAACATCAACGTGAAAGTCACATTCGCAAATCCGTCTAACCGGGCTATAGCAGTTAGACTGGACTTACCGATCAAGTGACATTCACGGTCGCAGATATAATGTAAATACTGTGAACTAATGTATTTAAAATATCCGATCGATCAAAATTTAACAAGTGGGCCCCAAGTACTACTGTAGCACATCAAGAAAATCTGGGCACAAAATTAATATTCCAAAAACCCTAAAAACAACCCAGAGAGCAACTGCAGAAATTTGATGCAGTGATCTCAACATAGTGCGGCGGAACCGCGGCCCAAAGGGGGGTTTGGCCGCGGTTCCGCGCTCCCACTGTGGAGTCACTGTATCGAATTTCTACAGTGTTCTTAGAATTTCCAGTACATCACTTTTCTACAACCTGAAAAAATTTTCGAGCAAGAAAAAATTCAACAGAAAACTGATGTATGTGAAACCGCGGGTTTTTGGAATTTTGGTCGATCGGAAATGTAAACACATTAAACAAAGCTAGACTATGTTAATGGCGAGGCTCTGATACCACTGTAAGTGCACGGCGGCGCCCCGGCCTCCATCCCGAGGCCAAAATGCGGAAGCGGTGATATACTTAAATTTTCCATGAACTGGCACCACCGCGCACAAATACCCGGATCGAACCATTAACTAGTCCTAGCTAACTACAAGATGGGGAAGAGAAATATACCGAGTGATCCGAGTCCTCCGGTCTTCTCGTCATCGTCCCGATCTCCTGCGGAAACTCCGGTCGTCGCCTCCTTGCCGGAAGGGCACCACATCGTCTGCATCTTTTACGGGCTCCCACCTCAATACCGAGGCAACTCGGGCACGAAGCTGGCGAGTCGACGTGCCCAAGGTTTGCTGTAGAACGTGTAGTGCTCATGTCTCATTTTAGGGGTAGTGGAATTGCCTTTGTGGTGGAGGAAATGATACAAGAATTATGTAGAGGGACTTGGGGATTTTTTGGAGCATGAAATGAACAACCAAAACCCACACAAAAAAATGGGCAGCCCCATACAAGCTTGGCCGGCCATTTTAGGTGAGAGGGAGAGGAGAATGAGAGTGATGCCATCAAAAAAGAATAAGCCCCCATCATGTAAGAAATAGAGAGAAGGTTACAATGATAACAAGAAATCATCCCAAGTAAAACCAACACTCAAACCAACCATCATCAACACCCATCATGTCCACAAAAGTCATGCCATCATGACACTACAAGGCTAGCCATGATGGCTAAAGAAAGTAATGATGGTTCAATTATCATGATACAACAAAATGCAAAGACCCCCTTCCACAAAAGCTTATTTGCACAAATGCAAATAAGCCCTCCTCCACCAATCTTCGGCCAATGAACGATACAATGAAAATTGGCCGAAACGGAAAGCAAACCGGCAACTCCAGAAAACTGGTCCCGTAATAAATTATAGGAAAACCCCGATACTGTGTATACACACCCGCATCTGTATTCCGACCGAAATACAACTGCAATGAGACAAAATCTACACTGTACTATACTAGGATCCGGCTTAAACCAAAGCCGGCTAGTAATATCCGTTCGATCCTGATTCGTGCAATACCGCACGTATCTGTTCGAACCCTGCCATATATCCATACGACCAATAGTACAAACTGTCCGATCATGATCCGTGCAATACCGCACGTATCTGATCGGACCGTGCGATATCTCCATACGGCCTCCACAGCGTTTCGCCCGAAAGCTGAGTAACTGAATGTGTGGGACTCTAAAGACTCGTCAATACCTTGGTTGTGGATTTAACCACTAGCACGTCAGAGGTATAAGCCAATACGTAACGGGCTACCAGGTATTGACCAAAAGGGACGTCGATGAGCGAACTCATCCTGACACTCTACTGAGCCTGTCAGTGACAATATCCGTACAGTCCGGTCCGTTCGTCTATGATTATTGCATGGCGGGCCTAGGGGGTTGGTAAAAGTCAGACCCCCAAAAGCGGTACAAGTCGTGTCGGAGTGTAGCCCAGAACAGCCTGAGATACTTCTGGAATACCTACCAGTAAATCTCCTGCCTTGGCCAAGGACTTTTCATGTTCCGGCTCTCCTAGACACAGCACGACCTCACCCCCAATACCGGGAGAGACGAACCCCTAAAGATACGCTCACTGCTTCCATGTAGCTCGGGACTGTACCCAACTAAAACCTGTTTGCACGACTCCTTTGAGCCGTGGTAGGGTAGTAATCAAAGTACAGTGGGAACTCACACGAGACAAATGACGATCCCCAGGTCGATGAACTTACCTATACACATGTCACCAGGGAACTGCCATCTGACGTCTGGTACATGACCAACTAGCATGTTCTCGGCGAGTCCTGTCTGGTGTACTCATAACCCAATGAGCACCTGTATACATCTTAGGTGAACCAACTGACAACAGTGGCTTGTGAGACCGGCCACCGCCCCTCGTCGGGGTCTCGAATGTACACACTAGTCTACTCTGGAGTATCGATGCCCTATCTCGAAACTCCCACGACTAGGGACCATTTAAGGATGTGCTTATAGACTACCAGCTCCCACGTATATGATCGCCCTCATACTGCTGCTGGTCAAGCAAGATTCCTAGGGGCTCTATCAACGTGCAATAGTGACCTGTCAGGTCACCTAAAGCAGTATACGATGATAAAGATAAACCAGATAGCATACTATCATCTTGAGTAAGACCGTCCTACCGGGATAGGTCCTCCATCAATCATTGTAATCACGTGATTGTAATCCAATAATTGACTCTGAGGGCACTATCTCCAACAGAGACTTCATCACGGAGCCATGGAGGTGGAAAACCGGATCTACAAAGGTTGTATTACCGTTTACCCTTTCGTTAAGTTATTAACTAGCTTCTAGTTTCGCCTAAACTCTAGTCAACGATCCGTATTAGGGTTTCTCGGCACTTGTAATTTTTGAAATTGGCATGGTTGATGCCTTGTGAGACTTCATTAGCGTGCCTAGGAACCCTACAACAACCTCCTGTCGCATCGCTCGAAAGACATCAACCAATGAACACATAGTCTGGCGGAAGTTCTGCATCTCTGCCACAAGCCTATCGATACTATATGTCGAAGGCTGATCCGTTTGCACCTGTGCAACTAGAGAGCCATCCTGGTCAGTACTCGTCTCACCCGAGCCAACTCTGACCTCGGCCCTCGCTGCATCACTCTGAGTCCCCATAGTCATCGGCGGCAAGGCTATAAATAGAGATAAGATTCGATAAGAATAATGAAATCGAATCGCAAGGATATAAATCATCAAGGAAGGAATTTCAAGCAATTTGTACTTAGGTCACTTAAGGCGAAGTACCGCATCGCGGGTATGCTGCAGACATACACACACTACGTTACTCTGCTTAAGCTACCTACTCCATCATACCAAGGTCATCCTACACTACGAAAGGTAAAACCTAACGCTCTGATACCAACTTTGTAACGGCCCGAAATTGGCGCGTGACGGCCCAATACTACGCAACGCCTAAAGACGTAACACAGTAAAAGAAAGCCAAAACCCAGAAATCTAAACCATGAAAATACGGAAAAGATAATAAAAGTTTTTGAGACATTTGAAATTGCAACCCAAATTCATTAAAAGTCCCATTTTCTTTCTTTAAATTTTTAGCGACACCCCTTTTAAAACTAACCCCAAAAGGGGTACAACAGATAAAGATTAATAAGCATCCCCAATCGGGAGCAAAAACCTGCCCAAAGGCGGGAAACAATCACCATCACATATATACGACGTCGTAGCGAAGTAATAAAAGACAATGGAGAGAACGCTGTATAAAAGACAACAAATCCACAAATAATATACAATATCTTCCTCACCAAGTGTCTAAGTCAACAACATAATAGTAGATGGAGAGTACAAGATACAACGAATATACAATACAAAATACAGATAACCACCAAAACCCACCTAAGCAAAATAGCACACTGTGAGCCGATGCGGTATCTGTAGCAAAAGATGATAGATGAATAGCCTGCCTCGACTACTTTGGGGAACACCCTGCAAAACAACTGTGGCACAACGGGGGTGAGTTTCCAACTCGTGAATAGTAGATAACATGTGCAGGTAATCACAGGTGTGTACGTACAGCATGAATCTAAGATATGCAATTAACAGTATTAACAGGTCATATTAATGCAGAATAATGGAAAGTACACTAGCAGGAACAACCAATGTGTGAATCAATAGTGATATGACAGTAGTATGCAATATTCATGCAATAGGGATATGAGAATGTAGATATGCAGCAATCATGAAGGGTACACTAACAGGTACTACTAATACATGAACAGCTCATAAATAAATATGTGTGAGGTATGGAGTGAAATATGTCATTTCCACTGAAACCTGACATCTTGGTAGGATCACAATCCATCAAGACACTCAAATTCACAATTCCTCAAATCAGCCCCCAAGTTGGGCTCTCATATCATATAAGTCTCATATCTCCTCAATGTACAATCTCGAATAGATCTCCTATATCCCGAATGTACAAATCAGCAATCTCATTCATATATCAGATATCCAATCTCAATGAATCACCTATATCCCAAGTCGAATATCATGTAAAATTCTAGCATCCTAAATATATATTTGCATAAATAAATATGATGGAGTCAATACACATATATTACCGTCCCACTCCACTAATATTGGTGTAAGGGTATATATAACAACGGCTAAATCCCCTGTTATATATACAAAGGTGTTAAAAGAAATATCATGAAAACAATGTTCCAAGCATCGACACAGAAATACTGGTCTATCAGATGTCGTCTCCCAGACTAACATCCTGATAGGTACGTATCATACGCTATCCCGAAATCTCGAGTGCCTAGCTCTGACCCTCGCCTCTCGACGTATCCATACGTACATGACTCCCAACGGTATCCCCATGATCCCCGCCGAGTCATTGGTACTGTCACCGGTAGGTACTCGCCCACCTCCAGGCTCAATCGGCAAAGTCCATCGATCAACATGCCGAGGGGAACCATACCGGGCCCCACCATGTACCCTCATACGGCACCCACTCCTCATATGGAGTATATAATCAGAACCGATAAATCTCATGGTGGCTGCGCAAATATCATATCAAGGAAACCGGGTTTTTCAAATAATGCATAATTTCATGAACTCCCGCGGTTCCCAAATCCAGAAAACATCATATAAAATCCAAATAACAATGCGCAAATCCAGAAATAAATATGTGTGATATATCTGAAATGCGAGCATATAAATGAAAATATGTAGCTGAAACCAGATGTATGCAAAATCAATAAGGTACAGCTAAGTATAGGTGTCTACCTATAAGTAAATGATGTAGTATACCCCCTGGGTATAAGTAAAATATGAGCAACGTATACCTGTAGCTGTATCGTAAAGAGTATATGTACCTATCACCAATGGTACGATACTCTATAGGTATACAGGTATGGTAAATGTCATATGTAATAAGAAGTATGTATCAATGTCACAAGGTCCCTAACCAAGCAAGATAGTATCTATTAGTGGTTTGTGTGTGACATGGTGATCAGTCGAAAATAATGTATTTTTAACACGGCAATTTCCCCATCTTTTGCACTCATTTAGAAGTGTTCGGTATTCATATTTCACATATTAGCAAATCAGTCGTTAAATATCAGATTTCATGTGTTAGACTTTTAAACCGACACATTAAGGGAAATTCACCGCATTTCATGGCATAGCATCATCTCTGTATTTACGCAACACTTGTTTCGAGATTTGTGCAGGAAATTGCAGGAGCAAAGCCAAAAGAGCTGATAAAAAATACGCCAACTCAATGATTTCAGATCTGGTAGCAATTCAGAAGGAATTATACAAATAAATATATCCTAAAAAGGCCCAACAATCAGCCCAAGACTGTACCAGAAAGCCCAAACCCCAAGGCTCAGAACGAGCCGCGGATCCGCGGCGGGAGCTGGCTGGTGCCGCGGATCCGCCGCATTCTTGCCACGTCATCAGTTTATTTTTACAGCATAATTCTTCTCCCAGGGCCCATATTCTTTTATGATACTTCAAATTCCAGAAAGACCTCGAAGCTACTGCCAGATCAGCAAAGATCATTAAGCAAAGCTAATCCTAATTAAGCTCCTAACTAACCTCTTCTAGAAGCTCCCTCATAACTAATCACATCTAGAAGCTTCTCCTCTAACTAACTTTTGGAGGGAAATTCAAATCTCCTCAACAAACTTTTGGAGGGAAACTTAAAATTCAAATCCTAAATCTAGGGTTTCGATGTCTATAAATAGGAACCTAGACCTAGGGTTAAAGGCTAATCAATTTTAGTTCTTCATTAGTTGTTAATCTTTTAGTTAGCTAATTCTTTCCCTCTTACATCATCTTCTTCCACAAGTCTAGTGACAAGGCTTGTGCGAAACCCTAACCCTAATTCCACTCCAAATTCAAGATCTTGAGTACCAATCAAGCGAGAAACCTTCAACCTTTTAGGAGCCGAGCCGATCTTCAATCGGGCAAGTGATCCAAGCCGATCCGCGACTCACGGGGACGAGCGAAGCCAAATCGACGATCGAGTTCTTCCTCTTGTAGTTCTTGAGCGAATGTAACTAAATTGTTGATATAAATAAAAGGTGAAATTCTTGAATCTTGCTTTCTTTAAATGTCTTGCATCATGATTAGATATCAATTTGTAATTGTTGTTCTTGTTGTGATGTTTGAGTAAAACTCCGCTCGTCAAGGAGTCGAGACGATCAATAGAATGATGATGTAACAAATCTTTAAACGATTCTTGAGTCCTACGAGTTTTGTAAACCCTAGCAAGTTCAAGAATCGATGACCTGGTTTTGTTGCGATGCTTTCTTGATTGTGATCGCTCGAAATTAGGGATCTACGATCGTTTCTTGAATTTACTAGAGGCTAGAATATGAATGATATCGATGAAGAAACAAGGGATAAGATGAAAACCTAGTTTCACTAGAAATCCCTAATTCTTATCGATCATCATCGATCTAGTATCAATTCATCGAAGTATAAGAATACGTAATTGTAAGATTACATCACATCTATAGATCCGATCGATTCCTACGAGCCTCATTTTGATTCTTGATATTTGTTAGGAAAAATCATCAAACTATCAATTCTTGATTCTATCTTTTTCTTGTTATTAGATCTATGTTTTTTCTAATTTTTGAACTTCAATTTCAAATCATGAATTGTTTTGTTTTGTTTTCTTTAAAGTTTCGACTCATCTAATTCAAAAGACGAACGATTACACTTTCCCTGTGGACGATCCGCACTCACTAACAATCTACATCCGACACCGTAGTTGATTGCGGTCAAATATTTTTTGGTTTTGATTTCTTTACAATTTCCCAATTACACAATCTGAAATCTTTTTCAATCAAATGGCGCCGTTGCCGGGGATAGTACGTTAGTTGTTCGTATTTTGGAAATTTTGAGTTGAAAATTTTATTCCATCTAAATTTTGTGATCAAAATTCGTACAAACACTAATACGTGTGTTGTGAATTTTGTTGCCAGGATATCTGGGATCGTTGGAGCTGGAGAAATTTTTTTCTAAAATTTCTAGAGGACTCAGGGAGTATACAAGAGCTCTCTGTATAATTTTTGTGCACAGTAATGTTCATACCGCGGCGGAAGAGCGGCATTAGGGCTCATCTGCGGCATTTCCGCGGCTCCCTTGTTGATTCACTGCACCAATTTTGCTCAGCAACTCTCTGTACTTTCTTATCTCTTACCTCATTTACTCCAAATAACAATTTGCTGCAGGTTTCTTTGCAAATAAATCGCAGCACCGCAAAAGCAAAATAAAAATTTGTGCGTGTTTTTGATTCTTTGTTGTTTGCATATTAATACGGAATTTAAGGGGCACGACCAAATCCAAATTAGGTGGGGAGTTCATTACCCTTCCTAGGCCCCGAAAATCGTAAAACTTGCATCCGCATTGACCCACATTAACTAAAAAATATCTAGAGATGACTCTAAGGACCGTCGCGCTCAATTAGGACAGAAGAGGGCTATGGGTAATTCATTGCTTATGCGCATTTTCTTGTGGTGCCTAAGGCGAGTGTGTCTAAGGCTAGTGGTTTTTAATTCGGCCCACTACTTACATAGTGGAGTACCTTCCCACTTACCTGGCACTTATCCGGCCACAGGGGAACAAAGAGGCAGTGGAGGATTTATCCTGCGACTTGTCTTTTGGCAGTTAGGAGCGGTCTAGAGCCGGACCTAGGTGACCACTAGATTCTAGGGTTTGTGTGCTGCATTTGTTTTGTTGCATCATATTTTCAAAAATCCGTCCACTTTTCAAAACAAACACCACAATCATATCAATCCCCTAATTATAAATTCACGCTGCCACTTATACTAACCCTTTTTAGTGCAAGATAGGCTGGACACGGGTTTCTAGTGCCCGTTAGTCCGCGTTTCCCTCATCGACCCAAAAGTCGGTATTTCTACATTTACCTTCTCTTTTACCCACCACCACACCCACATCGATGGATCCACATCCATCGAACTTCTTTTCCACTACCTCGCCGCCGTCCGTTGGTGCGCAGAATCCACCTCGCATCTCTCTCCAAGAGAGGTGCCATCCAACACGAGGTCCCCTTTCCACCTGTCTTTCCATTCCACCAGCCAACGGGGAAAATTTTCAAATAAAACCCCAATACATCAACCTTCTACCAAAATTTCACGGTTTCGAGTCTGAAGACGCATACGTGTTTATCACGAAATTTGAAAATGTATGCGCAATGATGGGTACTTCACAGCTTTCTGTGGATGCTTTACGTCTTCGTCTTCTCCCATTCACTTTGTGCGATTTAGCCGAGAAGTGGCTATATAACACTACCGCACATTCCATTTCAAATTGGGATGAATTCGTCAAAGCATTCCTTAAGAAATTCTACCCACATTAAAAGACAGCTCGAGTCCGTAGCGAAATCTATCAATTCACCCAGCTTCCAAATGAAACATTTTCAAAATGTCTTGAACGTTTCAAGGATCTTTTAGTCCAATGTCCACATCACGGCATCCCGAGATGGGAACCGTGCCGAATCATTTATGAGGGCATTACTCCTAACACAAGACAGACCCTTGAATCCATGTGTTAAGGCAACTTCATGACCAAAGATGATGGGGAAGCCTGGAAATTTCTAGGAGATTTCGCTGAAAAATCTTTACAGTGGGAGGGTGTGAGTCAATCATCTATGGATGGCAATGATATTTCCATAGGAGTTAGAGCTGACATTGCAGCTATACACAAGAAACTCGAGAGTATGGAAAATAAATTTTTAGCCGCCACCCTAAATCAAATGTCACTCTCCAAAACTGTATGTGGTTGCTGTTCTGATCCGTCTCACTTGACGGAAGAATGTCCGTTTCAAGGACATGACCATACCAATGCAGCATTTCAAAGACCTAGAAACGATCCATCTTCCTCCACATATGATCAGGGTTGGAGGAATCACCCTAACTTTGCTTGGAACCAATCCCAATTTCAAAACACGGTTCCAACCCAACACAATTTCCAAAGGGCTCCTCCACCACAACAGCAGCCACCACTTCAATTGAGTCAGCACCCCTTTCAAGCACAAAATTTCCAAAATCCGGCAAACACTTTTGCACCGTCTAGTCCTTTACAATTGACCGGTACAGATAATACCGCTGCACTAGCACAAACCTTGGATACTTTCATGAAACAATCCATCCAAGGGACGGCAAGTTTGCAATCTTCCGTCGAGAATGTGATGAAGATCATTATCTCTCAAAATGATAATATCAAATCGATGGAAGAACAAATTGCACAACTAAAAGCCGAAAGGCGTGCAAGAGAGAAAGGGAAACTTCCAGCTCAACCTTTACCTAATTCTGGCTATTCACATCATGTGGATGCAATCACGCTGAGATCTGGAAGAGTGCTTGACCATCACCTTGGGGAAAAGTTTGATGACACTGATAAATCAATCAATAACACCCCGGCTGAGACCTTTCCTCACACACACCCTTCTAATTCTGACCCCAGTTCTTCTACCCCACCACCTTCTTCCGAGCCTATTCTTCGTTTCCCAAAAGGCTCGCCACTTCAGCCTGCCTCTTTTACCCCTCCACGGACGATCCCCACTTCTATTTTGGGATCGGGTCCACACACACTTCCTTCTCTTATGATGGACCCAGCGCTTATTGCTAAAGCACCTTATCCTAATCGGTTAAGGGCTAACACACCGAGTCCACATATGGAGAAGATTATGAACATTTTTAAGCAAGTTAACACCAACATCCCTCTTCTAGATGTCATCCAACAAGTTCCGTCCTATGCGAAAACTCTTAAGAACTTGTGCACTAGGAAGAGGAAGACTCAAGCGCCCAAGAAGATATTCATGGAAAAGACAATAGACACGGCTTTCCCCCAGCAATTACCGAGGAAACGTAAGGATCCAGGATATCCTACTATTTCCGTTTCTTTTGGGGAAAAACACATTAACCGTGTTCTACTAGACCTTGGCGCTAGGGTTAACTTGCTTCTTTACTTAGTTTATGAGCAATTAGGGATCGGAGAGTTGAAGCCAACCAATTGCACTCTCCAGATGGCTGACCGATCAATCACCAAACCTAGGGGTGAACTGGAGGATGTGTTAATAAAAATCGGAGAATTTATATTCCCGGTAGATTTTATTGTAATTGATACACAACATGTAGCGAACCCACGGAATCAAATTCCGGTGATTTTAGGTCGCCCCTTTTTGGCCACTTCCAATGCAATAATCAACTGTCGTAATGGTTCTATGACCCTATCTTTCGGGAATAGGTCAATAGAGCTGAACATTTACAAGTTGGGAAGTGTACCCTCCGAACCTACTGCTCGGGTATGTTCTGTCGACTTAATGGATGTCGACAGCAGCGAATTTGATGATCCTCCTGATATCGATCTTGACACTTTTCATACGTTATTGTTTGACCCAACTATGTATCATACACATACGGACTCTTCCACCGAGATGTTCGGGTCAACAATTAACACTGATTATGAAATACCTTTAGAGTCTGAAGATCACCCCGTACTTTGTGATGACATTATTCATCGGGGTATGGATGGAACCTTTGAGGAAATCTTCGCTGATGAACTCGCATTTTTGAATGACACGGGTGTTGAGATGAATCATCTCCCAATCAATGAAATTGAACCACCACCCCTTTTTATGAACTGTAAAAAGAATGCGAGTAATCCATCACATTCACTGCATCGTCTCTCCAAAATGAGACGCACACACATTCTATTCCACCACTTACCCTTTCCACACTTCTTCTTCCACTAACCAGAGCACTGCATTGATAAAATTTTTGAATGGTTGGTGTTGACATTCGGTCTTTGCAAAGCTTGACATCGACCAATGATTTTTGACCCCCACTTGTGATTTTCAAAGCTTAACATTGCATAACTCAAGTTTGGGGGGGGTACATTTTTTCTGGCTCTTGAAAAGAGAATTTTTACAAAATTTTGAGCCAAGAATAAGTTTGGGGGAGGTTCTTCACTTAAATATTCTGCCCCCACTAATAAATTTCTCCCAAGCTTACAGGTTTTTCAAGATTTAGCAGAAGGCAACAGTGAGGACACTGTTAAAAACAAGTTTGGGGGAGGTTTGTGCTTATTTTCGCATCATTTGCATATCATTTGCATAAGCACAAAACAATTTTAAAAACCCATAAAAATTTAAAAATTTTCAAAACTATAAAAATATTTTTGTACATAAATAAAATAATAAAAGTTTAGATAGTGAAAAATTACATCCATGAGATTAGAAAAATTTAAGAAAACCAAGAAAATTAGAAGTTTTCTTATATGAACTAGTAATAAGTAGTTATGAGCCGTTGTCCCAAGGGTTTGTAAGATGAAGGACGTCACTAATCTGAGGATAAAAATAATTCTGAAAAATAGTTTCTATCCTGGAAGCCAAACATTTTGAACGTTGATACCCTGCTATTCGCACTTACACACGTCTTAAAGCCCGGGATAGTAGAGGATACCTTGAAATGCTCTTGTCTTAAAGCCAAAAGTATGAAGGAAATAAAAAAAAATTGATGAATAAACTATAAAGTGGTGAGAAAAATGGACACTGGTTTTGTTATGACCGAGGGTAATAAAAAATGTATAGCAAGGGTGCTTCTTCACCTAGTGCCCTAAGGCCAACTGGTCTGGGAGTCATTGCTATGCCTGAGGTGGTGCAAGACGGGGAAAATACACCAAGTAAGCAAGCACATGAGTAATCGGTCAGTTAGTACCTCAAGAAGTATTAACGGTCGCATGAAAGTGTGTGAGCAATTTCGTCTAAATATTCATTAATTAAAAAGTACTGAGGCTGATGGGCAAGAGTATGATAGCTTGAATTGAATTCTCCGGGTGTAGGGATGTCTTTACACACACGCAGGGTTATATGATCGATGTTTGGAATAAAGATAGGAATGAAGAATAAGACGATGTTTTATTGAGGGAGGACGTGATTCCTGACATCTTTTCATGACCATTAAGATAGGGCTCATGACAACCGAAAAGCTAGCTTAGTTGGAAACCCTAATTTTCAAAGTCTTTCTCTTACAATTCTTTTCTTTAAATGTAATATTCATGATCTTCCTTTTATTATTGGATTTTGTGGGTGCAATCCGCTGAAAAACCTCAGGAGACAACACTCCTCCTACTAGGGACACCTAGAGGTTTAAAGGCTTGTTGCACGTGCTCAGTGCAATCACGCCTACGAAAGTGTGCTAGTTAGTTTTTCTCTTTCTTTACTTTCTCCTTCTCTTTTTAATAAAAGTTCGCTCGAGACGATCGAAATTAAGTTTGGGTGTATTTGATCAGTCGAAAATAATGTATTTTTAACACGGCAATTTCCCCATCTTTTGCACTCATTTAGAAGTGTTCGGTATTCATATTTCACATATTAGCAAATCAGTCGTTAAATATCAGATTTCATGTGTTAGACTTTTAAACCGACACTTAAAGGGAAATTGACCGCATTTCATGGCATCGCATCATCTCTGTATTTGCGCAACACTTGTTTCGAGATTTGTGCAGGAAATTGCAGGAGCAAAGCCAAAAGAGCTGATAAAAAATACGCCAACTCAATGATTTCAGATCTGGTAGCAATTCAGAAGGAATTATACAAATAAATATATCCTAAAAAGGCCCAACAATCAGCCTAAGACTGTACCAGAAAGCCCAAACCCCAAAGCTCAGAAAGAGCCGCGGATCCGCGGCGGGAGCTGGCTTGTGCCGCGGATCCGCCGCAATCTTGCCACGTCAGCAGTTTATTTTTACAGCATAATTCTTCTCCCAGGGCCCATATTCCTTTATGATACTTCAAATTCCAGAAAGACATCGAAGCTACAGCCAGATCAGCAAAGATCATTAAGCAAAGCTAATCCTAATTAAGCTCCTAACTAACCTCTTCTAGAAGCTCCCTCCTAACTAATCACATCTATAAGCTTCTCCTCTAACTAACTTTTGGTGGGAAATACAAATCTCCTCAACAAACTTTTGGAGGGAAACTTAAAATTCAAATCCTAGATCTAGGGTTTAGATGTCTATAAATAGGAACCTAGACCCAGGGTTAAAGGCTAATCAATTTTAGTTCTTCAATAGTTGTTAATCTTTTAGTTAGCTAATTCTTTCCCTCTTACAACATCTTCTTCCACAAGTCTAGTGACAAGGCTTGTGCGAGATCCTAACCCTAATTCCACTCCAAATTCAAGATCTTGAGTACCAATCAAGCCAGAAGCCTTCAACCTTTTAGGAGCCGAGCCGATCTTCAATCGGGCAAGTGATCCAAGCCGATCCGCGACTCACGGGGGCGAGCGAGGCCAAATCGACGATCGAGTTCTTCCTCTTGTAGTTCTTGAGCGAATGTAACTAAATTGTTGATATAAATAAAAGGTGAAATTCTTGAATCTTGCTTTCTTTAAATGTCTTGCAACATGATTAGATCTCAATTTGTAATTGTTGTTCTTGTTGTGATGTTTGAGTAAAACTCCGCTCGTCAAGGAGTCGAGACGATCAATAGAATGATGATGTAACAAATCTTTAAACGATTCTTGAGTCCTACGAGTTTTGTAAACCCTAGCAAGTTCAAGAATCGATGACCAAGTTTCGTTGCGATGCTTTCTTGATTGTGATCGCTCGAAATTAGGGATCAACGATCGTTTCTTGAATTTGCTAGAGGCTAGAATATAAATGATATCGATGAAGGAACAAGGGATAAGATGAAACCCTAGTTTCACTAGAAATCCCTAATTCTTGTCGATCATCATCGATCTAGTATCAATTCATCGAAGTATAAGAATACGCAATTGTAAGATTACATCACATCTATAGATCCGATCGATTCCTACGAGCCTCATTTTGATTCTTGATATTTGGTTGGAAAAATCATCAACCTATCAATTCTTGATTCTATCTTTTTCTTGTTATTAGATCTATGTTTTTTCTAATTCTTGAACTTCAATTTCAAATCATGAATTGTTTTGTTTTGTTTTTTTTAAAGTTTCGACTCATCTAATTCAAAAGACGAACGATTACACTTTCTCTGTGGACGATCCGCACTCACTAACAATCTACATCCGACACCGTAGTTGATTGCGGTCAAATAATTTTTGGTTGTGATTTCTTTACAATTTCCCAATTACACAATCCGAAATCTTTTTCAATCACATGGCAATTATTGACGGTGTGTGTAGCATACAATCAGTGCTCGTGCAACATGAATCGTCAATAATTTATGCAGTGTCCTACGGCTACTAGACCAAGCATAACATCTAAGTAATAGGGTAAATGCGCAATTCTAACTATAACGTAGAATATGCGACAAGTATTAGAATCTTAACCCAGACGCATAACTCCATGCGGGCGATTCCCCTGTAGATGTTAAATCTACTCACCTACGCTCCAAGCTAGTTGAATCCCACCACCTGTTTCCCTCTGTAGCAGTGTCCGTAGTCCCCGCCCGCAAACCTGAAAATTAGACAAGGAAATCATATATATAAGCAAATATCTCGCAAAACGCGATATCGACCCTAAACGAGAAACTCGCGTCGCGAACTAAGCGCGCGTGTGCACGATACGCTGAAACGTGTTAATACGCGTCTAAAACTACCGCGACACGCTGGATCACAGAACCAACTCACGTATCGCATGTATCGCGCAAATGAAACGAACATGAAATACGATATATTATCCGAGATTTTCCTACAGGTAAAATCTCATAAAACTTCACATGCCAAAACACTATAGAACACAGCAGACTACCCTACACAAAAACCCAACACCCAACTCCCTGTGCTGGCCGCAATTTGCGGCCATCTTGAATAAAACTGCGGCCAAGTTTTGGAATGGGTGGCTCGTGTTCTGGTGGTGTGTTCTAGACCTAGTGTGCATGTTCCAGTCTTCTTAATTTTATCCTGAAGGGTCCGGGTCAAAAGCAGATCACAGAAATCCCCAATATCGCTTAAAAACACCAATTTGCACACAAATGGAAACCCTATGGTATTTTAGTGAAACCTGGGTTAAACTCAGTTAAGGTGACCTTAATAACACTAAAATAGTCAGGGTTAACTAACACAATCATCACTTGGAAAACATCTCACACAAATCACCATAATTTAGCACTAAACTAACTTTTAAATGCAAACCGAAGCTAATTTTACACACAAGCTAGGAAAAAGGGAATTGGGTTCAGAAAATGTACCCTATGGTACCCTAAGAAGAAAGTGAAGGAGAAGAACTGAGTTGCTACAGCTGCTGGTGATGAAGGGGCTGCATGTTGCTGCTACCGCAATGAAGCTGCTGCTGATGCTGCCTGTGCTGATGCTGATGCTGCTGATGGTGCTGCTGCTGGAGCTGCTGCTACTTGCTTCAGCTGATGATGTGTGTGTGTGAGTGTGTTTGAGTGTGTGAGAGAATGAGAGAAAAGAATATGAGAGGTAGAAATGAGAGCAACCACTAAACCCTTCCTCTTCTCACTCTCACTCATCATTAAATGAGGCATGGCTCACACCATGTAGCACCATGCTTTCTCTCTCTCTCTCTCAAGGTCAACATTTCAACCCAATATTCAAACCCTTTTAAATTTTAAATTCATTTCATTTTTGAAAACAACCATGCACAATAACACCCAAAACAATTAAATAAAATTTTTAAAACTAGGTTAAGGCAAATGGGTAAATCCACCATGATTGCTAATTATGGTTTAACCCCACTTAACACCCTATCATGCACAAGTGTGTGCAAAACTAGAAAAAATCTAATAAAATATTTATTAAATAGGATAAATAATTGGAAATAAATTTGGTAAACTTTTTATTAAAAACCATACATTAAAATATAATTATCCCCAAAACACATTCTAAGGTGTTACAGGTATGGTCACCTCTCTCACTCACCCCACACTCTCTCTCCCCCTCTTCCTGGCTCGGCAGCAGCCCCCCCATCATTCTTCTTCTCACTTGCAAAATACCTCACTACTTCACTCAAAAATCCACAAAATCCAACACTAATTTCTAGTTAAATCTTCACTAAAATTCCTTGATCAAATATAAGATTGGGTCTTGAAGCAAGTTAGCATTTTGGGTGGCCAATGTTACCATGTTGATCTTTCCAAAATCTTGAAGTATAAAACTGTAACGTTTTAGAAATCGTTTAGGCGAATTTTTCCGATATTAGGTAAAATAATTTGTGTTTTCCGTAAAAACCAAGATATAATCATTTTTCAATATAGACTTGAATGCACCTAGTTTAACTAGGAAATTGCTAGTTTGAGTTATTTATTTAGTCACTTATAATTATTAGTTCACTTGAATATTTTTCCTTAATTAATTATTTCAAATATTATTATAAGCTTTTATTTATACACTTAATTAGTGGTAATTACAAATTGGAATGGGTTAAATATACAAATGTGAACCATGTCAAATTAGATACAAGATTGTAACATGTTCTTCTCTTCTTAAATTGTTTCCATGTTTTTAGAGTTTTCTAGGATTAATTAGAGAAGAAAATTAGAAAAGAAAAAGGGATTAGAGATAAGATTGATGTGAGGTGCATTAATGGAGGCTTGAGGGTTAACTTAATCTAGATATTTTCCACACACTCACACACAACACCCTCTCTCTTTCTCCTTGGCCAAACCCCCCTTCAACAGCCCTAAATTTTCCCCACCTCCATTTCCAACTCAAAAATCCCCAAAAATCCACATTTAATCTCACAAATTCCCAATCTAATCCTTACCCATATTCCTTAACCTAATCTAGCTTGGATAAAGGAGCAAGTTAGCATTTATGAGGCCATTTAGGGAGTCAAATTTTCAAGTTGGATATCAAGTTTGTGAGGTATAAATCCTAACCCTAAGGTTTAATTGTTAGTTAAGTACTTTAATCTAGCTTATTAGGTGTTTAACAATGATTTTATTAGCAAGTTTAGAAATTCAAGAGAGGGTTTTGAAAATCATGTTAGGGTTTTTATTAATTGGATTGGGTTATATGTGTAGTTTAACATGTTTAGACATGGAAAAATCTAAGCTAGTTGTTAGTTTGCAAATGTTACGTTAAAATTGTCTAAATGATATAATTTTGCAAACTAGGTTTTTTGAATCTATAAAAATAAGTGAGCTTAAAAATTAGTTAAGAGTTGTGAAGCCTAATTATGATATTAGATAAACATTGTGGCCACTAGATTTGTTCAAACATCTAGATTTGTATTAAAATGGTTAAAAGATGCTTACTAGGTTTTCGGTATAATTATACGTTGGTTTTAATTAACGTTGTGATGATATATATATTATCTTCTATGATATATATTGTGTTGTGAATGCGCGATCGGTACGATCGGGTTCTAGGCTTGGTGGTTGTGTCGTTTAGCGATCCTAGTTGAGGTTGTGGCGATGTCGTACGTGTTTTGTGCACTTAGTGCACAATGTGTCTATCTTGTGGACGTTTATCCTTGCTTTTCATTGTCTTTTTGTCGGCGAGGGATATTTAACCTTATGTAATGTGTTTGTGAAATTTTAGGATCGATTGCGGGGACTTCGGACGCTACTCGAAAAAGGAAGCAGGTGGTTGGATTTACCTAGCTCGAGATCATCGGTGAGTAGATTTAACAAATACGGGGAAATCGCCCGTATGGCGTTATGCGTCCGGGCTAGATTTGATATTATTGCCGCATGTTTATACGCATATGAGTTGATTGTGCATGAGCATCATTGCATATTATTACTTGTTGTTCCTTGACTTAGTACATATTGGACACCGCACCATTACTGACGGTTCAGGTTGCACGAGCACTAAATTGTATGCTACACACACCGTTGGTAATTGCCATGACACGGACAACATATACACGTATGTGGTATTGTATCATTATTGACATGTATATACACATATCTTGCTATAGCTGCATGTACACCTGTGTGGTATTGTATCATTATTGACATGTATATACACATACCTTGCTATAGCTACACATATACCGATATGATATTGTATCATTATTGACATGTATATACACACATCTTTCTATAGCTACATATACACCTATGTGGTATTGTATCATTATTGACATGTATATACACATACATTGCTATAGCTACACATATACCTATATGGTATTGTATCATTATTGACATGTATATACGCATACCTTGCTATAGCTACATATACATCATGCATACATACCTACATGTATACACCCATACCTTGCATAGCTACATATACCCCTATGTGGTATTGTATCGTCATTGACATTGAGACATTGATTATTGTGCTATTGCGCATATGAAATGCATCATACATACATACTTACATGTATACACACATACCTTGCTATAGCCACATGTACACCTTTATATGATGTTGCATTTGATTTCGGAGAAATTGGGAACCACATAATATATTTTAAAACTGGATTCATTTAAAAGAGCGGTTTTCCCTTAATATGCTCATATTACTGTTTTATGTTGCATATATCATATTTCATGGATTTACGCATTGAGATACGGATTTCAAGTGATTTATGGATTTGAGGACCGTGGGGATATTTCAAGAAATTATGCATTTGTTTTGAAAACCCGGTTTCTCTTGATATGATATTTCGATGCGTCCCCCATGAGTTTTCTCGGTTATGAGGCTTGTGTTAGATACCCGATTTGAGGAGCGGTAGGCACCGTCTGCGGGTACATGGTGGACCCAGTGAGGTACCCCGGGGCAAGAAGACTCGTATAGAAAGACGGTTAGCCCGGCGGAGAGAGTACTACCTACCGGTGATAGTATAGAACCCGACGGATATCCGGAGGATACCGTTTGGGAGTTATGACATGAGATATATTGAGGGCCGATCTGGATATGCGGCGCCTGAGAGATGAGTATTTACGTGTCGTTGATGGACACGAGTTTTCATGATGTTTCGAGTGTCGATGTTGCACACTCAGGTTCCATAAGATTTACAGATATGTGGGCCGATCAGAGTGATGGCACCTGAGGTATTGGGATTTGGGGTGTCGTTGATGGACACCGGGATTTTCCACGATGATTTTATGTTTTATCCCATACTCAGCATTTATTTGATATGAATTGCTTCATGTATTTGTAGTACCTGATGGAGTACCTTGATCATGATTGTTGCATTTCCATATTGCCATATTTATGCTATCAGATTGCATGTTATAGATTATCGATGTTCGTGCATACTTGCGATTTTCTGTATGATGTTACTTACTATTCACGAGTTGGAAACTCACCCTCGTTGTGCCACAGTTTTTTGCAGGCTTGACCCTCAGAGTAGTCGCGGCAGGGCTCCCTATTGTATCTATTTCAGCGGATACCGCTACGGATGGCTGTGAGGCCTTTTTGCTGTAGGTAGGTTTGCGGTTATCCGATTATATCCATTGTATATCTCATTGTATCTAGTACTCTCCATCTACCATTTCCATGTATTGACATAGAGACGAGTTGTGAGGGTCGTTATTGTATTATTTTGTGACTCTGGGTGTCGTGCTCGTGTGAGCCGGCCTTTATTATGTAGTTTTACATCTTTTTGCTGTTTGTCATTTATATCGTAAATTTCTTAGCTACGGTGTCGTATATATGCTTGTGGTGGTTGTTTCCTCCGTTAGGCGTGATTTACTCCCGTTTGGGGATGCTTTATTTATATTCTATGTTTGTACCCATTTCGGGGCTAGTTTTTACAAAGGAGGTGCTGCCGAAATTTTTATGAAAATAAATCTAAGTTTAAAGATTTTTACTTGAGATTTCCAAATGTTTTAACAATGTTTTCATCACTTACTTCTTTTGATGGTTTAGATTTCTGGGTTTTCGGCTTACTTAAATTGCGTTATGCCTATTGACGTCACATGGTTTAAGTGCCGGTCGCGTGCCAAAATTTGGGTCGTGACAAAAACTTAATCCAAATTGTTACTTGTTAATTATTTGCTTAAATCTAATTTTAATTAGATGTTAATATAGCTTTAATGGAAAATAGAATTTTAAAGAGAAGGGTTTGGTTAAAATTTAAAGTCTTTATCACTTAATTAGATTAGCTAAATGTAGTGTACATCTAATGGTTTCTTTTTAATATAATCTAGTTGTTAAACTTGCAAATCTTTGCTTTTAATCATCTTAATTAAATGTTCATGCAACTAATTTTATGATTAGTGTGTAAAAATGTGAGATTTAAAATTGGTAAATATTTGTGTGGCTTAATTAAGATATTTAAGTGTAATTTGGGGCCACTAGGTTTGATAAAACATCTAGTTCTGCACTAAAATTGTTAATTGTTGCTTACTAGATTTTTAGAATAAAAAGGTTTTAACTGAGTTGAGGTTGTGATGATCTACAACCTATTTCATATAATATTTAGTGTTATGTGAATACGCGATTGGTACGATTGGCTTCTAGGATTGGTGGTTGCTACACATAGCGACCCCTAGTTGTGGTTCGTGGCGATGTCGCGCGCGTTTTGTGCACCAAGTGCATGCGCGTCTAGTTTGTGCGCGTTAGTTACTTTGTATCGTCTTTACTTCGCGTCTATTTAAATGTTTAACTTAATAAATACTATTTGTGCGATTCTAGGATCGGTTGCAGAGTCGTCGGACGCGGCAAGGAAAGGAAAGGCCGTGATTGGATCAGATTAGCCGAGGCGTCCCGGTGAGTAGATGTACACATCTATGGAGAGATCGTCTAGATGGAGAAAGGCGCCTGATAGTTAGAATTACTAGTAGTGCTTGTATTTATATGCGTAGTCTCCTAGTCATTCATCTCATTGCATTGCATCATCTTATATATATGATATTATTGTAAGTCCACGTTACCCACCCCGGTGCTTACGGGGAGGCAGAATAGGTAAAAAAAGATTTTTAACACAAGGTAACATGGACTAGAACAAGAGGATCTTTGCTAAACAAAAACTAACAAACTAACTACAAGTTTAGCTACTCGGTTAGAAAGTTATACCTAGGTCTTGAACTCCTTCTCTTCTTGCTCCTTGGAGTGGTGTGAACGGCTCCTCCTCGTCGTCTTCTCTTTGCCGAAGAAAGATCCACCCGAAGGCCTCTACCTTGAGCTCCTACCTCAACCAAGAGGTAACTAAAGTGCTTGGCTCGCTAAACCTAGAACCCTAGAATGAGTAGAGTGAAGTCTTGATGGTTTTATCTTAAGAGTTCATGGTTCTCAACACATGAGAGATGCGAGCTTTGAGAGAAAGAGGGAGAGCTCAAACGTATGAGAGAGAAAGAGCAAGAAAGAATGGGGATCTTTTTGCAACCATACTCTCATATGAGAGAATTATGAAATAATAATAATAATTAAAGAAATTGTGATGGTTCATTTGGAATGACCATTATCATTTCACAATAAATGAAAATTGCACGAATCAAGAAGCATCTTTCATGTGAAATGATGATGGTCAAAATGTCAACTAGAGTCAACCGGTCAACCAAAGTCAAAAGGTCAACAAAAGTAAAATAGTCAACCTAACCATGGAAAAATTATCCTTAATTAATATCATTAATCATATTTCTCATTCTCATTAGGGTTTGGAAAAAGTCAACGGTTAACAACCCTAATGAGAATTCTCTGCCTCTGTCAACTGTGCATACACACCCGCATCCGAGTTCCGTGGAACACGAATACAATGAGACAAAACCAGACCCAAAACAAATACTAGGTTCTGGCTTAAACCAAATCCCGCTAGTAATAACTGCCCGGACACCAAACGTGCACAAGTGCGCGGATGTGAACGAACCCCGTCACAAAACCATGCGACCTCTACTCTGTTTTGCCCAAAGATGAATAACCTTCTGTGTGGGACTCTAAAGACTCGACACTACGCTGGCAGTGGGATTAACCACAGGCCGCAAGCGGTACTAGCTGTACGTAACGGTCCCCAGGTAGATGCCGATAAGAAGACTAATGAGGTGAACCCATCCGAACTCCTACTGAGCCTGAATGTGACAATCTCCGTACAGTCCGGTCTGTTCGTCTGAGAGTATCGCATGGAGGGCCTAGGGGGTGGTAAACGTCAGTCCCCTAATAGCAGTACAAGTCGTGTCGGAGTGTAGCCCAGAACACCCTGAGATAACACTGGAAACGCTACCAATATATCTCACTTGCCCTGGCCAGGGACTTTATGTAATGGCTTTCCTAGACACAGCGCGATATCAACCCCCAATACCGGGAAAGACGAATCCTGTCTAACCGTCACTGCCTCCAAGTGCTTCGGGACTGCACCCAACTTCTACTTGTTTGCACGACTCATTTGAGCCGTGGTAGGGTAGCAATCTAAGAACAGTGGGAACACACTCTAGGCGAAGTGACAGTGTCAAGTCAGCGGACTAAGCTGTACTCATGTTACCCGGGAAATGTTAACTGACGATAGGCATAGTACCAACCAACAGTTCCCAGCGAGTCCTGTCCAGTGTACTCGTAACCTAATGAGCACATGCATACTATCTCCAGTACGACGTACTGATGGCTGTGGGACAGACCATCTCCCCTCCTGGGATGAGAAGCGTATACACTATTCTACTCTGGAGTATCGATGCCCTGTCTCGATAATCCTACAACTAGGGACCTGTATAAGGATATGCTTGTAGATTACCCAGCACCCACTAGTGTGACTGCCATCACAACGCTGGTAATCAAGCAAAGATCCTAAGGGCTTCACTAAAGTGTATATGCGATATGCTAAAAGAAACACATGCACACAGTAAAGTAGAAACAAACCAAGTAGCATACTACCATTTTGAGCAAGATTGTCTATACAACTGTGAATATCCCAAGCTTCCATTAAGTAATATACAAACTAGTATGATACAGTAATGGCCTCTAGGACATATAAACGAACAATTATCTCATAGGACACTTGCACCATTACCATTGGTTCATACCGCATGTGCACTATTTATGCGAACACACACGCCATTGGTAATTGATATGTCACGAACACTATAGAACTTTCTTAAATCAGTATCTGAGCATTTGCATTATATATGATATGTAACTTGTAGTTGTATATTCATTTCATCAGGATGGATACGTAGGATTGCTAGTCATATGTATATACCTCATTGCATCATCATTGATGTGTAGTTTTCTAGTCATACATCATATTTCATATTATTGATACCATAGACATTCATCATCGCCGACATGTTCATATGTTGTGATTTTTCTTGGATACTTCAGTGTTTATGAGATTTATGGATTTTGGGGAAAACCGCAAGAATTTAAGAAACCAATTATCATTTTAAAAATGCAAGTTGCGGTATTATCGTGATATGATGTATATGTCGTCCACCATGAGTTTTCCTGATTTCTGTTGGTTTTCGAAACCCGATTCTAGGAGTAGGATGAACCGTCTTGGGTACATGGTGGACCCGATAAGGTACCCCGGGGCGAGAAATTCGTATGGATGACGATGGGCTTGGCAGGGGGGAATGACCTACCAGTGATGTCTGGCGCGGCGGATATCCGGAGGATACCGACCGTAGTCATGAGATTTGATGATATGGGCCGATCCAGACTGACAGAGCCCGAGATATTGAGGATATTGTGTCGATGCTTGACACGGACTTTTCTGTCGATTTCACTGATGATACTCCAGTTTTTATTATACAAAAGTTTTACTGAGATAAGGATACGGATCTTCTTATATCAGTTATATCTGGATTTCGTATTGATTATCCATTCATATTGCATTCATACTAGCGTATCGCATCATATTGGTATATGTAGGTTGTGATGCATTTGCGTGCATGGTTACGATAGCCTTATTAGATGTTACTTACTACTCACGAGTTGGCAACTCACCCCCGTTGTGCCACAGTATCTTGCAGGTCTAACCCGTCAGCACAGTAGCGGCGGGCATACTTCCTCATTTTGCTTCATTTGCTTTGACTTGCAGCTTGCTCATAGGTGGGTTACGAGGATATATTATTCCCACCTTATGTATTATTATTGTATCTAGTACACTCTATATACCTTATCTACCGTTTTCCATCAGTTGTATATTGGACTTAGGTGTTGAGCTTGTGAGATTTGTGTTAGTTATATGTATGCCTTAGAGGCCATTACTGTACATACGAAGTATATTGTAGTGGATGTTGGGACATATATAGGGAGGACTTTCTTGCTCGACATGATAGTATGCTATCTGGTTACTCTTTACCTTAACGTGTATATTGATTGTCTCTCTGTTACATATTGGTAAAGCCCTTAGGATGTGTACTTGACTGCGTGGACTATGATGCGGATCATACTAGTGGGGACATGGTAGTCCATAAGTACATCCTTCAAGGTCCCTAGTCGTGGGTGTATCGAGACGGGGCATCGATATACCAGAGTAGACTAGCGTATACCTTCTCGACCCATACAGATGGGCGATGGATGATCCCATATCCATTGGTGTTTGACATCAGAGATGATATACGGGTGCTCAGTGGAGACTGGGTACACTGGACGGACTCGCCGAGAACTCCCAGATGGTATTATACCTTACGTCAGATGGCAGTTCTCTGGTGACACTGGTACAGGTTAGTCTGTTGACCCGAGATCGTCATAGAGTCTTGTATGATTCCCACTGTGCTTTGATTTCCACCTTACCACGTCCAAGAGGGCGTGCAAAACGGTGGCTTTTGGGTACAGTCCCGAATCACATGGAGGCAATGAGCGATAGGAAGGGATTCGTCTCTCCCGGTATAGGGAGTTGATTTTGCACTGTGTTCGATTGGCTATAACCGTAAATCCCTGGACAGGGTTGCTGAGATTTACTGGTAAGTGTTATCAGTAGTATATCGAACTGTTATAGACCTCATATCGACACGACTTATCGAGCTACTGGGGTCTGACGTTTACTACCCCTAGGTGAAATATGCGACATATCAGACGACGAGACCGGACTATACGGTATGTGTTACTGGTTGGATTCACAGGAGTGTGAGCGGGCTTGCTCGTCGATCTTCTGATCGCTCAATACCCGGGTGGTCGTTACGTTTAGCAGAACGCTTACGGCTTGTGGGTGTTTGATATGATCATCACCTGCTGCCGGCGTATTGACGAGTCTTTAAAGTCCTACACAGAGGTTTCCTGGCTCAAGCGAAACGAAATAGGAGCGCATATGAGATATGTGCGGGACTGAGAATAATAACAGTATGTGATACTGTATTTGATTCTCGCGATTTGTAACATTGATCGGTTATATGCGATATAGCCGGGTTATCGGATCAAGTGTTGATTCGATAAGTTGTTACTATTGATATGAGTCGGTTATATGCGATATGACCGGATCGTTAAATCAAGTATTGATTTAATGATTTAATGTATAATTATATATTAGATATATTACTTTACATTAACTAATATTGGTTCACCTAAAATGGATTTTCTCACTTGATGTGCACATTGTATATATGATATAGTTTTGTGCACTAGCTTGTACCATGTTTGATGATACATGATAGTTTGTGTGTATGATTAAACCATGGTTGTGTTAATGGTTAGGGTTTTGTTTATTTACTTATTCAATCATTTATTTATTCATTTGGAAAGATAAATAAAATGGTGGCTTATTTTGTTTCTTTCATGAAACTTCATGAAGTGATGAAAGCTTGACCATTTTGTTTGTTTCCATTAACCTAACCATTCAACCTAACCATGGTTTATTCTCTACAACTAACTATGGTTGCCATTATGATAAGTATCATATTATTTCTTATTTTAGATATACTTATCATATTCTTTTCTTCTTCTTCTTCTTCATCGACAAGAAGAAAAGCTTGCAACCTTTAATGGCAACTTGAGAAAAAGAGTGAGAAATCCAATTCTAAAGTGAACCCACTTCCTATTTCTTCATCCTCTACCACTTGCCATGTAGTATAGGGTGTTTTCTTCACAAGTTTCTTGACTTGGTGAAGTTGGAGCTTGATCTTGTGTTGCCTCGACGACCTAGCCCGATCATTCTTTCGATGAAACCACCGCGAGAGTCCGGGGTCCGATGATCGCAGCAAGGGGACTTCATCACGGAGCTATGGAGGTGGAGCACCGGATCTACAAAGGTTGTATTTCCGTTCACTTAGTTAAGTTGTTAACTAGTTGCATGTAGTTATCGTCTAAACTCTAGTCAACGATCCGTATTAGGGTTTCTCGGCACTTGTAAAATTTTGAATTTGGCATGGTTGATGCTTGTGAAACCTCATTAGTGTGCCTAGGAACCCTACAATTTGTATGTATTCTGTTTCTGGTGTCGATGCTCACTTGAGCCGACGTGGAGTTTTCTTATTTCTTGTTCTCAGATACTTATCTTATATTATGATGATTTAGATATTGCATGTGGTTATGATTCCGCCTTTGGCGAAGAGCTAGCTCCCGCTTGGGGATGCCTTTATTCATTACTTAATTATATTCTTGTTTTGTACCCGTTTGGGGCCAGTATTTCAAAGGAAACTCTGCCGAAATTTTTATAAGAACTTGAGCTTATTATAAAGACTTTCAAAGTGATTTTCTTTGTTAACTTAACTTTTAAACAAGTTTTCCTTCACTCTATTTTCTTTAAATGGTTTAGATTTCTCGGTTTTGACTTACTTAGATTACGTTAGGCCTCTAGACGTTGCGTAATTTAAGTGCCAGTCACGTTCCACATATTCGGGTCGTGACACGCGAGGACTACGAAATGGAGCTTTAGAAGAGAAGGACATGGTCTACAAAGGTTGTAAACATCCATCTCTTAGTATAGTTTGTTATATCATGCTTAAAACCATAATCATCTAGTTTAAGATATTGGTTAGTGTTGATTAGCACCCGGATATTTTTAAAATGGCATGCTTGATGCTAGTAAAACCTAGTGGTGGTGCTAACATACACTTTCAAAAAGACTGAAGGACACGGATCATTCGGTATAATCATTCTTAACTCTCTTTATGTTTGCTAGCTTTTAGGGTTTATGGTTCGATCCGTATTATGGAGTTGTTCTAGCGCCAGTTTACAAAATTTTTGTTGCGCAATCGGCCACGGATTGATGGCCAGCGCACTGGCATAACACAACATGGTATCAGAGCCAACCCATAAACCGTATACTAGAAGTTTAAATGATGTTTGAAGTATCGAAACCGAAACAACTCCGAAACAATACGCGATATATTCCAGTTGCTGTCGAATTTTCAGAGTCTTCTAAAATTTTTTTAAACAATTGCAGTAGGCTATTTATGTGATAACTAGAACACCCTCAAAACACGAGCCCCGATTGCCAAAATTTCGCCGGTGAGATTGAAGAAAAAACCGGCATGGCCGGTCCTGTACTTGAAATTTTTTGTGTGTTCTGGTCTCTGGAATATTCGACTTTTGGTATTGTTTGTTTTTTCCCAGATTGCATATTGTGTTATCTTTGGTTTGGAGGCAATACGGAGTATTTCGAAGTCGCTATTTTTAACACTGTTTAAAAGTTTTCAGTACATGGATTACTATCTACGACCGTGAATGTCATCAGAGCGATTCAACTCGTCTAATTGCTATATGTATTTTAGACGGGTTTGCGAACATGACATTCATGTTGATATTCTGTGTTGTGCTGTGGTTGAGGTTGGATTGTCGTGGTGGATAGCCAGTGGTGCAATGATAGTTGTACAGTTCAGCTTCATTTGTACATTTGATATTGCGGGGCGAGCGTCCGACATGTGGACTGCCGTCTCTGCCAGTTTGTATATTATTTGTTTGGGGCACGACCGGGTTTGGGGTCGATGTCACCATTGTATATATATATTTTCATTTTCTGTACTTGGATTACCCCGCGGTAGAGTGCTCAAATAGCCGGGTTCTAGAGGGCAACGGGCCTGCATCTCATGGCGTTGAGACGGAGGGGGCCTCACTCTAGAATTGGTGGGCTATTCGACGCATCCATATGGGGTACATGTTGACTCACGGAAGGGTGCCCAAGTTACCGGATTCCGTGAAGTGCTGAGTGGCCCATTCACGTTGTTGATTGGGGCTACCTCACTTCTCGGATTGGCGTGTAACTTGCTGCACTCATAGGGGTCTAGGTTTTCATTGCACAGGCTATCACACGACAGGGAACGTCGGGTCTCATTTGCGGCTTAAATGAAACCCGAGGCTCAAAGTTTATCCAGCATTCTGTGTTGCTTGCTGAGATTCTGTTATGTTGCTTATATCATGTTAGGGACGAATGTTATATATATTTATATATATAATAGTAGATGTTGTATATGTTTTGCATCCGCGCTAGTCCAGCCCCCGCTCTGCCGTTAGTTAAGTAACCTAACGGTGCTTGACGAGACCTCGTGGCGAATACGGATGGCATATACGTATATTGTATTTTCGTTCTTTTCTGGTGTGATATGCTTTAATTGATGTGACTACATTAATTCTGATTAATGCAAGGAAAAGAAACCTATATGATATTGTTGGAACCAAGTTTTTTTAAAAATGACATTACAGACGTTTCCTTTTGCTTTGCACAGTGGTATTCGGTTATGAATATCCACCACCTCATTCGACGAGGCAAGAGCCGAGATCCCTTCACAGGGAGTGACCTCTTGGGCAAAAGTTTGCGTCGGTGTAATAACTTCACTATAGTCGATTCTTTTGCTTTGTATGGTGGTATTCAGTTAGGAATATCCTGCACCTCATTCGATATGGAAAGAGCCGAGATCCTTTCACAGGGAGTGACTTCTTTAGCAAAAGTTTGCGGCACTATATATTTGTAAAACCACTCGGTTCTTTTAACGATATCAAGTTCATTACGTTAACGGTTTTTTTGCCAAAAACCGGCCGTAACCCTCCGTCGTTTCGAATAAGAAGCACATAGTATTCATGCGGTGTTTGTTGGCCAAAGTTAAGGCATCGTGTATGGTAGCTGTGTGTTGCTTATTCGTAGCATAGATATATGTATTGGTTTAGGACAGTCGTACCACTTTGTTGGCCAAAGTCAAGGGTGTATGCGGGTGGGTCTAAATTAATCAGGATAATGACGGGTAGAACTTGACTTGCGTGTATGATTTGTTGGCCAAAGTCAAGGTCATAAGCGCTTGGGGAAAAAACCATAATGGGAGTTTCAAACATACAAGAAACTTGTCAGGCATGCGCATACCTTCTGGAGTATGGTGACTTGAGTGGCTTCCATCAAGTTATCATGCGATGATAGTTGGATCCCGATTCCCACTGAAGAGTAGGTGTTACTCCTCGAGTGATTTTAGATGAACCCGACTAATTCCCTTTTTAGGGTTTGAAGGAGAATTCGAGGAAACAATGGGAGTCATCCTGTTTAGATAAAGTGATTAACCAATCTAATCTAGGTTAGAGTGCATGCTGAGTGTTTTTTTTCTCTCTCTCTTTGGCAACGACCATGGCCTGACCTTAAAATTCATGAACCAAGTTAACCGAACTTTCTTAAAACGCTTTGGCTTTTGGATTGTCACGGAGTCGCATATATCATTGCCAATCCTACATCCCTTTTGCATTTCTCCAGAACACTTCGTATCACTACGAAAATCTATATTTCTTGGATATTCCATCATATAGTTACATACGAACTCGAAGGAACTTGTTCCAGTTCGATCATAGATTATGGTTCTCAAGAAATTGAATAGGATTATTCGGTTGACTTTTCCCTTTACCTTCTCTCAGGTTGCGAGAGCTCCTGGTGTTAGGAGAGTATACCTATTGTGCTTATTGGATAGTCTTCTTCCAAACCATAGGCAGGTGCCGAAAGGTAGGGAAGGAAGAAAACTAATTAGCCTAAGTGTGGTGTACAGAAAGTAATAAGTAAAGACATATAATGAGATTAGAGTAAAGGCAAAGGAAATTGCGACTACTATCATTCACGACAAAACCGTGTATACCCCTGCCACTCCTACTTCACCTTTGGGTTTCTCCAGAATACTTCGTATCACTACAAAGATCCATATAGCTTGGATATTCCATCGTATAGTTACATACGAACTCGAAGGAACTTGTTCCAGTTCGAGGATGGATTTTGGTTCGGGAGAAATAGAATAGGATTATTCAGTTGTCTTTTCTCTTTACCTTCTCTTAGGCTGCGAGGGCTCCTCGTATTAGGAGAGTACACCTATTGCGCTTATTGGATAGTCTTCTTCCAAACCTTAGGCTGGTGCTGAAGGGTAGGGAAGGAAGAAAATCAATTAGCCTAAGTATTGTGTACAGAAGCTAATATGTAAAGAAATATAAAGGGATTGGAGTGAGGGCAAGGAAATATACGGTTACTGTCATGAATCAGGATAGTGGAAGAGGCATTACTAGGAATACCTGGCTACCCTTCAAAACATTTTCATGTTTCAGTTTTACTGTGCGGTGTTAAGTGAAAATTGTTTTCCCAATTAGATTCTAACTCCAGGGTATGTATTTACCAGATTTGATTCTCACAACTGTATGGCGTTATAGATTGTGAGTAGGAGTAAGATATTAGGAATTGGGTGATAAGATCCTCAATATATATCAGAATTCTTTGTAATTGATGATATTTGAGGAAATCACCCTGGTTTTGCCTGACGGCAAATATATCGTTTTGAATATCCATCATTATGCACCAATTTCAAACTGATATATCTGTACGTTTCTTTTATAAAGTGAGATATAACTTTTTGAAATTATGTCTATGAAATTTATCTATATCAGTTGACGATTAGGTAAGGAACATTCAACAACGGTGTAATTCTTCTTAACCATAGTACAGTTTTCAACCTTCGACGCCCATGATTTGAGTTGTTAAACTCAGTGGACTTATACAAAGTATTGTATGTTGTCCGATGTCCATAAGGACAAAGGGGTTGGTACTCGTACTATATTCTGTTTACTCATGACTTCTTTAGTTTTAGACAAGTATTTCATTGAAATATGATCAGTCGAAAATACTGCATCTTTTAACCGGCAATTTCCCTATCATCTGCACTCATTTAGAAATGTACGGTATTCATATTTCACATATTAGAAAATCAGTCGTTAAATATCAGATTGCATGTGTTAGACTCTAAAACCGGCACTATAAAGGAAATTGACCGCATTTCATGGCATCGCATTATCCCGATATTGCGCAACACTTGTCTTGAGAATTTGCAGGAACAAAAGCCAGGATCATGAAAACGGTGCTGATCAAACATTACGTCAACTCAATGATTTCAGATCTGGTAGCAATTCAGAAGGCAATATAAAAATCAACATATCAATGAAAGGCCCAAGTGTCAACCCAAGACCACTGCAAAGAGCCCAAGCCCCAAGGAGCCTACATGGCCGCGGAACCGCGGCCGGAGCAGCCTTGTGCCGCGGTTCCGCGGCGGCCTTGACACATCATCATCTCAAATTCAGTGCATAACTCCTACCTCACTTCCAGAAGCTCTTCAAGACACTTCAAGTTCCAGAAGACTCCAGAGGCTTCTGCCAGATCAGCAAACTAGGGTTTCTAATGCTTAAACAACCCTAGCTTAAAGCCTAAGCTAACTCCTAACAAACACTTTCTAGAAGCTCATCAACAAACTTTTGGAGGGAATTGTAATTTCAAACCTAGACCTAGGGTTTTGGAAGTCTATAAATAGAAGCCTAGACCTAGGGTTAAAAAAATCCCCAATTTATGCATTCTATCATCTAAAATCTAAAACCATTCTATCTCTTTACCTTCTTCTTCTTCCACAAGCCTAGTGACAAGACTTGTGTGAAACCCTAACCCTAATTCCAATCAAAAGCCAAGATCCCGAGTACCCAAATAAGCAAGAAGCCCTTCAACCTTTAGGAGCGGAGCCGATCTTCAACAGAGCAAGTGGTCCAAGCCGATCCGCATCCCACGGAGAAAAGCGAAGCCAGAATCGACTATCTAGTTCCTTCCTGTTGTAAATTCAAGAGAGTTGTAACGAAAATTGTCGATAAATAAAGGTGAAATTCTTTTATCTTGTTTACTTTAAATTCTTGCATCATGATTCGATCTCAATTTATAATTGTAGTTTTTGTTGTGATGTTTGAGTAATACTTCGCTCGTCGAGGAGTCGAGACGATCAATAGAATGATGATGTAACATATCTTAAAACGATTCTTGATTCCTACGAGTTTTGTAAATCCTAGCAAGTTCAAGAATCGACGACCTAGTTTCGTTGCGATGCTTTCTTGAATGTTATCGCTCGAAATTGGGGAGTTACGATCGTTTCTTCAAATTGCTAGAGGCTAGAAGGTGAATGATATGGATGAAAGAACAAGGGTTAAATGATGAAACCCTAGTTTCACGAGAAAACCCTAACTCTCGTCGATCATCATCAATCTAGTATCAATCCTTCGAAGGACAAGAATACGATATCTTGAGATTACATCACGTCTATAGATCCGATCAATTCCTGCGAGCCTCATTTAGATTCTTGACGTTTGGTTGGAAATATCATCGAAACCCAATTCTCGATTGTTTATCATTTTCTTGATTCTTGATTAGACTAGTGACACTTGAATCAATCGATAAAATCTTGAATCATGTTTTCTTTTCTTTTCGATTAACTTTTCAATTCAAACAAATCAAACATAGAAACGAATCGCACAATCCCTTTGGACGATCCGCACTCACTTACAATCTACATCCGACACCGTAGTTGATTGCGGTCAAATATAATTCTTTGATTGTGACCTATATTCAATTTCTAAACACACACAAAGAAATGATCAATCAAATGGCGCCGTTGCCGGAGATCATTTGATTTGATTTACACAAACAAGAATTCTTTTCAATCAAATGGCGCCGTTGCCGGGGATTACACGCTAATTCGTTTTATATTGAAGTTTGAATTGAAAAATTTATTTCATTGTTATTTTGAGATCAAAATTCGCGCAAAATCTAAACGATTTGTTGTGGTTCATTGCAAGGAAATCTGGAGCTGTTGTGCAATTGAAGAAATTTTTTTGGAAATTTCTAGAGAGCTGGCGAAATCAACAGCAGCTTGCTGTTGAAAATTGAAGCAGAAAGCAGCACAGACGGCCGCCCATCCGCGGTCTAAGCCGCTATTTGCCGCGGTTCCACGCCTTGGTGAAGCGCCGTCGGTACAGAAATTTCACAGTAAGCTTCTTACTTTCTCCTCTTCTCCTTTCTCTGCTCCAACTAATAAATTTCTGCAGGCTTCTTTGCAAATAATCGCAGCTCGCAAATTGCAAAATTAAATTTGTGCGTGTTTTTGTTTCTTGGTTGTTTGTATTCTAAATACGGATATTAAGGGGCACGGCCAAATTCAAATTAGGTGGGGATTTCATTACCCTTCCTAGGCCCCCGAAAATCACAAAACTTGCAGCCGCATTGTCCTACATTAACTAAAAAAGATCTAGAGATGACTCTAAGGACCGTCGCGCTCACTTAGGACAGAAGAAGGCCGTGGGTAATTCATTGCTTATCCGCGTTTCTCTTATGTTGTTTAGGAAAGTGTGTCGAAGGCTAGTGGTTACTTAATTAGGCCCACTACTTACGTAGTGGAGAACCTCCCACTTACCTGGCACTTACCTGGCCACAGGAGAGACAAAGAGTTAGTGGAGGATTTTATCCTGCGTCTTGTCTTCTGGCAGTTAGGAGCAGTCTAGAGATCTGACCTAGGCGACTCTTAGAATTAGCTTTTGTGTGCTGCATTTGTTGTGTCGCATCATTTTTTAAAAAATCCGTATCTTTTTCAAAGCAAACACCGCATTCATTCATTACCCCTAATTATAAGTCAACGCTGCCACTTGTACTAACCCTTTTTAGTACAAGATAGGCTGGACACGGGATTCTAGTGCCCGTTTAGTCCACGTACACTTTATCGACTCCGAAGTCGATATTTCTCCATTTGCTTCTTCTTTACCCACTACCACACCCACATCGATGGATCCACCTCCATCAAACTTCTTTAACCCTAATCTGCCGCCGCCCGTTGGTGCGCAGAATCCACCCCGCATCTCTTTCCAAGAGAGATGATATCCACTGCGAGGTCCTCTTTCGACCTGCTTATCCATTCCACCATCCAATGGGGATAACTTTGAGATTAAACCCCAATACATCAACCTTTTACCCAAATTCCACGGACTCGAGACTGAGGGCGCTTACGTTTTCATTACCAAATTTGAAAACGTATGCGCAATAATGGGTACGTCACAACTTTCATTGGATGCTATGCGTCTACGACTTCTTCCATTTACATTGTGCGATATAGCCGAGAAGCGGCTATATAACACTACCGCACATTCTATCACGAATTGGGAAGAATTCGTCGCAGCATTCCTTAAGAAATTTTACCCAATGCAAAAGATAGCTCGAATCCGTAGCGAACTGAATCAATTTACCCGGCTCCCTACTGAACCATTCTCTAAATGCTTTGAACGTTTCAAGGATCTGTATGGTTGCTAGGCACGCGCACAAGGGTCTACGAGGCATCAACCATGCCCGAATAAAAATTTAGCCGTGCCGAACTACCCGAATACGGAACTTTAAACTAGAGATTAGGCGAAAACTATCATGTTAACAACTTTAACACTAAGTGAGAGGGATTACAACCTTTGTAGATCCGGTCCTTCACTTCATATGCTCCGTGTTGTGGTCCCTTCGCTGCGATCATCGGGTTCCGGGCTCTCGAGAGGTTCCACGAAGAGAATGACGCAACCTTTGCTTCCGATCTTCGATACTACGATGATCTACCTCGAAGTTTCTTTAACACAAGCTAACACTCATGAAATGATGTGAACACCCTCATCTAAATGGCAAGGGAAGATGAGGATGATGAAGTAGGAATTTTGCTCTATTTATTTATCATTTTCTCACTATTATTCATCACTTGGAAAAATCAAGAAAGGTTTTTCCATGAAAGAAAATGGAGGAAGAAGAAGAATAGTGTTCCATTCTCTTTTGTGATGAATAAGAAAGGATTAATATGAAGAATAATGCAACCATGGTTTACTTAACCATTGTAGAGAATTGACTAGGGTTAGGGTTTTGGGTAAAGTTAAAGCATGAGTCATGAACAAATATCTTTCACAAAACAAAACAAATCCTTCTAGAAACTTCTAGAAAGATTAACCCTAATCCGAACCCTAATCAAGTTTAAACTCCACTAAACGAGTTGCATTAGTTATCATATCATGTTACAATATTATATATCACATATATAATATTTACCGTAAAAAAATAAAATAATACAATTAACATATATCGCATATATATCAATGTATTACCCGAGTGAGAAAAAGAATCTTTTAGTGAGCAAATATTAGTTAATGTCATTTAATATATCATATATATTATTATACATTAAATTATCGAATCAACACTTGATCCGACAATCCGGCTATATCGCATATAACCGACTAATATTTATCCATACCGATTCATCGAATCAACACTTGATCCGATGACCCGGCTGATATCAAATATCGCGAGAATAGAATACGGTATCACATATCGCATTATCCTCGGTCCCACACATATCACATATGTGCTCCTACTCCGTTTTGCCTGAGTCAAGAAACCTCTGTGTAGGACTCTAAAGAATCGTCAATACGCCGGCAGTAGGTGATGATCATATCAAACACCCACAAGCTGCAAGCGGTCAGCTAATCGTAACAGCTACCCAGGTATTGAGCGCTCAGAAGATCAACAAGCAAGCCTGTACTTTCTCCTGTGGATCCAAACAGTAACACTCCCGTACAGTCCGGTCTTGTCGTCTGATATGTCACATATCTCGCATAGGGGTGGTAAACGTCAGACCCCAGTAGCTTGATAAGTCGTGTCGATTTGAGGTCTATAACAGTTCGAGAATCTACCGATAACACTTACAAGTAAATCTCAGCAACCCTGGCCAGGGATTTCCGGTTATAGCCAATCGAACACAGCACAACATCAACTCCCTATACCGGGAGAGACGAATCCCCTCCTATCGCTCATTGCCTCCATATGATTCGGGACTGTACCCAAAAGCCACCTTTTTGCATGCCCTCTTGGACGTGGTATGATGGAAATCAAAGCACAGTGGGAACCACACAAGACTCTATGACGATCTCGGGTCAACAGACTACTCTGTACCAGTGTCACCGGAGAACTGCCATCTGACGTATGGTATAATACCATCTGGGAGTTCTCGGCGAGTCCGTCCAGTGTACCCAGTCTCCACTGAGCACCCGTACACCATCCTTGATGTCAAACACCGATGGATATGGGATCATCCATCGCCCATCATATGGGTCAAGATGCGTATACGCTAGTCTACTCTGGTGCATCGATGCCCTGTCTCGATACACCCTCGACTAGGAACAGTTATAGGATGTACTCGTCGACTACCGTGGCCCTACTAGTATGATCTCATCATAGTCCCAGTAGTCGAGTACATATCCTAAGGGCTTTATCAACATGTAACATAGAGACAATCATGGTACATGTTAAGATAAAGTACAACCAGATAGCATACTATCATGTCGAGCAAGAAAGTCCTCCTTATATATGTCCTAGCATCCACTACAATATACATCGTATGTACAGTAATGGCCTCTAGGGCATACATATAACTAACAATCTCCCACTTGCACTAGGGCCATCCGTTATGGTATCGCATACCCAACAATTAGCTGCGGTTGTAGTATCTCATACTCAACCATCCCGTAAGAGTCTCTACTGGGAAAAAGGCCTTTGTGAGTGGATCCGCGCTGTTGTGCTCTGTGTCTACTCTCCTAACCTCGATCTCCCTGGAGATCAACCATCTTCATGATCAGGTGATACTGCCTAAGAGTTTTATCTGGATTTCTGATGGGACGGAAGTTCCTTGGCTGAAGCCACAACTCCATTGTCACACAATGGTGGGAACGAAGATCATCTTATGAACTTATATATTTATCCAGACTTCCTCTTTGGTAGTATCCTTGGTAACGATGCATCTTGGCTTTAATCGTCTAGTATGTCACGGTATCTAGCTTGGAACTCTTCCAATATACCGTCCCTCCACTGAGGGTATAGACAATGCCTGCGACCGACATTCAGTCGTCCTTATCACCCTGGAACCCTTCCAGTGATTCTCCCCAGGATCGATTGATACCATCTCACTACAACTAGTGAGTATCCTAACATCCAATTAGATCTATCTCATAGATCCAAAACCCCGGATTTAGGAGGTATCACTTTGATCCTATATGGAGAATCCTTGTGATAAGCGGAGATTGACCGAGCGTAGCATAGGAAACTCCTTCCCTATCAAGAGTATGTCATCCACATACTCTACGAGGATCACCACCATACTCTCTACTACCTTTTCGTATATACAAGTTTCATCAACAATTTTGATGAAGTCAAACTCTTTGACTACCACATCAAAATAGATGTTCCAACTCCGCGATGCCTGTTTTATCATATAAAACATCTTGCGCACGTTTCCGCTGCTCCCACATTCTACGAAGCCCTCTGGCTGTGTACTTATAGACGCTCTCTTCTAAACATCATTTAGAAAAGCAGTCATGACACCCAACCACCAGATATCGTAGTCATGGTATGTAGCTGTGGCAAGTAGGATCTGGATGGACTTAAGCATAGCTTTGAAAGTCTCAACTTTTCCATGCACACCAAGTAATCTTCTCAAGATATACTCGCTCCTGATAGGGATTTAACCCTTCAGATAAAGCAACCAAAGTCCATACTTTGTTGGTGTATAAGGATTCCATCTCAGATCGATAAGCACCCAGCCATTCTTACAGAGTCCCACTCCTGATGGCCAGCTCGAAACTAGTTGGGTCATCATCTCATGACGCAATCCTTGCTCCCACTGTCATAAAGAAACTGAAGTATCTCTCAGGTGGGTAAGGAACCCTGCTAGATCGGCGGAGAGGCTGAGGTTCGTTGGAAACTATTGAATCGTTTGGTTGTACCAAATCATCTGCTGTATTTTGTATAGCTGGAACCCTTCTAGTTCTACATAACAGACCTTGCCTCGAGCTTGTCCGGATTTTACTATCAGACATAGGCCGGACAACCCCAAATCTTAACAAACTTAAGATATAGGCTCTTCCCCTTCCATATCACATATGAAGTGGTAGGCAACTGATTTGATTTGAACCCTATTCAATAGGTATGCGACTTCATAAGTGCATAACACCCTAAAGGAAATAGGAAACTCAGTAGTACTCATCATAGAGCACACCATATCACATATGGTGAGTTTGCTCCGCCCCGATATACCATCGTGCTATGGTGTATACGGAGGAGTAATGCTGAGAGAGAATCTCATTCTCCTTTAGAATAGTCCAGGAATTCCGTGCTCAAGTATTCTCCTCCTTGATCTCATCAAAGGACATAATACTTATACCCGTATTTTGGTTCTCTACTTCTAACTTATATTCCGTGAATATCTCAAAAGGTTCGGACTTGTGTTTCAACAGGAACATATGTCTGAATCTTGAGAGATTATCAGAGAATGTAATGAAGTACAAAGAACCGATCTTGGCATGTGTAGACAGGGGATTTCATACATCAACATGTATCAATCCCAAAAGTTCACTAACTCTTTCTCTGTTTCCAAGAAACAGAGCTGTGGTCATCTTATCTTTGTGACATGACCGGCAAGTTTCATAAGATGTAAATTCAAACTAATTTAAATATGCATCTATATGTAACTTCAGCCAGTCGGGTCGCATTGATATGACCTAGTCTACAATACCTCAAGAAGGATTCATTCATTTCTGAACTATTCCTCTTGTGTATGTTCCTTATACTAAGAACTGTAGTTTGATTTAGAACATCAATGCTTTTAGATAACGTGCCTGAACCGATCAACTATTGATATAGGAAATGTTCAAAACATTATCCAACAATACAAAATTATATCCTTTCTTTACTAATAAAGAGACTGATATGATTTTGTATATCAGGTTCGGTATCTAATAACATTCGTTCAGAATCAATGTATTCTGGTAATACAGGGTGACAGTGACCAACAGACTTGGCTGCAACACTTGCACCGTTTTCTGTTTCATGAAACTTATCACCCGTTCTCAGTTCTCTACCTATCTGTAGCCCATGTAACAGATTACATATACGGGATCCTGATCCGGTATCTCATACCCAGGACGTAAAGGATACTGAGAAACAGTTCTCTATAATGAACACACCCGAAGATGATGCATCAACATGCACTTTCTTCGTTTGGGCGGCACGGGAAATCTGGTATTCCCCAATTTCCTGCTCTGTCTTATAACAATTATAAGTTGGAGCGGGACCAACGTTCCCCAGCTCAGTATAACAAGCGGGTTCGGTCAATATATCCGTTTTATTATCTTGATTAAGGCGTGATATGTTCGCTATCTGGAGAGAGAGAGAAGAAAACACTCAGCGTATGCTCTTGCAAGATTAGATTGGTTATCTAATATATCTAATCAGGATGTCTCCCACTGTTTTAGTCAAATCTTCCTTCAAACCCTAAAAGGAAAGACTAGCCGGGATTAATTACACGCTACAAGTTCGCCAATCTTTAAGCCAGGCCAGTGTCGGTACTTTGAGGGAGGTCCCCCGTGCTTTCGCACGAACCTAATTACAGTAAACCTCGTTTTCCCAGAGGCGTAACCCCGTTAACACCTTTCTAGACACCTACTTGATCAGCTAATTGTAATGTGTAAAACTCTCCCAGGAGTAACTCTTACTCGCAGCGGGTATCGGGATCCAACTATCTCATAGAAGGTATGCAATCTCATTGCAAATTTCAACACTTGAAATTCCCAATAATATTTTTCCCCTAGCAGCTTATGACCTTGGCTAAGGTCAACAAATCATAAGTGCTAGCCAAGTTCAACCCGTCATTTCCCGATTGAATTAAACCCACCCGCACGACCCTTGGCTAAGGTCAACAAAGTCGCACGACTACCCTAACTCAATCGCATCATATGCTTATACAGATAAGCACTAATCAGCTACCGCACACTACGCCTTCACTAAGGTCAACAAACGTAGCACGAATACTAACCATTACTTATCTGAAATGACGGAGGGCTACGACGGGTTTTTCAGAAAAACCCTTTGCGTAATGAACTTGATATCGTTGTAGAATCGAGTGATTTTAAATGGAGTGTTTTTGAGGCTTTTCTAGTTTTGCTAAAGGAGTCATTCCCGGTAAAGGGATCGTCGGTCCTTTCCTCGTCGAATGAGGTGCGGGATATATCATATATATCGCTGTACAAAGCAGAAACTATTGAAGCAATCAAAAGACAAACCGAGTTTGTAGCATCTGCCAGTTATTGCTAAAGGAGTCACTCCCGGTGAAGGGATCTCGGTCCTTTCCTTATCGAATAAGGTGCTGGATGTTCTACAAGGAACACCGCTATGCAAAGCAAGAACTGTAGCTACCATTTATTATATACAAGTTTCTACAACATCTTAGGTTTCTTTTATTTTCATTAATCTCATTAATGAAGTCCCTTTATGCTTCACAAGCATCTCTTTTGAAACGAAATCTGCAATATAACATATATCTCATATATATAATATATAAACATTCGTCTCAGGCAGTAATATGATCTCATCACAGAACATTGCAGCAGAAGAACATATATGAAATATTGGATATACTAGGACGTCCGTGTTTTGAATACGAGCCTGTATAAAACACGGATTCCACGGTCGCGATGAATAGCTAAACCCACATCCCTAGACCCCTACAAGAGCGGCAAGTAACTCTGCCAATTCTAGGGTTAGGAGACCCGGTCTCGACTCCTCGAGATGGTCTCCCACTGGACCCTAGAACCCGGTTACTTATGCTCCCCGCCTTGGGTCTACCTAATGCGGAAAAGTAAATAATATACAACGGTGACATCTTCCGCTACCTGGAAGTGCCCCAATAAAAGAATATTACATACAAATGAATTTTACATGAATGAAAAAGATAAACTCTCATCTCACATAAAACCCCCGGCTATTCAAACGCGACGATCCAATACAACATATCACAGCAACACATAATATCTCATATCATCAACGTAAGCAAGTATGCGTATCCCGATTGTCGTTGATGTATAGCAACGAAGCCGGCGATACTCCACATACTACGCTTACGGTCACAGAAAAGAAAGTGTAAAACTACAACAGTTGGAATCCGCAACCTCTTTAGACATCGCATGCCTAACCAAATGAATTCCTTAGACATCACATGCCTAACAACTATAAACCCCGCATTTTAGTCTCATTATCGAAAACTCTTTTCAATATCAAGTCGGGCAATTCAACAAGATTCCCGATTGTCTGATCGAATGCTCGTCACAAACTTTAGAAGACGGCCGCACCCCCAGATGCCGTCGACGAAGTGCACCAAGGTGGAACACCGCTACCGGGAGCACCCGAACGGATGCTTTCGGCGACGGGGTTCTCCTACAGTCACTTGGTCGGGGCTATGGAGTGAGGCTGTCTATTAAGTTTACCCGGCGAGTATCCGCGTACACTACGTGATTGCGACGGACTTTTGATCACATCAAAATTCCGTAGCAACCGATCAACTGAGACTAAACTACTATGTTTATAATATTCAAATCAGTTATCTCATAACTATTTGTGGATTCCAATTATTGTATCACATTCCAGATAAATAGAAAAAGTTAAACTTTCCGATCGAATCATCAAGCACCCAAGATTTCCCCAATATATCTCAACACTTGAAATCAGTTTAAAAACGTCCATCACATGCCACAGTACCAATGGTCCAGCCGTAGAAGGGTCAAGCCAACGCCTCACATGTGGCACGCCGTACTGCCCCAAACCCTAAGGTTCAAAGGGCAGTTCAAGACGGTCACATAATCGAGTTAAGGTTTGTTGTCTTCTAGAGGGTCCATTGAGTTACTTGCACGACTTAGAACATTCTTAAACACGAGGAAAAATCCAACTTTTGAAAAATTTTCCGACAGGGGAAAAAGTGAGTTATTGATATCCGTTCGAACTTTTTAACAGTTTCTAAAAAATTATCCGGAAAAAACACATAGATAAAATTTGATAATCCGATCGAACATTCGAATCCCCAAAATAACCCCAGAAAACTCAACTGTAGAATAAACATTAAAATTATCCAGAAAACTCACCACTGAATAAAAGAAATTACTGTGCAAAAAGAAGTCAACGAATCAACAGTTCCGCCGCGGAACCGCCGCGCCACGTGGGCTTGCGCCGCGGTTCCGCGCCGTCATGACGGAGTTAAGTCTCCGTTTTTCACAGTTTTTCTTAAAAAACCCTGCTTGATTTTCTGGATATTTTTAATATTGAAAAATCCCAGTTTTTGAAAATTGGACAGAGAGCATGGCTAAAATGGGGTTTCGGTTTCGTTCGGATTTCAAATGTCGTCTAGACTTCGCCTAAAGCTCTAGCTTGGCTCTGATACCACTGTAGGGTTCCTAGGCACGCGCACAAGGGTCTACGAGGCATCAACCATGCCCGAATAAAAATTTAGTCGTGCTGAACTACCCGAATACGGAACTTTAAACTAGAGGTTAGGCGAAAACTATCATGTTAACAACTTTAACACTAAGTGAGAGGGATTACAACCTTTGTAGATCCGGTCCTTCACTTCATATGCTCCGTGTTGTGGTCCTTTCGCTGCGATCATCGGGTTCCGGGCTCTCGAGAGGTTCCACGAAGAGAATGACGCAACCTTTGCTTCCGATCTTCGATACTACGATGATCTACCTCGAAGTTTCTTTAACACAAGCTAACACTCATGAAATGATGTGAACACCCTCATCTAAATGGCAAGGGAAGATGAGGATGATGAAGTAGGAATTTTGCTCTATTTATTTATCATTTTCTCACTATTATTCATCACTTGGAAAAATCAAGAAAGGTTTTTCCATGAAAGAAAATGGAGGAAGAAGAAGAATAGTGTTCCATTCTCTTTTGTGATGAATAAGAAAGGATTAATATGAAGAATAATGCAACCATGGTTTACTTAACCATTGTAGAGAATTGACTAGGGTTAGGGTTTTGGGTAAAGTTAAAGCATGAGTCATGAACAAATATCTTTCACAAAACAAAACAAATCCTTCTAGAAACTTCTAGAAAGATTAACCCTAATCCGAACCCTAATCAAGTTTAAACTCCACTAAACGAGTTGCATTAGTTATCATATCATGTTACAATATTACATATCACATATATAATATTTACCGTAACAAAATAAAATAATACAATTAACATATATCGCATATATATCAATGTATTACCCGAGTGAGAAAAAGAATCTTTTAGTGAGCAAATATTAGTTAATGTCATTTAATATATCATATATATTATTATACATTAAATTATCGAATCAACACTTGATCCGAAAATCCGCCTATATCGCATATAACCGACTAATATTTATCCGTACCGATTCATCGAATCAACACTTGATCCGATGACCCGGCTGATATCAAATATCGCGAGAATAGAATACGGTATCACATATCGCATTATCCTCGGTCCCGCACATATCACATATGTGCTCCTACTCCGTTTTGCCTGAGTCAAGAAACCTCTGTGTAGGACTCTAAAGAATCGTCAATACGCCGGCAGTAGGTGATGATCATATCAAACACCCACAAGCTGCAAGCGGTCAGCTAAACGTAACAGCTACCCAGGTATTGAGCGCTCAGAAGATCAACAAGCAAGCCTGTACTTTCTCCTGTGGATCCAAACAGTAACACTCCCGTACAGTCCTGTCTCGTCGTCTGATATGTCGCATATCTCGTCTAGGGGTGGTAAACGTCAGACCCCAGTAGCTTGATAAGTCATGTCGATTTGAGGTCTATAACAGTTCGAGAATCTACCGATAACACTTACCAGTAAATCTCAGCAACCCTGGCCAGGGATTTCCGGTTATAGCTAATCGAACACAGCACAACATCACCTCCCTATACCGGGAGAGACGAATCCCCTCCTATCGCTCATTGCCTCCATATGATTCGGGACTGTACCCAAAAGCCACGTTTTTGCACGCCCTCTTGGACGTGGTATGATGGAAATCCAAGCACAGTGGGAACCACACAAGACTCTATGACGATCTGGGGTCAACAGACTACTCTGTACCAGTGTCACCGGAGAACTGCCATCTGACGTATGGTATAATACCATCTGGGAGTTCTCGGCGAGTCCGTCCAGTGTACCCAGTCTCCACTGAGCACCCATACACCATCCGTGATGTCAAACACCGATGGATATGGGATCATCCATCGCCCATCATATGGGTCAAGATGCGTATACGCTAGTCTACTCTGGTGCATCGATGCCCTGTCTCGATACACCCTCGACTAGGAACAGTTATAGGATGTACTCGTCGACTACCGTGGCCCCACTAGTATGATCTCATCATAGTCCCAGTAGTCGAGTACATATCCTAAGGGCTTTATCAACATGTAACATAGAGACAATCAGGGTACATGTTAAGATAAAGTACAACCAGATAGCATACTATCATGTCGAGCAAGAAAGTCCTCCTTATATATGTCCTAGCATCCACTACAATATACATCGTATGTACAGTAATGGCCTCTAGGGCATACATATAACTAACAGGATCTATTGGTTCAATGTCCTCATCACGGCATCCCGAGATGGGATCTTTGCCGAATCATATATGAGGGCATTAACTCAAACACTAAACAGAACCTTGAAAACATGTGTCAAGGTACTTTTATGACCAAGGATCGTGGGGAGGCTTCGAATTTTTCAGAAGAGTTCGCTGAAAAATCACTACAGTGGGAGAGTGGAAGCCAACCATTGAATAAGGGTGGCGTACACCAAATAGATGTGTCCATAGGTGTTCGAGCTGAGCTGGCAGCAATGCAAAAGATGCTCAACGCTATGGAACACAAATTTTCTGCAGCCTCCCTAAATCCAATGTCGCTCCCCAAAACTGTATGTGGTTGTTGTTCTGATCCGTCTCACTTAACGGAAGAATGTCCATTAAACTCTGCGTTTCAAGGTCACGAGCATACAAATGCCGCATTTCAACAACCTAGAAACGATCCATATTCTTCCACGTACAATCAGGGTTGGAGGAATCACCCAAATTTTTCTAGGAACCAACAACAATCTCAAAACACGGTTCCAAGCCAAAATAATTTTCAAAGGGCTCTTCCACCACAACAGCAACCACTTCAAATCACTCAGCACCACTACAAGTCATAAAATTTCCAAAACCAGGTCGACACTCCTGCACAATCTAATCCTATGCAGTTGTCCTGTTCTGACGAATTCTCTCAATTCACTCAAACCATGAAATCACTTTTATCAAATTTATGTGGTGGTGTACCCGCAGGTGATGGAGTCTCCCTCTCTAAATATATGTCTTCTAGACTGATGAGGAGAGGGATTTGCATAATTAGCATATCACTTGCTTAGGAAATTGTGTCAATCATGAGATGTTAAGTACAACACCAGACATTGGGAAGCAGTTATGAACATAAGATGATGTTATTGGTATATGGTAACGGCAGCCTCATGGGGGAGGCGGTAATCATTTCAGGCTTCCAAGGTGACCTGGATGACAGAGTGACTGTTAGAGTTATAGTTTTCCCTCTTTTGAAGGGCAATATGTTGGACAGGTGGTCCAAACGGATACTGTGGAAGGCATGGCGCAGGATACTGATTAAATTCAGTGGATGATACAGTCTAAGAAGTTTGTTAGATTTGGAGTTCATTTGTGAACTGGGTCCCATCAGATATCCAGACAAATTCTAAGACAGGTATTGCTCATTTTGGGAGATAGTCTTTCTCCGCGAAGTTTAGATATATAGAGAGATAAAGATAGAAATATTGGAGCGGATCCACACACTGAGGCTATTTCTCGAACGAAATAGTTTCACAAATGAGCTTTGTGAGACTGATTAGTAGAGAAGTTTGGTGTTCGGTATCACACAGGCAGTGAGTATACGACTTTTAGGGATATGTATATTCTAAAGACCATTATTGTACATTGATATGTATATTATAGTGGATGCTAGGACATATATATAGAGGACTTTCTTGCTCGACATGATAGTATGCTATCTGGTTACTCTTTATCTTAACATGTACACCTGGTATTATTATACTGTCTCTGATATACATGTTGATAAAGCCCTTAGGATGTTAGCTTGACTACCAAGACTATGATGCAGATCATACTGCTGTGACTTGTGTAGTCTACAAGAACATCCTTTAACAGTTCCTAGTCGAGGGAGTATCGAGACTGGGCATCGATATTCCAGAGTAGACTAGTGTGTACGTTTCTTGACCCTGTAGGGGGCAATGGTTGAAACCATATCCATTGGTGTTTGACATCAAAGATTGTACACAGGTGCTCGTTAGAGAATGGGTACACCGAACAGGAATCGCCGAGAACTCCTAGATGGTATTATACCTATCGTCAGATTGCAGTTCTCTGGTGACACTGGTATAGGTTAGTCTATAGACCCAAGATCATCATAGAGTCTTGTGTGGTTCCCACTGTGCTTTAATTTTCTCCCTACTACGGCTCAAAGGAGTCGTGCAAACAGGTTGATTTTGGGTACAGTCCCGAGTCACATGGAGGCAAAGAGCGATAGGTGGGGTTTCGTCTCTCCCGATATAGGGAATTGATGGTGCACCATGCTCGATTGGCTATAACAGGAAGTCTCTGGCCAGGGCAGTTTATGAGATTTACTGCTAAGTGTTATCAGTGGCTTCTTGTACCATTATAGGCCACACATCGGCATGACTTATAATGTTATTGGGGTCTGACGATTCCACCCCCAGACTCGATATGCGAGATATCAGACAAAAAGACCGGACTGTATGGTAAGGGTTAATGTGTGTGTGTGTGTGCATTATATGAAGCATGGTAGGATTTTCTATTTTGTGAAAATAGAAAATAAGGTGGAAAAATGGGGAGATATTTAGAGTATGGAGTGAAACATGGGCTTTATAATTTGTTTTTTAGTCTTGACTCACTATTCAAGCATGGTTGCAATTTATTGTAAGTCGATGTACTTCACCCCAGAACTTGTGGGGAGGCGGAATTTTCGAAAACGATCATGTTTAAAGAACGAACATCGACTAACCGCTTATATCGAAGCTAAACTACAAATAACCGTACACAAAGAGTTTCATAACTATTGTGTTTAGGGATTATACCTAATGAAACCAGTCCTTCGTCTTTACGATCTCCTTGTTCTCCTCGGCCTTCTCTAGGTAGTAGACGATCCACCCGAGAGCAAAACTCCAAACTAAACCTCTAACTCGAGGTAACTAATCTTCTTGGATTGCTAATCAAAGAAGATAGAATGAAATAGAGTGATGCTTATGGATTGATTCGTCTTTCTAATCCTTTGATCTCAACTCATGAGGTGTAAGGATTAGGGTTTGAAGATGAGAGCTTGAGGAGAGAGAATGTGAGAGTAAATTATGAGAAAAGATTGTGAGTGTCATAACATATTATGAAGCATTCTCATTAAAGAATAAATGAATAAATGTGATGAATAAGCATGCTTCATAAATGTTAAGTGGTGATTCATTAGCATGAGTCATTAATCATTTATGGTGCAATAATGACAATGATGAATCACTCTCATGACTCACAAATCTTATCCAAAGTATATGCCACCTAAACCTCCTTAGTCACCATCTTCTAGAAGCTTCTTGCACAATTACGAGAACGCCCCTCCAATCCGCAAAAATACGGAAAAACTTTAGACTGTAAAAATCCAATAACCGGATACCAGTAACTGGCTTAAACCAAAGCCGACTGGTAAAAACTGTCCGAAAGTCGTACGCGCGTAAACGTACGTATGCGTCCGAACCCTTGTCGTAAAACCATACGACCTCTATATCGTTTCGCCTGGAATAGGAAACTCTCTGTGTGGGACTCTAGAGACTCGACTACTACGCTGGTAGTGGGTTTAACCACAGACCGCAAGCGGCACTAGCTGTACGTAACGGTCCCCAGGTAGTTGTCGATAAGAAGGCCGATGAGGAAACCCATCCGAACTCCTACTGAGTCTGATGTGACAATCTCCATACAGTCCGGTCCGTTCGTCCAGGACTATCGCATATCCGGCCTAGGGGGCGGCAAGCGTCAGTCCCCTAATAGCTGTATAAGTCGTGTCGGAGGGAAGCCCATTACACCCGAGAAACTACTGGAACCTACCAGCAAATCTCGCTTGCCCTGGCCAGGGACTTTGCGTAATGGCTCTCTGACATAGCACGATATCTACTCCCAATACCGGGAGGGACGAATCCTGTCTAACCGCTACTGCCTCCAAGTGCTCGGGACTGCACCCAACTGCTACCTGTTTGCACGACTCATTTGAGTCGTGGTAGGGTAGCAATCTAAGAACAGTGGGACACACTCGAGGCGAAGTAGCAGTGTCAAGTCTGCGGACTACGCTGTACTCATGTCACCTGGGAACTGTTCACTGACGACTGGTATAAAACCAACCAACAGTTCCCTGTGAGTCCTGTCCGGTGTACCCGTAACCTAACAAGCACCTGTATACTATCTCCAGTACGACGTACTGACGGCTGTGGGACAGACCATCTCCCCAATTGGGATGAGAAGCGTACACACTAGTCTACTCCGGAGTATCGATGCTCTGTCTCGATAATCCAACGACTAGGGACCTGAATATGGATGTGCTTGTAGACTACCCAGCCCCCACTAGTGTGACTGCCATCACAACGCTGGTAGTCAAGCAAGATCCTAAGAGCTCTATCAATACGTATACTCACATATTAAGATAGAAAAACCAAGTAGCATACTACCATGTTTAGCAAGACTGTTATATACATGTGAATATCCCAAGCTTCCAGTAAGTAATATACAAACTAGTATGATACAGTAATGGCCTTCTAGGGCATAAACACTAACAATCTCCCACTTGCACTAGGGCCATGTACTGGCATATCGAAGACCAATGATCTTGAGTAGCCTCTCGAACTGCGTCTGAGGTAGGGCCTTCGTGAATGGATCAGCAATGTTCTCTTCTGAAGCAACTCTACGAACCTCGATCTCCTGACGATCAATGATCTCCCTGATCAGGTGATACCGCCTCAAGATGTGTCTGGACTTCTGATGGGACCTTGGTTCGTTCGCTAAAGCTATAGCTCCGTTGTTGTCGCAATACAGAGGTATTGGATCAACTATGGTAGGAACCACCTGAAGTTCTGTTAGGAACTTCTTCATCCAGACTGCTTCTTTTGCGGCATCACAAGCAGCTATATACTGCGCTTCCATCGTCGAGTCAGCAACGGTGTCCTGCTTGGAGCTCTTGCAGCACACCGCCCCTCCATTGAGGGTAAAGACATAACCCGACATGGACTTGGAATCGTCCTTATCACTCTGGAAGCCGGAATCAGCAAAGGCCTCCAACATGAGGTCTTTTCCGCCGTAAACCAAGAACATCTCCTTAGTCCTCCTCAGGTACTTGAGAATGTTCTTTACTGCTATCCAGTGTTTCTCCCCTGGGTCTGACTGATACCGGCTTACCACGCTCAGTGCGTAAGCTACATCTGGTCTGGTACACAACATCGCATACATTATAGAGCCTACCGCAGAAGCGTATGGTATAATAGACATGCGTTCCCTTTCCAAATCAGTCTTGGGAGACATCTTTTTGGAGACGGTGATTCCGTGACAAGCCGGTAGATTACCGCGCTTAGAATCTTCCATACTGAACCTTTTCAGTATAGTGTCGATATACCTGGACTGCGAAAGTCCCAACATCCTCTTGGATCTATCACGATAGATCCGGATCCCCAGAATGTAAGAGGCATCACCCAGGTCTTTCATGGAGAACCTGTGTGACAAGAATCTTCTGACAGATTGTAGCATAGGAATGTCATTTCCTATCAATAGAATGTCATCCACGTACAAGACGAGGAATACAACACTTCTGGCTACAACTTTACTATATATGCACGGTTCATCTGGATTTTTGATAAAGTCATATTCTTTGACTGTCTCATCAAAACAGATGTTCCAACTCCGCGATGCCTGCTTTAGTCCATAAATGGACTTAAGCAGCTTGCATACTTTCCCGCTGCTCCCACTCTGATTGAAACCCTCTGGCTGATCCATATAGACGCTCTCTTCTAAATTTGCATTCAGAAAAGCCGTCTTTACGTCCATCTGCCAGATTTCATAATCATGGAAGGCAGCAATTGCAAGAAGGATACGAATGGATTTGAGCATAGCCACTGGAGAAAAAGTTTCGTCATAGTCCAAACCAGGTCTTTGACGAAAACCCTTTGCAACAAGTCTAGCTTTATAGGTTTCCACCTGCCCATCTACACCAATCTTTTTCTTGAAGATCCATTTGCATCCTATGGGTTTTACCCCACCTGGAGCAAAGTCCAAAGTCCATACTTTGTTGGTGTACATGGACTCCATTTCGCTTTGCATTGCATCTAGCCATCGTACCGAGTCGCCGCTCTGGATGGCCTGCTGGAAGCTAGTAGGTTCATCATCTTCTATGATGCAATCCTCTCTATCCCCGTCTATGAGAAAACCGTAGTATCTCTCAGGCGGATGAGACGGCCTACTACTCCTGCGGAGGGGTGCGGGAATGTCCTGTTCTTCTTGAACTTCCGGTTCTACCAAACTTTCAGTAGCAGTTTGTGGTTCTGGAATTTCTTCCTGTTCTATTTCGCTCCCACTTGTTTCCTTTCCTAAAAACTGATATTCTAGAAAATGGGCATTACGAGAAACAAACACCTTTTGTTCCTCTGCGTAATAAAATAGATACCCCTTGGAGTTCTTTGGATATCCCACAAACTTGCACTTTACTGATCGTGCCTCGAGCTTGTCCACATGCTGCTTTTTAACAAAAGCTGGAAATCCCCATATTTTCAGATACAGAAGATAGGGTTTCTTCCCGCTCCACATCTGATATGGAGTGGTAGGCACAGTTTTGGTAGGTACCATGTTCAAAAGATATGCCGCTGATTCTAGCGCATAACCCCAGAAAGATCGCGGTAACTCAGCATTACTCATCATGGATCGTACCATATCCAATAGGGTTCGATTCCGTCTCTCCGATACACCGTTATGCTGTGGAGTGTATGGAGGAGTAAGCTGAGAGAGAATTCCTTTCTCTTTTAGATAACCTAGGAACTCGGCACTCAAGTATTCACCACCTCGATCAGATCTAAGTGTCTTGATACTTTTGCCGGTTTGGTTTTCTACTTCATTCTTATACTCTTGGAATTTCTCAAAAGCCTCGGATTTATGTTTCATCAGATAAATGAATCCGTATCTTGAGTAATCATCCGTGAAAGTAATGAAATAGGAAAAACCACCTCTTGCATGTGTAGTCATTGGACCACATACATCGCTGTGTATGAGTCCTAAGAGCTCGCTCGCACTTACTCCTTGTCCAGTAAATGGAGTCTTTGTCATCTTTCCCTTGAGACAAGATTGACAAGTGTCATAAGATTGATATTCGAACGAGTCCAAATATCCTTCTCTATGAAACTTAGTCAACCTTCTCTCATTGATGTGACCCAGTCTACAATGCCATAAGAAAGCTTTATTTAAATCAGGAGACTTTCTTTTTAGTGTGTTCTGGACATTGAAAATTTGGAGTTGGTTTAAAACATATATTCCGTTATTTAGTTTACCTGACCTAATCAAACCATGATTAAGGTGGATGTTGACAACATCTCTTACAAACGTGAAATCATAACCTTTATTTGATAACAAGGAAACTGATATGATATTACACGTTAAGCTTGGTACAAAATAACAGTTATGTAAAACCAAAATGTGTCCACTCGTCAATCCTAGGTGATAATCCCCGACGGACGCAGCTCCCACGCTAGCTCCGTTAGCAACCTTTAGGGTCATATCACCTTCCTTCAGCACTCTACGGTTTCTCAGTGCCTGCAATGAATTGCAAATATGAGATCCTGATCCTGTATCCAATACCCAGGAAGTAGAGTTGATCGACAGACAATTCTCAATTACAAACACACCTGAAGTCGAAGCCACAGCTTGCTTCGGTTCCTGGTTCTTAGCGTTCCACGCCTTGCAATCCTTCTTCCAGTGCCCTTTCCTGTGACAATGGAAGCACTTATCCAGGCCAACTACCGGAACCGCAAACTTTTTCTTTCCCTTCCCTCCCACCTTACTAACACCTCCTCTAGGTCTGGGTGCGGCCTTCTTCTTCCTTCCTTTGGCCTTAGCCTTGGACCCGGAAGAAGATGTACCGCCAACAAACATAGCGGGTGTTTCCCCAGGTGCCCTCTGCACTCCTTAACATGTTTAGGAGTTCCGGAAGTTCAACTTCTTTTCTTTAAAGATTGAAGTTCAGGATAAACTGGGCGTAGGTGTGAGGAAGGGACTGGAGAATAAGGTCTGTATAGAGCTCATTATCCAAAGTCGTCCCAAGGTCTGCGAGCTCTTCTATATAGCCGATCATCTTTAGGACATGTTCTCCTACCGATGACCCGACAGCCAACCTCGCTCGAAACAAGTTCTTTGAGATCTCGTATCTTGCTATACGAGATTGCTCTCCATAAAGTTCCTTTGTATGGAGAAATATGCCATCAAGGTCCATATCCTCGTGCCTCCTCTGATGTTCATTGTTCATCGAGGCAAGCACGATGCACTTGGCTTTCACGCAATCTAAATCCCAGGTTTTGCGGATTTCCTTATCCGCATTGCTGGATTTGGGACCAGGGACAGCAGGTGCCGTAGCGGTGAGGACGTACCCCAGTTTGTCATAGGTCAAAGCCATTTTGACATTCCACAGCCAATCTTTATAGTTTGGCCCTGTCAGTATATTTTTCTCTAAAAGTAACTTAAGTCCAGTCATTTTCAGGGTCGCTGTAATTAGGAGAGAGAGAAGAAAACTCTTTAGCCTGATGCTCTTGCATGTTTAGAGTGGTTTTTAGTTTATCTAAACTGGATGGCTCCCACTGTTTCTCGAATCCTTCCTCAAACCATAAAAGAAGAATTAGCCAGGACTATTCTCACCGTACAATACTTGCTTAACCGTTCAGCCAGGCTGGTGTCGATACTTCGAGGGAGGTTTTCCAACGCTTTCGCGAAGTTCCTTATTTAAATAACCTCTTTTCTCTGGGGGCGTAACCCCGCTGACACTTTTCTGGACACCTACTAGGTTTATAGCATTGATCGTTAAGTGACGAATATCCTGATAAGTAGCATATACTCACAGTAGGATCGAGATCCAAATATCATCGTCTGATAATGTTGTAGGAATGCTACCAACATTCATCAAACTCAAAATGGTATGCATCTCTTTGCAAATTTCAGTTTCTTTAGAAATTCCCGATTTACATTTTTGCCCCATGCTCTTATGACCTTGGCGTTGGTCAAAATATCATAAGTCACATGTCAAGTTCTACCCATCATTATCTTGTTAATTTGAACCCATCCGTACATATCCTTGACGTTGGCCAAAATGATCATACGACTGTCCCAAACTAACTCATTTATCTATGCAACAAATGAATATCCAGCAGCTACCAAACACTATGCCTTGGCGTTGGTCAAAATACATAGCTTGAATACTACTGAATACCCAGATGAAATGACGGAGGGCTACGAATGGTTTTGGCGAAACCGTGAACGTAGTGAACTTGATATAACCGAAGGAACCTGATAGCTTTTTAAAAGGAGTGGTTAAAGCTCCGCATTTAAAAATATCTGTTTTTAAAATTAACCGAGTGGTTTCTTTTAAATTGTTCCAACGATTAAAACTTTGGTTTATTTTCTTTGCATTATAGATAATGCGTCCCATCATTAACCTATCATTGCAGAAAACAACGAAAATACAACGTCCTCTTATGCCATCCGCATTCGCCACGGGGTCCCGTCATCACCCGTTAGGTTACTTAACTAACGACAGAGCGGGGGCTGGGCTAGCGCGGGTGTAAAACATAAGTGACGTCTAAATAGCTACAATATATATAGATATTTTACATTCGTCTGACGTAATGATATACATTCCAGAACACAGATAAACTTTATTGGATTTGCAAGCAATCTGTATTTCTTTCGAGCCTGTAAGAAAAGACAGATTACACAGTTGTGATTAATAGCCATTACCCCACCCAAGATCCCTACGGGTACGGCAAACTACCCGCCCGGCAGTTTGTGTACCCCACCTTGGATCTGTCCTAGGAGTAAAAACAGTAAAATGAAATAATACAACGGTGGCTACAACCGCAACCTGGATGTGCCCCGCAAAATAATATTACAACAAATTACATTTACAACAAATGAATTAAATAATAACCCATTGCTAAACCCCGGCTATACACTACAACAGTCTAATACAGTTTATATGCACAAACAGATATAACCATTTCAGAAATGTGCAACCCCCTGCCAACCGACATACTAGCAGTTAGGGGAGGTTTACGAACACATTATACAAACACAGATATAATCCAATATGCAAATACTGTACAATTTTGATCGATTAAACATCTTTAATATTGCTCCAAAAACTGCTCTGTTAAACTGAAACCTGAGCAAAATTAAAATATTCCAGAAAACACTAAATATTACAGGGGACCCACACAAGAAATTTGAGTTCATGACTCGGCAACTCGGCCGCGGAATCGCGGCGGATCGCTTGGGATCCGCCGCGCTTCCGCGGCTCTTTAGCCGAGTCATGGGCCCAATTTTCTTGGGTGTTCTCCTGTATGTTTTTCCAGCTTTCTGCACATGCCTGAAAAATTTTAGGACATCATTTTAAAACCGACTGAAAACTGATATTTTTAGGGTTTTCCGGCTTCGTTTTTCCGTTCGAAATTCGTACAAATTTGCAATAAAGTTATTTATTGTTTAGCGAGGCTCTGATACCACTGTAAGTCGATGTACTTCACCCCAGAACTTGTGGGGAGGCAGAATTTTCGAAAACGATCATGTTTAAAGAACGAACATCGACTAACCGCTTATATCGAAGCTAAACTACAAATAACCGTACACAAAGAGTTTCATAACTATTGTGTTTAGGGATTATACCTAATGAAACCAGTCCTTCGTCTTTACGATCTCCTTGTTCTCATCGGCCTTCTCTAGGTAGTAGACGATCCACCCGAGAGCAAAACTCCAAACTAAACCTCTAACTTGAGGTAACTAATCTTCTTGGATTGCTAATCAAAGAAGATAGAATGAAATAGAGTGATGGTTATGGATTGATTAGTCTTTCTAATCCTTTGATCTCAACTCATGAGGTGTAAGGATTAGGGTTTGAAGATGAGAGCTTGAGGAGAGAGAATGTGAGAGTAAATTATGAGATAAGATTGTGAGTATCATAACATATTATGAAGCATTCTCATTAAAGAATAAATGAATAAATGTGATGAATAAGCATGCTTCATAAATGTTAAGTGGTGATTCATTAGCATGAGTCATTAATCATTTATGGTGCAATAATGAGAATAATGAATCACTCTCATGACTCACAAATCTTATCCAAAGTATATGCCACCTAAACCTCCTTTGTCACCATCTTCTAGAAGCTTCTCGCACAATTACGAGAACGCCCCTCCAATCCGCAAAAATACGGAAAAACTTTAGACTGTAAAAATCCAATAACAGGATACCAGTAACTGGCTTAAACCAAAGCCGACTGGTAAAAACTGTCCGAAAGTCGTACGCGCGTAAACGTACGTATGCGTCCGAACCCTTGTCGTAAAACCATACGACCTCTATATCGTTTCGCCTGGAATAGGAAACTCTCTGTGTGGGACTCTAGAGAGTCGACTACTACGCTGGCAGTGGGTTTAACCATAGACCGCAAGCGGCACTAGCTGTACGTAACGGTCCCCAGGTAGTTGTCGATAAGAAGGCGGATGGGAAACCCATCCGAACTCCTACTGAGTCTGATGTGACAATCTCCATACAGTCCGGTCCGTTCGTCCAGGACTATCGCATATCCGGCCTAGGGGGCGGCAAGCGTCAGTCCCCGAATAGCTGTATAAGTCGTGTCGGAGGGAAGCCCATTACACCCTGAGAAACTACTGTAACCTACCAGCAAATCTCGCTTGCCCTGGCCAAGGACTTTGCGTAATGGCTCTCTGACACAGCACGATATCTACTCCCAATACCGGGAGGGACGAATCCTGTCTAACCGCCACTGCCTCCAAGTGCTCGGGACTGCACCCAACTGCTACCTGTTTGCACGACTCATTTGAATCGTGGTAGGATAGCAATCTAAGAACAGTGGGACACACTCGAGGCGAAGTAGCAGTGTCAAGTCTGCAGACTACGCTGTACTCATGTCACCTGGGAACTGTTCACTGACGACTGGTATAAAACCAACCAACAGTTCCCTGTGAGTCCTGTCCGGTGTACCCGTAACCTAACGAGCACCTGTATACTATCTCCAGTACGACGTACTGACGGCTGTGGGACAGACCATCTCCCCAACTGGGATGAGAAGCGTACACACTAGTCTACTCCGGAGTATCGATGCTCTGTCTCGATAATCCAACGACTAGGGACCTGAATAAGGATGTGCTTGTAGACTACCCAGCCCCCACTAGTGTGACTGTCATCACAACGCTGGTAGTCAAGCAAGATCCTAAGAGCTCTATCAATACGTATACTCACATATTAAGATAGAAAAACCAAGTAGCATACTACCATGTTTAGCAAGACTGTTATATACATGTGAATATCCCAAGCTTCCATTAAGTAATATACAAACTAGTATGATACAGTAATGGCCTTCTAGGGCATAAACACTAACATTTATTATTGCAAATAATTCCATGCTTGAATAAGTGAGGAAAAGAGAGAGCCATTCTACACTTCATTCTACACCTAGCCATTTTCTTGAGTTGAGCTCCTTACACTTTAGCTCTCTCCATTTTCTTCTCCTTCTCCTCCAAGCTCAATCCCTCACATGATTTGTGAACTCTTGAGCTTGTGAGAATCCTAGTGAGCAAACAAAACCCCTACTTCACCATCCTACACTAGATTAGCATTTAAGTGTAGTGTGTTTCCTTCACTAAAGGAGTTTAGTGAAGATGTAACTTGGATTAGTTATAACATTTCAGAAAATAAAATATTATTTTTTGGGAATTTAAACAATTAAATTAATAAATATTATGAATATTTTAATGTATGGAGATTAGTTTTATATGATATTGTATAATTATATACCGATAATTTGGAAAATATTTGGAAAGTTTATATAATTATTGATTTTTGAAGGTGTTTAATTTATTTGGATATTTTATAAATATTTATACAATTAATTGTATATGAGTTTATTACTAAACTTGATTAATATTTACTAATTATGCATTAAGTTAGCTTATGTGTTATAAATGCAACATTACATGTTGCAATACACTTGTTTCATTTTTACAACCATGGCTCATTGTTTTTTTTTAAAAAAAGGTTTTGTATTTCTTTTGGTTTTAAAAATATAGAGAAAAAGAAGAAGATGTTAGTTTATATGCCCTAGAGGCCATTACTGTATCATAGTAGTTTGTATATTACTTAATGGAAGCTTGGGATATTCACCTTGTATATACAATCTTGCTCAAAATAGTAGTATGCTACTTGGTTTGTTTCTACTTCAATGTGTACTTGTGTTTATTTTAGTATATCACCTATACACATTAGTGGAGCCCTTAGGATCTTTGCTTGATTACCAGCGTTGTGATGGCAGTCACACCAGTGGGGGCTGGGTAATCTATAAGCACATCCTTATGCAGGTCCCTAGTCGCAGGACTATCGAGACAGGGCATCGATACTCCGGAGTAGACTAGCGCATGCGCTTCTCATCCCAGAGTGGGAGACGGTCTGTCCCACAGCCGTCAGTACGTCGTACTGGAGATAGTATGCGGGTGCTCGTTGGGTTACGAGTACACTGGACTGGACTCGTCGGGAACTGACTAGTTGGTATTATGCCTATCGTCAGTTGTCAGTTCCCAGGTGACATGAGTACAGCTTAGTCCGCTGACTTGACACTGTCACTTCGTCTCGAGTGTGTTCCCACTGTACTTTGATTACTACCCTACCACGGCTCAAAGGAGTCGTGCAAACAGGTGGTAGTTGGGTGCAGTCCCGAAGCACTTGGAGGCAGTGACGGTTAGACATGATTCGACTCTCCCGGTATTAGGGGTTGACATCGCGCTGTGTCTAGGAGAGCCATTACACGAGTAGTCCCTGGCCAGGGCAAACGAGATATACTGGTAGGCTTCCAGTGTTATCTCAGGGTGTTTTGGGCTTCACTCCGACACGACTTGTACCGCTAATAGGGGACTGACGTTTACCGCCTCCTAGGCCCGCCATGCGATGTATCAGACGAACAGACCGGACTGTACGGAGATTGTCACGTTCAGGCTCAGTAGGAGTTCAGATGGGTTTCACCTCGTCAGTCTTCTTGTCGGCATCTGCCTGGGGACCGTTACGCACAGCTAGTGCCGCTTGCGCTCTGTGGTGAAACCCACTGCCAGCGTAGTGTCGAGTCTTTAGAGTCCCACACAGAAAGCTATTCGCCTTTAGGAAAAAGAGTAGAGGTCGCATGGGTTTGCGACAGGTCGCATGGTTTTGCGACAGGGTTTGCTCACATCCGTGCACTTGTGAACGTACAGTGTCCGGACAGTAAACACTAGAGGGCTTTGGTTTAAGCCAGATCCTATTGTATGTATTGGGATTGGATTTATCCAGTTTGTATTCGTGTTCCTCGGAACGCGGATGCGGGTGTGTATGCACAGTTGACGGAGAGACAGAGGCGGAGGATTCTCATTAGGGTTGTTGACCGTTGACAGTTGACTATTGACTTTTTGCTCAACCCTAATGAGAATATGATATGTGATTAACAATTATATTAATTAGGTATTATGGTGACATGGTTGTTGGGTTGTTGACTTTGTTGACTTGTTGACTTTGTGGACCGGTTGACTAGGCTTGACTAGTTGACCATCATGATAACTATAGCTATCATTTCATGGCAAAGACTTTTGCTTGCTTGCTCTTTTATGCAAAATGAGTGCATGAAATGATATGGCTATGGTTGCTTAAACCATCACATAATACTTGATTGATATGATGTGTTATGATTGTTTTGGATTATGAGAGCCAAATGAGAAAAGTCTTCTCTCATTCTTTCATGCTCATTCTCTCTCTTGTTCTTGAGCTCTCATCTTCCTCCTCTTGCTCTCCCTCTCTTGACTCTATGGTTCACTTGTCTCATGAGTTGAGAATCAAGAACCATAGATAAAATCCCATACAAACTCTTCTCTACTCACTCTAGTTCACAAGGTTAAGCAAACCAAGTGAACTAGTTTCTTCAAAGACCGAAGAAGAAGCCAAAGGTAGAAGCTTTCGAGGTGGATCTATCTTCGGCGCAAGGAGACGACGGAGTGAAGGCGATCCGGACGACCATCAAAGCTTGAAGACGAAGGAGTTCGAGAAATAGAAAGGTATAACCCCCTAACCGAGTAGTTAGCAACTCGTAGTTAGGTTGTTAGTTAGATGTTTAACAAAGATCCGGGTTTTAAGTCCATGTTACCACCTCTAAGAAAATCGTTTTTTATCAAATTCCGCATGCCCGAAAGTACCGGGAGAGGTAGCATGGACTTACAGTGGTATCAGAGCCTAGTTAAACTCTATCTAACATGTTAGCAAAGTAGCTAGAAGATCGATCAAAGAAAAAGTCACGAAACGAACCCGTATCGCCAAGTTTCTGCCGATTTTTTATTCTGCTCAAAAGTTGATAATTTTCATCTTAAAAATCGGCTCAAGCTTTTGTGTGAACACCCACCAAAATTGGTCCAACGATCGAGTCAAAGCGCCGCGGATCCGCGGCCGAGTTGACTCGGCCGAGGTCCAAGTTTGGTGCAGTGTTTTACTGGGGTTGTTTTGGGATTTTTGGAATATATATTTTCTGCCCAGATTTTCCAGAATGAAAATTTTATTTTTGGGGTCCTGAAAATCCGTATTTTTGATCGAACTTCTAAAAGACTTAAGCTGACGGGTTTTTCTGTAATGTGATATTTGTATTGAACGTCTGCTAATCGCTATATGTCTATTAGTGGGGGTTATACAAATCTGTGATCTGTAATGTTGCTGGAATGTGTATATGAATTCATTGGAATGTCGCGGGTGAATAGCCGGGGGTTGTGAGACGAGAGTTTTCTTTTCTTTCATTTCATATAAATTTGTAAATTGATGTAATAATTATTTGTATGACCTCACAACCGGGTCGGGGTTGTAGCCGTCATTGTATAATTTCTTTTTACTGTTTTTGCTCCTAGGATAGACCCATTGAGAGGGTGCACAAACTACCGGGTATGCCGAAGTGCCGAGTGGCCTGCTCACGGGGATGAGGGAGATTGCTTCGCTTCGGGTACTTGGCGGGTAGTTTGCCGCACCCGTAGGGGTCTTGGGTGGGGTATTGGCTATTCACCGCGACCGTGTAATCTGCTTTTCGTTACAGTCTCGTAAGAATTGCGGATTCCTAGTATATCCAATGTATTCATCTGTGATCTGAAATGTTTATCATTGCAGTATATCTATATATGATATTATTTAGGCGTTGCTTATGTTTTACAGCCGCGCTAGCCCAGCCCCCGCTCTGTCGTTAGTTAAGTAACCTAACGGGTAATGACGGGGCCCCGTGGCGAATGCGAATGGCATAAGCGTACGTCATATTTTGGTTGTTTTCTGCAATGGTATGATTAAATGATGGGACGCATTAAAAGAACTAATGCAAGTATAACACGCATTAAAAAAACTAATGCAAGTGAAACACACATTAAAAGAACTAATGCAAGAAAATAAACCAAGTATAAGTCGTTGGAACACTTTCGAAAAACAACTCGGTTCTTTTCAAAACAAACTTTTAAAATGCGGAGGTTCAGCCGCTCCATTTAAAAGCTATCTCGTTCCATCGACTAAATCAAGTTCACTATGTTCATGGTTTCGCCAAAACCATTCATAGCCCTCCGTCGTTTCATATGAATATTCAACAGTATTCAAGCTGTGTTTGTTGGCCTTAGTCAAGGAACAGTGATTGGTAGCTGGTGGATATTCATATGTTGCATAGATAGATGCGTTGGTTTGGGACAGTCGTATTACTTTGTTGGCCATAGTCAAGGGTATATACGGATGGGTTCAAATTAACCTGGACAACGACGGGTAGAACTTGACATGTGACTTATGATTTGTTGGCCTTAGTCAAGGTCATAAGAGCATGGGGCAAAAATCAACATCGGGAGTTTCATAAGTACTGAAACTTGCTAGCGTTGCATACCATTTGGAGTGTGATGATTCTGGTAGGATACCTTCGGTTTCGTCACGCGATGATATTTGGATCCCGATCCTACTGTGAGTATATGCTACTCCTCGGGAATTTCTCACTTAACGATCAATGCTATAAACCAAGTAGGTGTCTAGAAAGGTGTTAGCGGGGCTACGCCCACAGGGAAAAGAGGTTATTTAATTAAGGAACTTCGCGAAAGCGTTGGAAAACCTACCTCGAAGTACCGACACCAGCCTGGCCGAACGGTTAAGCAAGTATTGTACGGTGAGATTGATCCTGACTAATTCTTCCTTTTTGGTTTTTAAGGAGGGATTCGAGAAACAGTGGGAGCCATCCTGTTTAGACAAACTAAAAACCACTCTAAACTTGCAAGAGCATCATGCTAAGTGTATTCTTCTTTCTCTCTTAAATTGCAGCGACCCTGTGACCACACCTAGGTTACATCTAGATAATAAGATGACTGAACCTGACTGTTATGACTGGCAAAGGTCTGTCAAGATGTCCATTGCCCATGACAAGCTGGGACACTTCTTAACTAATCAAATCCCTGCTGTCTCAGGTCCAGTTTCCCCTGTCACGGATGTTTACATCCGCAGGACATCGGAAAAGGATTGTGCGAAAGCCAAGTGCCTCGTGTTAGCCTCAGTTGATGGTGCAAACCAGAGGCAGCACGAGAAGATGGACTCAGTTTCTATCTTCCTCCATAACAAAGTTTTATATGGAGAGCAATCTCATATCGCAAGATATGAGACCTCGAACGAATTGCTTCAAGAGAGGTTGGCTGACGGGTCATCTGTAGGGGGCAACATCCTTACAGAGACCAGCTATTTTAAGCTCACGGACCTGGAGACCACGTTGGAGAATAGGTCAAGTACTGACCTAATTCTACAGTCCCTGCCCCCTGCTTATACCCTGAAAGAAAACAGGTAAGAAAAAGGAAAAGCAAGGGCAAAAGTTTCAAGACTGGATATAGTAAAAGAGGGACGTTCCTATTGTAACGGGAATGAACTATGGCAGAGAGATTGCAGGGCTTGTAAAGCCAGTAGCCAGAATTCGAAGCATGTTGTCGCTTCGGCTTCGAGTGTGTTTGTAATTGAGAACTGTTTGTCAGTTAACCCTACTTCCTGGGTATTGGATATCGGATCAGGATCGCATATCTGTAATTCGTTGCAAGGTCTGAGAAACCGTAGGGTTATCAGGAAAGGTGATATGACTCTCAGGGTTGCTAACGGAATGAGCATGGATGCTGTATCCGTAGGGGAATATCACCTAGGACTGACAACTGGGCAGATATTGATTCTGCGTGACTGTTTGTATGTACCAGGTGCGACTTGTAATATCATATCTGTATCCTTACTTTCTAAGGAAGGATATGATTTTTCTTTTGTAAGCGATGTAGTAAACATCCACCTAAATCAAGCATTGATTGGGTCAGGTACATTAAATAACGGTATATACGTATTGAATCAAGCTCAGATATTCAGTGTCTAGAACACACTTAAAAGAAAGTCTCCAGAATTAAATCAGGCTTTCTTATGGCATTGTAGACTGGGTCACATCAATGAGACACGGTTGACTAAGTTACATAAAGAAGGATACTTGGATCCGTTCGAGTACCAGTCTTAAGCCACTTGTGAATCTTGTCTCATGGGAAAGATGACAAAGTCTCCGTTCACTGGACACGGGGTAAGAGCGAGCGAGCTCTTGGGACTTATACACAGTGACGTGTGTGGTCCAATGTCTACACATGCGCGAAGCGGTTATTCATACTTCATTACTTTCACAGATGATTTCTCTAGGTATGGACATGTCTTCTTAATGAAGCACAGATCCGAGGCCTTTGAGAAATTTCGGAAATATAAGAATGAAGTAGAAAAACAAACATGCAAAAGTATCAAGATCCTAAGATCGGATCGAGGTGGTGAATACTTGAGTGCCGAGTTTCTGGACTACTTAAAATAGAATGGAATTCTCTCTCAGCGTACTCCTCCATACACACCACAACACAACGGTGTATCGGAAAGGAGGAATCGAACCCTATTAGATATGGTTCGTTCCATGATGAGTAAGGCTGAGTTACCGCGATCTTTCTGGGGTTATGCACTAGAAACAGCTGCACATCTCTTGAACCAAGTTCCTACTAAGACAGTGCCTACCACACCATATCAAATGTGGAGTGGGAAGAAACCCTGTCTTAAATCCTTTAAGACATGGGGATGTCCGGCTTTTGTAAAAAAGCAACATGCGGACAAGCTCGAGGCACGCTCAGTACAGTGCAAGTTTGTGGGATACCCAAAGAACTCCAAGGGGTATCTTTTCTATTACGCAGAGGAGCAAAAAGTCCTTGTTTCTCGTCATGCCCGCTTCTTGGAAACTGAGTTTTTAGAAAATCAGATAAGTGGGAGCGCAATAGAACTGGAAGAAATTCCAGAACCACAAGCTATTACTGAAACCTTAGTGGAACAAGAAGGTTCAGGGGAACCGGACATTCCTACGCCGCTCCGCAGAAGTAGTAGGCAGTCTCATCCGCCCGAGAGATACTACGGTTTTCTCATAGACGGGGATAGAGAGGATTGCATCATAGATTATGATGAGCCTACTTGCTTCCAGCAAGCCATTCAGAGCGGTGACTCGGTAAAATGGCTTGATGCAATGCGGACCGAGATGGAGTCCATGTACACCAACAAAGTTTGGACTTTGGACTTTGCTCCAGAAGGGGTAAAACCTGTAGGGTGCAAATGGATCTTTAGAAAGAAGATTGGTGTAGATGGGCAGGTTGAAACCTATAAAGCTAGGCTCGTTGCAAAGGGTTTTCGTCAAAGACCTGGTTTGGACTATGACGAGACCTTTTCTCCGGTAGCCATGCTTAAATCCATTCGGATCCTTCTTGCCATTGCTGCTTTCCACGATTATGAGATCTGGCAGATGGACGTAAAGACGGCTTTCCTAAATGGAAATTTGGAAGAGTGCGTCTATATGGATCAGCCAGAGTGATTCATTCAGAGTGGGAGCAGAGGTAAAGTGTGCAAGTTGCTCAAGTCCATCTATGGACTTAAGCAGGCATCGCGGAGTTGGAACATCTGCTTTGATGATACTGTCAAAGAATTTGACTTTGTCAAAAACCCAGATGAACCATGCATTTACAGTATGATTGTAGGGAGAAATGTGGTATTCCTCGTCTTGTACGTCGATGACATTCTCCTAATAGGAAATGATATTCCTATGCTACAGTCAGTCAAAGGATTCTTGTCACAGAGGTTCTCCATGAAGGACCTGGGCGATGCCAACTACATTCTGGGGATCCAGATCTAAGAGGATGTTGGGACTTTCACAGTCAAGGTACATCGACACCATACTGAAACGATTCATTATGGAAGATTCCAAGCACGGTAATCTACCGGCTTGTCACGGAATCACCCTCTCCAAAGAGATGTCTCCCAAGACTGATTTGGAAAGGGCACGCATGTCATCAATACCCTACGCATCTGCGGTAGGCTCTATTATGTATGCGATGTTATGTACCAGACCAGACGTAGCATACGCATTGAGCGTTGTAAGCCGGTATCAGTCGGACCCAGGGGAGAAACACTGGATAGCAGTAAAGAACATTCTCAAGTACCTGAGAAGGACTAAGGAGATGTTCTTGGTGTATGGCGGAAAAGACCTCCAGAGTGAGGCCTTTGCTGACTCCATCTTCCAGAGTGACAAGGATGACTCCAAGTCCATGTCGGGTTATGTCTTTACCCTCAATGGAGGGGCGGTTTGCTGGAAGAGTTCCAAGCAGGAAACCGTTGCTGACTCAACCATGGAAGCGGAGTACATAGCTGTTTGCGATGCCGCAAAGGAAGCTGTCTGGATGAAGAAGTTCCTCACGGAACTTCATGTGGTTCCTACCAGTGTTGATCCAATACCGCTGTATTGTGACAACAACGGCGCTATAGCTTTAGCGAAGGAACCCAGGTTCCATCAGAAGTCCAGGCACATTTTGAGGCGGTTCCACCTGATCAGGGAGATCATTGATCGCCGGGAGATCGAGGTAAAGAGAGTAAAATCAGAAGATAACACTGCAGATCCATTCACCAAGGCCTTACCCCAGACTCAGTTCGAGCGGCTGATCGAGATGATAGGTCTTCGATACGCCAGTACATGGCCTTAGTGCAAGTGGGAGATTGTTAGTGTATATGCCCTAGAGGCCATTACTGTATCATACTAGTTTGTATATTACTTAATGGAAGCTTGGGATATTCACCTTGTATATACAAACTTGCTCAAAATAGTAGTATGCTACTTGGTTTGTTTCTACTTCAATGTGTACTTTTGTTTATTTTAGTATATCACCTATACACATTAGTGGAGCCCTTAGGATCTTTGCTTGATTACCAGCGTTGTGATGGCAGTCACACTAATGGGGGCTCGGTAATCTATAAGCACATCCTTATGCAGGTCCCTAGTCGCAGGACTATCGAGACAAGGCATCGATACTCCGGAGTAGACTAGCGCATGCGCTTCTCATCCTAGAGTGGGAGACGGTCTGTCCTACAGCCGTCAGTACGTCGTACTGGTGATAGTATGCGGGTGCTCGTTGGGTTACGAGTACACTGGACAGGACTCGTCGGGAACTGACTAGTTGGTATTATGCCTATCGTCAGTTGTCAGTTCCCAGGTGACATGAGTACAGCTTAGTCCGCTGACTTGACACTGTCACTTCGTCTCGAGTGTGTTCCCACTGTACTTTGATTACTACCCTACCACGGCTCAAAGGAGTCGTGCAAACAGGTGGTAGTTGGGTGCAGTCCCGAAGCACTTGGAGGCAGTGACGGTTAGACAGGATTCGTCTCTCCCGGTATTGGGGGTTGACACCGCGCTGTGTCTAGGAGAGCCATTACACGAGTAGTCCCTGGCCAGGGCAAACGAGATATACTGGTAGGCTTCCAGTATTATCTCAGGGTGTTTTGGGATTCACTCCGACACGACTTGTACCGCTATTAGGGGACTGACGTTTACCGCCCCCCTAGGCCCGCCATGCGATGTATCAGACGAACAGACCGGACTGTACGGAGATTGTCACATTCAGGCTCAGTAGGAGTTCAGATGGGTTTCACCTCGTCAGTCTTATTGTCGGCATCTGCCTGGGGACCGTTACGCACAGCTAGTGCCGCTTGCGGTCTGTGGTTAAACCCACTGCCAGCGTAGTGTCGAGTCTTTAGAGTCCCACACAGAAAGCTATTCGCCTTTAGGCAAAAGAGTAGAGGTCGCATGGTTTTGCGACAGGTCGCATGGTTTTGCGACAGGGTTCGGTCACATCCGTGCACTTGTGCACGTACAGTGTCCGGACAGTAAACACTAGCGGGCTTTGGTTTAAGCTAGATCCTAGTGTATGTATTGGGATTGGATTTATCCAATTTGTATTCGTGTTCCTCGGAACGCGGATGCGGGTGTGTATGCACAGTTGACGGAGAGACAGAGGCGGAGGATTCTCATTAGAGTTGTTGACCGTTGACAGTTGACTATTGACTTTTTGCACAACCCTAATGAGAATATGATATGTGATTAACAATTATATTAATTAGGTATTATGGTGACATGGTTGTTGGGATGTTGACTTTGTTGACTTGTTGACTTGTTGACTTATTGACTTTGTTGACCGGTTGACTAGGCTTGACTAGTTGACCATCATGATAACTATAGCTATCATTTCATGGCAAAGACTTTTGCTTGCTTGCTCTTTTGTGCAAAATGAGTGCATGAAATGATATGGTTATGGTTGCTTAAACCATCACATAATACTTGATTGATATGATTTGTTATGATTGTTTTGGATTATGAGAGCCAAATGAGAAAAGTCTTCTATCATTCTTTCATGCTCATTCTCTCTCTTGTTCTTGAGCTCTCATCTTCCTCCTCTTTCTCTCCCTCTCTTGACTCTATGGTTCACTTGTCTCATGAGTTGAGAATCAAGAACCATAGAAAAAATCCCATACAAACTCTTCTCTACTCACTCTAGTTCACAAGGTTTAGCAAACCAAGTGAACTAGTTTCTTCAAAGACCGAAGAAGAAGCCAAAGGTAGAAGCTTTCGTGGTGGATCTATCTTCGGCGCAAGGAGATGACGGAGTGAAGGCGATCCGGACGACCATCAAAGCTTGAAGACGAAGGAGTTCGAGAAATAGAAAGGTATAACCCCCTAACCGAGTAGTTAGCAACTCGTAGTTAGGTTGTTAGTTAGATGTTTAACAAAGATCCGGGTTTTAAGTCCATGTTACCACCTCTAAGAAAATCGTTTTTTATCAAATTCCGCATGCCCGAAAGTACCGAGAGAGGTAGCATGGACTTACAGAAGAGATATTAGGAGACAAGGAAGTATGGCTTAAGGGGGGCGAGAGAGAGAGAGTGAGAGAAGCTTCTACATTTTTCCAAGTTCCCTTCTTCTCTTCATTTACTCACTTCATTTCTTATCTATTTCCTCTTCCTCCACCTCCTCTTACCTCCATGGCCACCCTCAAAACCACCATCAAACTCCATGCATCCTTTATAAAAATTGTGCTCAACCCCACTACAAACATCTTGGACCAAACAAGTTGGGACTTTGAAGACTTTGGGCAACTCAAGAAAATTCTTAAGTTTTCAAATGAGGTAATTCCTATACCTTTAGATAATTTTTTAGTTTTCCTTATGTTCTAGAGTAGTTTAGAGTTAAACTTGTGAGGCTTGGTGATCTTGGAAAATTCCAAGATGAGGGTTAGGGTTTATATTGAGTTGTGAGGATGTAATTGAGTGTAATTAGTGACTACAAGCTTGTTAGTGTTGTTCTGGTCCATTTTAACTCAGAAAAACATCAAGACTTGAACTGAAATTTGTCCGATGTCGTATTTTGTGAAATTGTGAGGTCTGCATGGAATCTGGAGCAACTTAGAGTAATTGTAAGAAAATCAAACATATACATTAACCTAGTTAGACCACCAAGAGAAGATGAACCCAAGATTTCAAAATTTGGCTGGTAACACCGGGTAATTTGAGCATCTCGCCCGGCCCATGTCAGGGGATGGTGTTGTGGTTTTTCCTGTAGTTCAAACACCATGTAACCTAGCTCTATATTGTTTGTTTAGTCCTAAATTACCTGAGTCAAATTCTGGGGCTATTTTCCTTAGTTTCCGTTTTGAGTTTTGTGGTTTTTAGTAACTTGAGTTTTGATATTTATGTTTTGTCTCCGTCGATTGATGTTTGTACGTCAACGACGAGGGTTGTTTGATTGTTTTTTCACACATAGACCATAGGTTCTAACCTATGTGTATTTCGTGTGCCGTATCGGCTTTTCTTATATTTGATTCTTGTTTTATGATATAACGCATTTGAAACTGTAGGTACCTCCGCATGGACTTCGGGACGACAAGGGAGAGCGTGGCGTCATTAACTTCGGCAAGCGAGGATCAAGGTGAGTAGATGTATATCTATGGGGGAAGTCGGGTGGATGGCGTATAGCACCCCCGCAACAGTAGAATAAGATATTACTATATTAGTAAGTTTGGATGCGACATTTGGATACTTAGCGAATAGGGTATTTAGAAGACCTTAGGTTAGATTAGGTTGATCTAGGAAGACCTATCCATAAGATGATTACCTTGGTGGCAAATCGCAGGTTATATGTAGTCGCACACACGCGCGCACACACACACACACACTTGATTTTTTGTGTATGTGTGTGTGTGTATGTGTGTATGTGTGCATATATATATACATATACACGGGTGATGAGGATAGTATGTGATATGTGGAAATGAATCGATATGATCGGGCATGATGCCGTGAGATTTTGATATGTGATTGAGTCATGATATGGTATATGATATGATATTATAGTGGATCGTTGGGTGATATGTATTCATACATACGATAATATGTGAATTGATGATATTAGCATGTACGAGACCTTGGATCTGTATCCCTGATCATGATATTGTAGGAGGATGATACCATACGAATGATGATGTATATATGATATTTGATCCGTACCCTCGATTTTGGGGATGCCGTACGATGGATTTTACCGTACGAGGTATAGATATGATGATTGATCTGCACTCTTGATTCGAGGATGTCGTACTTTGTATTATACAGTACGTGACGCTATGAGGCTGGATCGCCGACTACTAGGTATATCAACTCGGAATATTTATTTAGATTTTCATATCCTTCCGACTGGTTCCTTAGTTTAGGCTTTTAGTTGTTTAGGTAGATGCTAGACTAGGCTCGAGCCATACCTATTTTCAAAACTAACGAATCATGAGTATTTTTAAAAGATAACCTGAGGGATGCTACGGATTTTTCAAAGGACATATCTTTTCTTAAAAACACCTTAGCCCCTACTTTTCTAAAAACCATGATTCATTCTTTTTCAAAACACTAAAACCGTATGACTCGTACACTGATATGTATATTTTATAATGTTACGTATACTATTCACTTTTCTGTTATATTTATGTTGTTCTCATTTCATTGCATATTTATTACATGTGTTTCTTTAGCTATTATGAATCTCGTCTGTTAGGACACCAACACCATTACCAATGCTGCGTATGTTCCATGTACACTTGCTCGCCGGCTCATACACATCATCATCGGTAATTGCCATGTCACGTACACTTTAGAAAACGTTACTTCATTGGTATAACCTGCTAGCTGGTAGTTTCAACACATTATTAGTATGCTTGCTCTCATATGCTAGTTTAGATATTGCATTCCTTACTTTGGTATGTAAGTCTGCGGTAGCGCCCCGGCCGTCATTCTGACGCCAAACGCGGAACAAAAACTTTTATAACTGGCACTATCGCATACTATAACCCGGATCTTGCCATTAACGCTAAACTAACAAACTGTAAAGAGGTAGAAAGGCTATACCGATCGATCCGAGTCCTCCGGTCTTTAGCCATCATCCCACGCTCCTTGCGGCAACTCTGATCTCTCGTCTCCTCATCGAGATGGCACTACGTCAACGGATCTTTAAACGGGCTCCCGCCTCTATACCGAGGCAACTCGGTCATCAAGTCTGCTAAAAGAGATGACCAAGATGAAGTAGAGAATGAGTAGAATACTTTGTCTTAAACACCATAGGGTTCTCATCACATGAGTGGGTTAGGGTGGAGGTTGAAGATGATGCTAAGGATTGGAAATTGTGTACTCAAGAAAATCAAGAGAGCAAAAGAAAATCAAGCATATAAACTTCTCTCTTATTTTCTTCTCATGTAAGTAGATATATGAGATTGAATCTCTTTTAAAACTGAAAAAAAAATATCTTATAAAAATTATCTCCTCAAAATATCTATCCACAAAACAAAACTCATTAATTCTTAATGACTCACTAGATGACTCATTACATGAGTCATTTGTGATCATTCTAGAAGTAATGAGTCACTAAGAATGAGTCACCCTTTCCAAAATCCTATTAACCATTTAAACCAAAATGATTAACGAAAAGAAATGCATCTTCTAAAATATTCTCATAACGGATTACGAAAATACCCCTCACTTGTATATACATACCTGTAACCGTATTCCGACCGAATACGAATACGTGAGACTAAAATAATCCGACTCAATATAATACATGGATCCGGCTTAAACCAAAAGTATTATCTGTCCGAAATATGACACGTGCACAAGTGCACGTGCATTTTCCGAACCCTGCCATAAAACCATACGGCCTCTACAACGTTTCGCCCGAACTTGGGAAACTATCTGTGGGGGACTCTAAAGACTAGTCAGTACCCTGGCAGTGGGTTTAACCACAAGCACGTCAGCGGCACTAGCTGTGCGTAACGGCTGCCCATGTATTGACGGAAAGGGAAGCTGATGAGAGAAATAGTCCTGGAACCCTACTGAGCCTATCTGTGATAATATACATACACTCCGGTCTGTTCGTCTATGAGTATCGCATATCGGGCCTAGGGGCCTGGTAACGTCAGACCCCCAATAGCGGTATAAGTCGTGTCAGAGTGTAGCCCAGAACACCCTGAGATACTAATGGAGTACCAACCAGTAAATCTCCTGCCTCGGCCAAGGGCTTTGTGTAATGGCTCTCCTAGACACAACGCGATCTCTCCCCCAATACCGGGAGAGATGAATCCCCTGCCGATCCGCTCACTTGCCTCCATGTGGCTCGGAACTGTACCCAACTAAAACCAGTTTGCAAGACTCCTTTGAGCCGTGGTAGGGTAGTAATCAAAGAACTGTGGGAACTCACACGAGACAAATGACGATCTCAGGTCGATGAACTAACCTGTACACATGTCACCAGGGAACTGCTATCTGATGCTAGGTATAACACAAAATAGCAGGTTCCCGGCGAGTCCTGTCTGGTGTACTCATAACCCAATGAGCACCTATATACATCTTAGGTGATCCAACTGACACCAGTGGCTTGTGAGACCGGCCACCGCCCCTCGTCGGGGTCTAGACTGTATACACTAGTCTACTCCGTAGTATCGATGCCCTATCTCGAAACTCCCACGACTAGGGACCACTTTTAAGGATGTACTTATGGACTACCCAACTCTCATGTATATGATCGCCATCATACTGTTGGTGGTCAAGCGGGATCCTAAGGGCTCTATCAACGTGTAATAGTGATCATGTCACTTAAAGCTGTACACGACTGATAAAGACAAACCGAATAGCATACTATCATCTTGAGTAAGACTGTCTTACCGGTATAGGTCCTCCCTCAATCATTGCAATCACGTACCTGCGATCCAATAATTGACTTTGAGGGCACTATATCCAACAATCTCCCACCTGCATTTAAGGCTAATTATTGCGATGTCGCATACTCATAGCCCGTGTGATACCGAACACCCAACTCCTTTACTAATCAGTTTCACAAAGCTCGTTTGGAAAACTCTTGTGTTCGAGAAATAGCCTCAGTGAGTTGATCCACCCTGATGTTTCTTTCTATGTCTCTCTTAATCTCAAGTTCGCGGAGAAAACCATCTCCCGAATTGAGTAATACCTGTCTTAGAATATGTCTGGATATCTGATGGGACCTAGTTCATAAATGAACTCCAAATCCAAACTTCTTAGACTGTATCGATAACTGAAAATAATCAGTGTCCAGCACCATGCCTCCCACAGTATCCTCTTGGACCACCTGTCCATAATACTGCCCCCTTCGTCAGAGGGAAAACTAAAACTCTGACAATCACTCGGTCATCCATGTCACCTTTGGAAGCCTGGAATGATAACCGTCTCCCGAAGGAGGCTGCCGTTATCAAATCCCTAGAACATCCACTTATGTTCTAAAACTGCCTCCGAATGTTTCTCCAGGATTGGATTAATATAAACTTATTACATCTAGTGCAAAAAACAACATCTGGTGTGGTACTTGACATCTCACGATTGACTCAATTGCCTAAGCAAGTGATATGCCAATCATGCACATCCCTCTCCCCTTTAGTCTGTAAGACACCTTTAGAGAGGGTGACTCCATCACCTGCAGGTACACCACCATGCCATGAGTCATCTATTCTAAAATACTATTAGAATACTGTCAAAGTACCCATATTGGGAAACTACCCAAATCTAGATCTAAAACCATAGATCTAGTAACCAGAATATCAGATATTATATCCATATCCTTTGTGGAGAAACAACTGTGTGACAACCACAGTACAACCGATCGTAGTATAGGAATTTTACTTCCTACTCTGTGTATGTCATCCAAATACCAGGACATCACACCCTACTACCTTCTTAACAGATCTATCCCCTATTCTGATGAAGTCAAAGCCATGACTGTCACATCAAAATTAGATGATCTATCTCCTCTATATCTGCTCAAGTCTATAAATAGACATACGCTACTTGCCCACTATGCTTCCGCTGCTCCCACTGACCACAATAACCCTCTAGCAGAATAATATATACGTGTACTTCTAAATCTAGTTTAGAACGACATTATGCTTAACCTCCTGCCGGGTCTCATAGCCTGGAACAACAGTAGTGTCAAGTCTGGGCACACAAGAACCTCCTTGTCACCGTCCTTGAGGCTACCGGAGTACCTCTCGGGAGCCTGAGGTTACCTACCATATTTGCGGAGTGGCTAATGGAATGTCAAACCTGATTGAATCTTTAGGTCCTATTAAATTTTCCGTAATCGTTTGCGGTTCTGGAATCACTTCCAGTTCTACCATACTCCTACTACTGTTTTCTGAAAAAATCCATTTTACTAAAAGTCTGGCGAGTCAAGAACAATATCACCATTGATCTTCCAGATGGTAGAAAGTCAACCCTCGTCATAGCCTGGGCCAACCCACAAACTGACATTACAGAAACGTGCCTTGAGTTATCCAGCTTCTGGTTTTAAGCATAAGCCGGACAACTCCCCATACCTTAACATCGTTAAGATATGAACCATTCAATATCCAATATAGAAACTTTGACACTTATTTAATTGGAACCAGATTCAAATCATGCAGCTGTCTCCAGCGCATATCAACATAATGGAGAGAGGCTAATCAGTATTACTCAACTTAGGAATCCATCCAATTATGGGTAACGTGAAAGAGAAACAAGTTTCTCAAAGTCATTACTATCAACTGAATACCAATCACAAGTATCTACATCTTCGATCTCTTTGAAGAATCTCGATACTTGCGATACCTGGTTCTTTACTTTATTCCTATACCGATAACTTCTCAAAACATAGATCTTGTATTTCTACGAAACACTTGTCTAAAAACTAAAGAAGTCACAAGTAAACAGAACATAGTACGAGGACCAACCCCTTTGTCCTAATGGACACTGGACAACATACAATACTCTGTATGAGTCCCCTGAGTCGAATAACTCAAAACCTGTGCATCGTAGGTTGAAAACTGTACTTATGGTTAAGAACTACTCCGCTGTTCAATGCTCCTTACCCAATCGTCAACTGATATAAGTAAATGTCACGGACATAATATCAAAAAGTTATATCTCACTTTATAAAAATAAACTTATAGATATATCATTTTGAAATTGGTGCACAACAACGGATACTCAAAACCAAATACAAGCCGTCCGACAAAAACCTAAGAGATTTCCTCAAATATCACCAATTACAACGAATTCCGATATAATGACGATGATCACCTTATTCCCAATAACTTACTCCCACTCATCATCTGTAAAACCATAAAGATGTGAAAATCATACCTGGTAAATACATACCCTGGAGTAAGTATCTAATTGGGAAATCAGTTTTCTTTTAACAATGCACAGTGAAACTGAATCATGAAAATGTTTCGTAGGGGTATCCTGGTATTCCTAGTAATGCCTCTTCCATAATCCAATTCATGACTGTAACCGTATATTTCTTTGCCATCTCTCCAAATCCCTTTATTTGTCTTTATTCATTACCTTCTGTACACCCCTTTAGGCTAAGTGGTTTTCTTCCTTCCCTACTGTTCGGCACCAGCCTATGGTTTGGAAGAAGACTATCCAGTAAGAATAATAGGTGTACTCTCCTAAACCAAGGAGTACTCGCAACCTGAGAGAAGGTGATGATAAAAAGACAACTGAATAATACCTTATCCTATTTCTCCCGAACTGGGGAAAAAAGCAAAGGTGAAGTAGTTGTGGCGATGAAGTACGTGGTTTGGTCGTGAATGATAGCAGTCGCAATTTACGTTGCCCTATTTCTAATCCCTTTATTTTGTCTTCACTTATACCTTCTGTACCCCCTACTTAGGCTAATTCGTTTTCTTCATTCCCTACCTTTTGGCACCTGCCTATGGTTTGGAAAAAGACTATCCAACAAGCGTAATAGGTGTACTCTCCTAAACTAAGGAGCCCTCGCAACCTCAGAGAAGGTGATAATAAAAGACAAATGTATAAACCAATTCTTTTTCTCCTGAACCTGGATCCATCCTCGAAGAAGTCCCTTCGAGTGCTTATATAACCATACGATGGATCTATCCAATGGAAGTGGATGTCCGTAGTAATACGGGGTGTTCTGAGAAATGCAAAGGGTAAAAGAAAGAGCGGCAATGACTTAGGCAACTTAGACAATCCAAAAGCCAGTATTTTAAGAAGGTTCGGTCAACTTGGTCACTGAGTCATAGTCTAGGGTCGGTCAAAGGTCGCTGCCAAAGAGAGAGAGAAAAGAAACACTCTGCGTGCACTCTAACCTATATCAGAATGGTTATCACTTTATATAATCAGGAAACCACCCACTGTACTGTCAAATTCTCCTCCAAACCTGAAAGAAGAATCAATCGGGATCACCCGAAGAGTAAACTAACTCATCAGTGGGAATCGGGATCCAACTCTCATCACATGATAACGTGAAGGAATTCACTCATGTTATCACACTCCAGAAGGTATGAGCATACCCGGTTTGTTTCAGTTTCTTTAGAAACTCCCGATATGATTTTTACCCCATGTTCTTATGACCTTGACGAAGGCCAACAAATCATAAGTCACATGTCAAGTTCTACCCGTCATTATCTTGTTAATTTGAACCCACCCGTACATACCCTTGACGAAGGCCAACAAGGTAATACGACTGTTCCAAACCAACTCATCTATCTATGCAACAGAAAGGTAACAAGTAGCTACCATCCACTATGCCTTGACGAAGGCAAACAAAAATAGGATGAATACTACGTGCTACCCGTCTGAAACAACGGAGGGCTACGACTGGTTTTTGGCGAAAAAACCTTTAACGTAATGAACTTGATCTCGTTGAAGGAACCTGATAGCTTTTTATAAAAATATAGTGGCGAAAACCTTTGCTAAAGAGGTCACTCCCGGTGAAGGGATCTCGGCTCTTTCTCCATGGAATGAGGTGCAGGATATTCCAACTGAATACCGCGATGAAAAGCAAAAAGTAATTGACTATAGTGAAGTTATAACCCTGACGCAAACTTCTGGCCAAGGGGTCACTCCCGGTGATGGGATCTCGGCCCTTGCCTCGTTGAATGAGGTGCAGGATATTCCAACTAAATACTGTTATGCAAAACAAAAGAAACGTCCTTGTAATAACACTTTTTAAAACTGTTCCAACAACGTCCAAACAGGTTTATTTTCCTTTCCATTGATCAGAATCAACGCAGTCCCATCAACTAATCACACCAGAAAAGAACAAAAATAAAATGTACGTATATGCCATCCGCATTCGTCACTGGGTCCCGTCATCACCCGTTAGGTTACTTAACTAACGACGGAGCGGGGACTGGACTAGCGCGAGTGTAAAACATATACAACATCTACTAGTATATATACCAATATATAAAAATCGCTCCAGGAGTGATAAATTCAACATTACAGAATAGTAATAAACATCACAGAACAATACAGATAATCTGGGATGCCCGGGTTTCACAGAGCCGCTGCTGAAACCCGACATTCCCCTGGTCATGTGGATAGCCTATGCAAAATGAAAACCTAGACCCCTACGGGTACGGCAAGTTACCCGCCAAAACCTGAAACGAGGCAACCCCTACAACAAAGTGAATGGACCACCCTACACTTCAAGGAATCCTGTAACTTGAGCACCTCTCCTTGGGTCAACCTGAACCCCCTACGAGTGCGGCGAATAGTCTGCCAATTCTAGAGTGAGTCCCTTCTGCCTCTCAAAGCCATGAGATGCGGACCGGTTGCCCCCCAAAACCCGGCTATCCGTGACTCTGTCGCGGGGTAAACTAGTACAAAAATGAAAAATATATACAACAGGTACATCGACCTCAGCCCTGTCGTGCCCCAAAAGAATATTATACAAACAGACAGTGACGGCAATTCACATGTTGGACGCTCGCCCCGCAATATCAAATGTACAAATAAATCCAAACTGCACTACCATTGCACACAGCTATCCACCACGACAAATCCGCAATATCATAGCACAACACAGAACATCAACGCGAATGTCACGTTCGCAAACCTTTCTAAAAGAACTATAGCGTAACTAACAAGTTTAAAATTCCAATCGAATGATATTCACGGTCGGAGATATAATGTATGTACTGTAACTAACAAGTTTAAAATTCCAATCGACAAAACTTCCCAAAGTGGACCCCACGTAAAACTGCAGTGCACAAACAAAATCTGGGCCCAAACAAAATATTCCAGAGACCACAATTCCAAGTGAAAGACAGACAGAAGAAATATGGTACACTGAAGCACCAAGCGTGCGGCGGAACCGCGGCCAAACCTGGGCTTGGGCTCCACGACACTATGGTTGAATCAGTGGCCCCAATTTCTACTGTAGTCTTTAGAAACCCTGCCTGATTTTCTGAGATGCCCGAAATAATTTTTAGACCATAAATAAAATACGACAGAAACTTTACACAAGAAAATGCGGTTTCGGAAATTTCGTTCGATCGATATTTTAAACACATTAGAACAAGTTAGTAAAGGTTAATGGCGTGGCTCTGATACCATGTAAGTCTACGGTAGCGCCATGGCCGTCATTCTAACGCCAAACGCGGAACAAAAAATTTTATAACTGGCGCTATCGCATACTATAACCCGGATCTTGCCATTAACGCTAAATAAACAAACTGTAAAGAGGTAGAAAGGCTATACCGATCGATCTGAGTCCTCCGGTCTTTAGCCATCATTCCACGCTCCTTGCGGAAACTCTGATATCTCGTCTCCTCATCGAGGTGGCACCATGTCAACGGATCTTTAAACGGGTTCCCGCCTCTATACCGAGGCAACTCGGTCATCAAGTCTGCTAAAAGAGATGACCAAGATGAAGTAGAGAATGAGTAGAATACTTTGTCTCAAACACCCTAGGGTTCTCATCACATGAGAGGGTTAGAGTGGAGGTTGAAGAAGATGCTAAGGAATGGAAATGGTGAACTCAAGAAAGTCAAGAGAGCAAAAGAAAACCAAGCATATAAACTTCTCTCTGATTTTCTTCTCATGTAAATAGATATATGAGGTTGAATCTCTTTTAAAACCCAAAACAAAATATCTTATAAAAATTATCTCCTCAAAATATCTATCCACAAAACTAAACTCATTAATTCTTAATGACTCACTAGATGACTCATTAAATGAGTCATTAGTGATCATTCTAGAAGTAATGAGTCACTAAGAATGAGTCACCCTTTCCAAAATCCTATTAACCATTTAAACCAAAATGATTAACCAAAAGAAATGCATCTTCTAAAATATTCTCGTAACGGATTTCGAAAATACACCTTACATGTATATACATACCTGTTTCTGTATTCCGACCGAATACGAATACAAGAGACTAAAATATTCCGACTTAATATAATACATGGATCCAGCTTAAACCAAAGCCCACCAGTATTATCTATCCGAAATATGACCCGTGCACAAGTGCACGTGCATTTTCCGAACCCTTCCATAAACCATATGGCCTCTACAACGTTTCGCCCGAACTTGGGAAACTATCTGTGGGGGACTCTAAAGACTCGTCAGTACCCTGGCAGTGGGTTTAACCACAAGCACGTCAGCGACACTAGCTGACGGGTTTCCTACTTCACCACTACAAGGGTTTGGAAGCAACACACATGCCATATTTTAAATTTTTTGGTGCTAAAGAAACTATCTTAAGGATCATGCTAGACAGTTTAGGGCAACATAACTTTAACATGCAAACAAGTAGTAAAAGCTAGGGTCTTGAGAGTAAAACCTTTGTAGCTCCCTACGCTAGACTCCTTGGCTACTTTAGGGTTGGAAAAAGGTTCGTTTGAGATCCTCTAGGTCCACGACGATCAACCTGGACTCCTCTTTGTCCAAGCCTGAAGCTCCACTAGATCAAGAGAAGAAATGGAAGCTAACACTCTACACTAATGGGCAAGACTAGTGTAGAATGGTGATGTGGTTTGTTTTCTCACTTAAAAATCCTAACTTGGTGACTCTTTTTCTCACTTGAGAAAACTAGAGAGAAAGAGAGAGAGGAGGAAGAAGATGATGGCTTGTAAAGAGCTCAAGATGATAAGGTTGTGAATAAAAATGAGAAATGAAAATATATATATTTTCACTCACTCATTCTTAACCATAGTTATAAAATATCTAGATATTTTAGTTCGGAACAAAAATGACCATGGAAAATGAATCATGGTTAAAACAAAGGGTTAGTGCAAGAATAAAATATTAAACCATGAAACAATTTTCATTTCCATTTTACTTTACCAAAAATAATATCCATATATTTTATAAAGGGTGTGAGTCTTATATTGCCACCATCCACTATATGAACAACCATGATAGAATGATGTATGCATGTATGTGTGCATGAACATCCATATGTGCATGAATAAGAATAAATGCATACATGCATGCATACAACAAAAAGACAAGAAAGGATTTAAAGTGAGAAACAAATGGTCAATGATAAATCAACACTTGATCTAGCAACCCGGTCATATCATATACGACCCGACCAAAAGCAAACCGCCCGATTAATATACGGTATCTCATACACGCATTTTAACCGGGTCCACGCGCATATCTCATATGCGCACCACATCGTTTCGCCTGGACTAGGCAACTCCATTGTGGGACTCTAAGACTCGTCAATACGCCGGCAGTGGGTGATGATCATATCAAGCAACCCCAAGCCACAAGCGGTCAGCTAAACGTAACGGCCAACCGGGTATTGAGCGATCAGAAGAAAACAAGCGAACTTGTCACAACTCCCGTCGAGCTAACCGGCAACACTGTCGTACAGTCCGGTCTCCTCGTCAGATATGCTGTATATCGAGTCTAGGGATGGTAACGTCGACCACAATAACTCAATAAGTTGTGCCGATGCGTAGTCTACAACAGATCGAGAAACTAATGATAACACTTATCAGTAAATCTCAAAAGCCCTGGCCAGGGACTTACTGATATAGCCAATCGAGCACAGCAAAGCATCAACTCCCAATACCGGGAGAGACGAAACCCCTCCAATCGCTCATCGCCTTCGTGTGTCTCGGGACTGTACCCAACGGCCACCTGTTTACACGACTCAGTAGAGCCGTGGTAGGGTGGTAATCAAAGTACAGTGGGAGAATGCACAAGACTCTATAACGATCATGGGTCTACAGACTAACCTGCACCAGTGTCACCTGAGAACTGCTATCCGACGATAGATATAATTCCATATAGGAGTTCTCGGTGAGTCCGTCCAGTGTACCCAGTCACCACTGAGCACCCATATACGATCTCGATGTCAAACATCAATGAATGTGGGAACATCCATCGCCCATCATATGGGTCTAGTAACATATACGCTAGTCTACTCTTGGTATATCGATGCCCCGTCTCGATATACCTACGACTAGGGACATTCCAGGATATGCTTATAAACTACAGATGTCCCATAAGTTTGATCTCTATCATAATCACAGTAGTCAAGCCTATATCCTCAGGGCTTTATCAACATGTGTGAATGCATAAAAGCAAGATCAAATCAACATGTCAGATAAAGAAGAACCAGATAGCATACTATCATGTCGAGCAAGAATGAACACTGAATATATATATATATATGTATAAATACATCCACTATCATAAAATGGCCTCTAGGGCATACATATATCCAACAATCTCCCACTTGCACTAAGGCCAGTTATTGGCGTATCTCATACCCAACATCTCAAAAAGTCGCTCATGCTGCGGCTTAGGGAGGGCCTTGGTGAGTGGATCTGCGGCGTTATTCTTTGTGTCTACTCTCCTAATCTCGATTTCACAGCGATCTACAATCTCCCGGATCAAATGAAAGCGCCTCAGGATATGTATGGACCGCTGATGGGACCTGGGCTCCTTGGCTATTGCCATAGCCCCATTATTATCACGATACAATCATATTGGATCAATAATGGTTGGAACTACTCCTAGCTCCGAGACTAACTTCCTCATCCAGACTGCTTCCTTGGCGTCATCATTCGCAGCAATGTACTCAGCCTCCATCGTAGAGTATGCAACGGTATCCTGTTTGGAACTCTTCCAACTTAGCGCCCCTCCATTAAGGGTAAATACAAACCCGGAGATAGATTTGTTGTCGTCCTAATCGCTCTGGAAGCTCGAATTGGTAAAAGGCCTCCATTTGGAGATCTCCATTACCATACACCAAGAACAATTCTTTAGTCTTTCGCAAGTACTTAAGAATGTTCTTCGCAGCTCTCCAGTGATTCTCCCCTGGGTTGGATTGATACCTGCTTACAACACCAAGTGCATAAGCTACATCTGGGCGTGTACATAACATCGCATACATTATAGATCCTACTGCCGAAGCATAGGGTATGATGCTCATGCGAGCTCTCTCTTCATCGGTCTTTGGGCAAGAGTCCTTGGAGAGAGTGACGCCATAGCAAGCAGGTAAGGCACCCCGCTTGGAGTCTTCCATACTAAACCTTTTTAGGATGGTGTTGATGTACCTGGTTTGGGACAATCCCAATAACATCTTGGATCTATCCCTATAGATCCTAATGCCCAGAATGTATGTGGCATCACCCAGGTCCTTCATGGATAACTTTAGTGATAAGAAAGATTTGACCGACTGTAGCATAGGAATATCATTTCCTATCAGAAGAATGTCATCCACGTATAATATGAGAAATGTGACAGCTCTCCCTACAGCCTTCTTATAAACACAAGGTTCATCTGGATTTTTGATGAAATCAAACTCTTTGATAACATCATCAAAATAGATGTTCCAACTCCGTGATGCCTGCTTTAACCCATATATGGATTTAAGCAATCTACATGCTTTCCCGCTGCTCCCACTGTCAATGAAGCCCTCTGGCTGATCCATATAAATGCATTCTTCTAAATCCCCATTTAGAAATGCCGTTTTAACGTCCATCTGCCAGATTTCATAATCGTAGTGAGCAGCAACAGCAAGTAGGATCCGAATGGATTTAAGCATGGCTACGGGAGAAAAAGTCTCGTCATAGTCCAAACCTGGTCTTTGACGAAAACCCTTCGCCACAAGTCTTTCCTTATTGGTCTCTACTTGCCCATCTACACCAATCTTTCTTTTAAAGATCCATTTGCACCCTACAGATTTTACCCTAGGGGGTACAACGTCCAAAGTCCATACTTTGTTGGTGTACATAGACTCCATTTCGGATCACATGGCATCCAGCCACTTCACAGAGTCTCCACTCGTGATAGCTTGCTAAAAACTGGTAGGATCATCATATTCCATGATGCAGTCTTCTCTGTCACCATCAATGAGGAAACCGTAGTACCTCTTCGGTAGGCGAGACGTCCTACCAGACCTACGGAGTGGTCGAGGTTCCTCAGTTTCTATTGCAACAGCCGGTTCAACCAAGTCGTCATTCGTAGTTTGTGTCTCTAGAACCCCTTCTAGATCCACAACATTGCCATTAGTTTCATTTGTGATAAACTTTTTTTCTAAGAATGTGGCATACTGAGAAACAAACACCTTTTGTTCCTTCTTGTGGTAGAATAGATATCCATAAGAGTTCTTTGGTATTGTCATAAAATTACACATGACCGACCGTGTCTCGAGTTTGTCCGGATTCTGCTTTTTAACATAGGCAGGACAACCCCAAATCTTAATTCTTTTAAGAGATGGTCTCTTCCCACGCCATATTTTATATGGCGTGGTAGACACGGTTTTGGTTGGAACCTTGTTCAGTAGAAACACTGCAGTCTCCAATGCATGCCCCCAAAATGAGACGGGTAACTCAGCATCACTCATCATGGATCGGACCATATCTAATAGGGTCTGATTCCGTCGTTCAGACACACCGTTGTGCTGTGGTGTGTAAGGAGGAGTGAGCTGAGAGAGAATCCCATTCTCTTTTAGGAAGTTAGCAAATTCTGTACTGAGGTACTCCCCACCTCGATCTGATCGAAGCATTTTGATACTCAAGCCGGTTTTTTTTTCTACTTCGAGTTTATATTCAGTGAATTTCTCGAAAGCTTCGGATTTGTGCTTTAATAAAAATACATGACCGAATCTTGAGAAATCGTCAGTGAAAGTAATGAAGTATGAAAAACCGCCTCTAGCCTGTGTAGACATTGGCCCACATACATCACTATGTATGAGGCTTAGGAGCTCAGTAGCTCTTTCTCCGTGTCCGGTAAACGGAGTTTTGGTCATTTTACCCTTGATACAAGACTTGCAAGTCGCATAAGATTTATATTCAAAAGGGTTTAAATATCCATCTTTGTGTAACTTGTTCAGTCTTGTTTTGTTAATATGACCAAGTCTACAGTGCCAAAGAAAAGCTTCATTTATTTCAGAAAGTTTTCTTTTATTAGTGTGTTGTATGCTGAAAACTGTGTGTTGATTTACGACGTGTATCCCGTTATTAAGCGTACCAAACCCAACCAACATTTGATTCAGGTGAATGTTCATAACATTGTTCTGCAATACAAAATTATATCCTTCATTGTCTAACAAAGAAACGGATATTATATTACAAAGCATACTAGGTACAAAATAACATGGGTTCAAAACCAATATACACCCAGACGGCAACCCCAAATGATACTCTCCCACTGCAACTGTATGTACATTGGAACCATTTCCAACGCGGAGAGTATGGTCACCTGTTCAAAACCTTGCAATTTCTCAGCCCCTGTAAAGAATTGCAAATGTGAGAACCTGAACCGGTATCTAATACCCAGGAAGCAGAGTTTATTGAAAAACAGTTTTCTGTCACAAACACACCTGAAGCAGAGGCATCTCCTTGCTTCTTCTTGAGATTTAAGTACTCCGTGCAGTTTCGCTTCCAGTGTCCTGTTTTGTGGCAGTGATAACATTCCCCTTTCCTCGATTCTCCAGCTTTGGACTTGTCCTTCCCCTTAACCTTTTTAACTCCACCCCTAGGCTTGGTGGGCTTCTTCTTCATCTTTCCCTTAGCCTTAGCTTTTGGGCGAGAAGAGGAAGATTGCCCAACACTCAAAACGGGTGTTTTCACTGATTTCAGTGTGCTCTCTACACTCCTTAACATATTAAGGAGTTCAGGCAGTTCCTTCTCCATGTTGTGCATGTTGAAGTTAACTATAAATTGAGCAAAAGGTGGAGGGGAGGGACTGCAGAATAATATCCGTATATTGTTCATTGTCCATCGTCCATCCAAGGTCCTCAAGCTCTTCTATGAGAACTATCATCTTCAGAACATGGTCTCCTACTGGTGTGCCAGGGGCCATTCGCATCTGATACAATTTCTTAGATGCTTCGTATCGTAATATGCGGGATTGTTCACCATACAACTCCTTTGTAAGGAGGAATATGGCGTGAATGTCCATATTCTCGTGCTTCTTTTGATGTGTGTTATCCATCGATGCAAGCACGAGGTATTTGGTCGTGGCACAGTCAGCGTCCCTTGTCTTGCGGACTTCAATATCCGCAACTGAGGATTTTGGACCTGGGACGGGCGGGGCTGGAGCCGTGAGGACATATGATACTTTATCATAAGTCAAGGCAATGTTCATATTCCTCAGCCAGTCTTTATAATTGGTCCCATTCAGTTTATTTTTATCTAGTAGAAGCTTGAGTCCTGTCATTGGTATCTTCCATTAAGAGAGAGAAAAGAAAACACTCAGCGAAAGCTCTTGCAAAGATCAGATTGGTTATTATCTTATCTAATCGATGTCTCCCACTGCTTTAATCAAGTTTTTCTTTCAAACCTTAAAAAGAAAACTAGCCAGGATTAATTGCAGCCTACAACTTCGCTAACCGTTCAGCCTGGCCAGTGTCGGTACTTGAGGGAGGTTCCCCGTGCTTTCGCACGGACCTAATTAAAGTAAACCTCGTCTTCCCAGAGGCGTAGCCCCGTTAACACCTTTCTAGACACCAAATGGGTTAGCTAATTGTAAGCTACAAAACTCTCCTGGGAGCAACTATTGTCCACAGTGGGATCGGGATCTAACCATCATATGGAAGGTATGCAATCTCATTGCAAATTTCAACTATTGAAATTCCCGATGTGGTTTTTACCCCTAGTACCTATGACCTTAACTATGGTCAACAAATCACAAGTACTAGTCAAGTTCTACACGTCATTTCTTGATTAACTAGACCCATTCACATTACCCTTAACTATGGTCAACAAAGTCGTATGAATGTCCTAATTAATCTGCATCATATGCAGTGTAGGAAGACATCACTTAGCTACCGTACACTACGCCTAAACTATAGTCAACAAACGTAGCACGAATACTAAGTACTCTACTTCCTAAAATGACGGAGGGTTGCAGATGATTTTTAAGAAAATCTTTAACGCTTTGAACTTGATATCGTCGTAGAATCAAATGGTTTTCAAAAAGGAGTGGCTTGAGCTCCGCAGTTTTGAAATATAGCATTTTCATAAAGAGCCTAGTGGTTTTCAAATCTGATTCTACAACATCTTTTTAGGTATATTTTCTTTATATTAATCATATTAATGTAGCCCCATCATTTAAGTCCTTAAGCCAATCACAGAAAAGAAACGAAAATACAACGTACGCTTATGCCATCCGCATTCGCCGCAATGTTCCGTTATGCACCGTTAGGTTACTTAACTAACGGTATACGGGGACGGGACTAGCGCGGGTGTAAAACATAAGCAACGTCTACTATATATCTCATATATAATATATCATTCGTCTTAGATAACACATCACAGTATACAGGGAGGAGAAACACAGATATAATTTAGGATATACTAGGACGTCCGTATTTAGTATTTAGCCAACAATAGAAAAAACGGATTCCACAGTCGCGATGAATAGCCAAGCCCACACCCCTAGACCCCTACGAGAGAGGCAAGCGACCCTACCAATTCTGGACTTTAGGAGACCCGGTCTCGACTCCTCGAGATGGCCTCCCACTGAACCCCAGAACCCAGTCACTTGTGCTCCCCTCCTTGATTCTATCCTAATGCGGAAAAGTAAATAATATACAACACTGGTGACAACAACCTTAACCCGGAAGTGCCCCAAATAAAAGAATATTACATTACAATTGAATTTTACATGAACGAAAAGAAAACTCTCATCTCACATAAAAAAAACCCGGCTATTCAATCGCGACAATCATGCACATCATATCTCAGCAACACATAATATCATATATCATCGACATAAGTAAGTATGCGTACCCCGATTGTCGCTGATGTATAGCAACGAAACCGGCGATATGCGACATACTACACTTACGTTCACAGAAAAGAAAGTGTAAAACTACAACATTTGGAATCCACAATCACTTTAGACATCGTAAATCCGAAATATCACATACTTCGCATTTCATGCCTAACTATATGAATTCCACATATTGTATCACATTCCAGATAAATAGACAGTATTATACTTTCCGATCGAATAATCAAATACCCAAGATTTCCTTAATAGCTCAACACTTGAGCGGAGTTCAAAAATCCCGGAACATGTCACAGTAGCAGCGGTCCAGCCGTAAAAGGGTCAAGCCAACGCCTCACATGTGGCAAGTCATACTGCCCGAAACCCTAAGGTTTAGAGGCGGTTCAGACGGTCACATAATCGATTTAAGGTTTGTGTTCTTCTAGAGGGTCCACTACGTTACTTGCACGTATTTCCGAAAGATTTAAACTCAAGAAAAATTCAACATTTGAATGTTTTTCGTGCCGGGAAAAAGTGAGTTAATGATATCCGTTCGAACTTTTTAATACTTTCTAAATTACCCGAAAACAGCACGAAATTAAATATTCCGATCGAATCAACAAATGCAAAATAATCCCTAGAACACTCAACGCTTGAGTCAGATTAAAAATACCAAAAAATATGTACAAGCAGATAAGAACATTACTGTACAAAAACGAGGCTATACTACTTCTGTACGGTCGCGGATCCGCGGCCTAAGCGAGGTATGGCGGCGGTTCCGCGGTGTTATGTACGGATTTTGGCGTCGGTTTTTACAGTATTTCTTATATTTTCCTGCTGAATCTTTTAAGAATTTTTAATTCTGAAAAAACACAGTTTTAAAAAAATGTCCAGAGAAGGGTCTAATTCCGTATTTCGTGGTTCGATCGGAGTTTTAACTTCGCCTAAACGTCGCCTAAGCCTCTAGCTTGGCTCTGATACCATGACGGGTTTCCTACAGCACCACTACAAGGGTTTGGAAGCAACACACATGCCATATTTTAAATTTTATTGGTGCTAAAGAAACTATCTTAAGGATCATGCTAGAAATTTAGGGCAACATAACTTTAACATGCAAACAAGTAGTAAAAGCTAGGGTTTTGAGAGTACAGCCTTTGTAGCTCCCTACGCTAGACTCCTTGGCTACTTGAGGGTTGGAAAAAGGTTCGCTTGAGATCCTCTAGGTCCACGACGATCCACCCGGAGTCCTCTTTGTCCAAAGCTTGAAGCTCCACTAGATCAAGAGAAGAAATGGAAGCTAACACTCTACACTAATGGGCAAGACTAGTGTAGAATGGTGATGTGGTTTGTTTTCTCACGTCAAAATCCTAACTTGGTGACTCTTTTGCTCACTTGAGAAAACTAGAGAGCAAGAGAGAGAGGAGGAAGAAGATGATGGCTTGTAAAGAGCTCAAGATAATGATAAAGTTGTGAATAAAAATGAGAAATGAAAATATATATATTTTAACTCTCTCATTCTTAACCATGGTTATAAAATATCTAGATATTTTAGTTTGGAACAAAAATGACCATGGAAAATGAATCATGGTTAAAACAAAGGGTCGGTGCAAGAATAAAATATTAAACCATGAAACGATTTTCATTTCCATTTATCTTTTCCAAAAATAATATCAATATATTTTATAAAGGATGTGAGTCTTATATTGCCACCATCCACTATATGAATAACCATGATAGAATGATGTATGCATGTATGTGTGCATGCACATCCATATGTGCATGAATAAGAATAAATGCATACATGCATGCATACAACAAAAAGACAAGAAAGGATTTAAAGTGAGAAACTAATGGTCAATGTTAAATCAACACTTGATTTAGCAACCCGGTCATATCACATACGACCCGACCAAAAGCAAACCGCCCGATTAATATACGGTATCTCATACACGCATTTTAACCGGGTCCACGCGCATATCTCATATGCGCACCACATCGTTTCGCCTGGACTAGGCAACTCCATTGTGGGACTCTAAGAACCGTCAATACGCCGGCAGTGGGTGATGATCATATCAAGCACCCCCAAGCCGCAAGCGGTCAGCTAAACGTAACGGCCACCCGGGTATTGAGCGATCAGAAGAAAACAAGCGAACTTGTCACAACTCCCGTCGAGCCAACCGGCAACACTACCGTACAGTCCGGTCTCTTCGTCAGATATGCTGCATATCGAGTCTAGGGATGGTAACGTCGACCCCAATAACTCAATAAGTCATGCCGATGAGTGGTCTACAACAGATCAAGAAACTACTGATAACACTTATCAGTAAATCTCAACAGCACTGGCCAGGGACTTACTGATATAGCCAGTCGAGCACAGCACAACATCAACTCCCAATTCCGGGAGAGACGAAACCCCTCCTATCTCTCATCGCCTTCGTGTGTCTCGGGAATGTACCCAACGGCCACCTGTTTGGATGACTCAGTAGAGCCGTGGTAGGGTGGTAATCAAAGTACAGTGGGAGAACACACAAGACTCTATGACGATCTCGGGTCTACAGACTAACCTGCAGCAGTGTCACCTGAGAACTGCTATCCGACGATAGATATAATTCCATATAGGAGTTCTCGGTGAGTCCGTCCAGTGTACCCAGTCACCACTGAGCACCCATATACGATCTCGTTGTCAAACATCGATGAATGTGGGAACATCCATCGCCCATCATATGGGTCTAGTATCATATACGCTAGTCTACTTTTGGTATATCGATGCCCCGCCTCGATATACCTACGACTAGGGACATTCCAGGATATGCTTATAAACTACAGATGTCCCACTAGTATGATCTCTATCATAATCACAGTAGTCAAGCCTATATCCTCAGGGTTATCAACATGTGTGAATGAATAAAAGCATGATCAAATCAACATGTCAGATAAAGAAGAACCAAATAGCATACTATCATGTCGAGCAAGAATGTACACTTAATATATATATATACATGTATAAATACATCCACTATCATATAATGGCCTCTAGGGCATACATATATCCAACACTAGCTGTGCGTAACGGCTGCCCATGTACTGATGGAAAGGGAAGCTAATGAGCGAACTCATCCTGGAACCCTACCGAGCCTATCGGTGACAATATACATACAGTCCGGTCCGTTCGTCTATAAATATCGCATATCGGGCATAGGGGGCTGGTAACGTCAGACCCCCAATAGCGGTATAAGTCGTGTCAGAGTGTAGCCCAGAACACCCTGAGATAGTACTGGAGTACCTACCAGTAAATCTCCTGCCTCGGCCGAGGGCTTTATGTAATGGATCTCCTAGACACAGCACGATCTCACCCCCAATACCGGGAGAGACGAATCCCCTGTCGATCCGCTTACTTGCCACCATGTGGCTCGGGACTGTACCCAACTAAAACCTGTTTGCACGACTCCTTTGAGCCGTGGTAGGGGAGTAATCAAAGCACAGTGGGAACTCACATAAGACAAATGACGATCTCATGTCGATGAACTAACCTGTACACATGTCACCAGGGAAATGGTATCTGACGCTAAGTATAATACAAACTAGCAGGATCCCGGCGAGTCCTGTCCGGTGTACTCATAACCCAATGAGCACCTGTATACATCTTAGGTGATCCAACTGACCCCAGTGGCTTGTGAGACCGGCCACCGCACATCGTCGGGGTCTCGACTGTATACACTAGTCTACTCCGGAGTATCGATGACTTGTCTCGAAACTCCCACGACTAGGGACCACTTTTATGGATGTGCTTATGGACTACCCAACTCTCACGTATATGATCGCCATCATACTGTTGGTAGTCAAGCAGGATCCTAAAGGCTCTATCAACGTGTAATAGTGATCATGTCACCTAAAGCTGTACACTACTGATAAAGAAAAACCAGATAGCATACTATCATCTTAAGTAAGACTGTCCAACTGGTATAGGTCCTCCCTTAATCATTGCAATCAAGTACCTGCGATCCAATAATTGACTTTGAGGGCACTATATCCAACAAGGCACCCCATGCATTTATATATTCATTCTGTTATGCAATATTGTGGGGCTTTATGCCGATATTCACTATTAATTGACTCACAATTTCGAGATTTTGGATTTTCCATGAGATTTCTTTATTTGGGGGAAAACCGCAAGGATTTTATAAACTTATTATCATTTTAAAAATGCAAGTCGCGGTTTTCTCGTGATATGATGTATTGGCATCCACCATGAGTTTTCCTGATTGAGTTGGTTTTCGAGACCCGATTCGAGAAGTAGGATGAACCGTCTCGGGTACATGGTAGACCCGGTAAGGTACCCCTGGGCAAGAAGCTCAAGTTGTAGATGATGAGCCTTGCACGGGAGGACTACCTACCGGTGATATTTGGCGCGGAGGATATCTGGAGGATACCGACCGTAGTCGTGAGATTTGATGATATGGGCCGATCCGGACAGACGGAGCCCGGGATATAAGGATTTTGTGTCGATGTTTGACACGGATTTCTGTTGATTTCATTGATAATACTTCAGTTTTTATACTAAAATTTTACTAAGATAAGAACACAGCTTTCTTATACAGATATATCCTGATTTCATGTGGATTATTCATTCATGATGCATTCATACATCATATATATGACATGTTGTTACTTTGTGACACTGACACGAGTATTTGGTAATACACTTATGCTTAGATTATTACCCTTGCCACTACTAGATGTTTCAGTGTTATATTATGAGTATATTATTTTACGACCTAAGAGATCGTCATACATTCGATTTCTACTCGGTGATGTCTTCTACTCACCAGTTGGCAACTCACCCCCGTTGTGCCCTAGTTTCTTGCAGGTTCGGCCGTACAGGTTCCGTTGCGTCTTGCTGGCACATCATTTCTTTCGGGTGATTTCTTGGTAGGTGGGTTCACTTGCATCGCGACCACCGTTGCACATCTACTTTATATTTCAGTTGTATTGTTATTTATTTCAGTTGTATCTAGTTAAAGTCTCCATCAACCAGACTTGTATATTTAGTAGACTTAGATAACCACGGTTTGTATATTCTTTCGGACTTAGAGTCGCGCTATTGTATTCTTTATTGTTGGGATTTTCTTAATGATGCTTAGTTTTCTCGCTTTCTTTCTGAGTTTTGATCCTCGCCCATCGACGTTGTATATTTATATTATCTTGCGTGGTTGTTTCCACCAATTGGTGAAGAGCTAGCTCCCGCTTGCGGATGCTTTATTTATTATTGCTTGTACCGTTTTCGGGTTAAAAATTACAAAGGAGGTGCTGCTCAAATTTTCAAAGAAGAAAATGTTTTCAAGTAAAATACGTACAATGTGTTTTGGTATACTATTATTTATGTTATGTAGAAGGTTCTTGATTTCAGTAAAACCTCATTTCAAACTGTACCTCCACTATTATCCCTAAAATGCTTTAGATTTCTGGGCTTTTTGGCTTACTGGAATTAGGTAAGGTCCTATAGACTTCACATGATTCAAGTTCCATTCACGTGCCTTTTCCGGGTCGTGACATTAGTGGAGCTTCGGGTTAATCATCTTCGGCACGAAGCTCATCGAAGGAAGCTTGTTCATTCTTCAAATGGAGTCAAGTGGAGTCGTAGGGATTACTACCCGGAGCATTTGAAGCGAAGGACTCGATCAACAAAAGTTGTTGATTCTATCCATAGCTTAGTATTTATTGATATCATCATAATTAACCCTAATTATCTAGTTAGATTCTAGGATAGTCTATTTTAGCAGCCTAAATTTTTAAAGTTGCATGCTTGATGCCGGTTTTGACCTCATGGTGGTGCTAGGGTAGACTTTCATGGAATCAGAGCCAAGATAGAACATTAGGGAAGGTCTTTACGATATTAAAGTGTTCGATCGGTTTTCGAAGCCGGATTTTTTGGCAAGTTTCTGTCGTTTTTCAAAAGTTGAAATTTTTGTGATTAAAAATATGCAGAAAAATGTGCAGGTAATTTAATGGAGCTTCAAAAATTCGACGACCCAACTCCATCAAACCGCCGCGGAACCACGGCCAAACCACGTGTTTGGCCACGGTTCCGCCACATGTTTGATGAGTTGAGGTGTCGTTCCTCTTGTGCTGCTCCATAATGTTATTATGCACTCTCTGGGTGTTTTTAGTCAGACTCAAGTTGTTGAGGTCTCTGGAATTTGTGGGTTTTCGATAAATCGATCGAAATGTTTAGCATCGTATAGATGATGATGATATGTGATACACTATTTGGAATTCACAATAATTAGTTTTGTGAAAACTAGTTAGTATATTGTAAATCTAGCCGTTTAGTCTCGTTTGATCGATTGCCAGGGAGTTTCGATTCGGATCAAAACTCCATCGCAATCGCGTATAGTACACGATCACTAAGTCGGGAATCTTGTTGAATTATCCGACAACTTGTTGAAATGAGTTTTCAATTTGAGACTAAAATGCATGGTTTATAAGTTAGGCATGAAATTTGGAATATGAGATATTACGGGTTTATGATGTCAAAGGTATTTGCGGATTCTAAATGTTGTAGTTTTTATTTCTTTTCTACGACCGTAAGTGTAATATGTGGTGTATCCCCAATCTCGTTGCTATATGTCAACGAAATTTAGGATACGCATATTTACTTACGTTGATGACTTGTGATGTTTGTTATTGTGTCTTAGCACCACTACTAGTGTTTAAACAACTATATGTGGTGTATTTTAAAAATTTATAGAGCTACAGCACACAAACCATGAATCGAACTAGAGATTAGGGTAAGTTTCATAAACAAAGAATGTATAACACTAAGAGAAAGAGAACTACAACCATTGTAGACCACTCCTTCTTTTCAATGGCTCCATGTAGAATTCCTTGGGCTCCGCTTGGCCCCACTCGAAGCTTGGAACAATTCCGCTTGAAGTCATCGATGTCCACGATGATCCACCCGGAATTCCTTATACTCATGCTCTAGCTTCACTAAACTAAGATGAAGTGAAGCTAACAACCTATACAAGTTTGCTAGACTAATATAGATTGATGAAGTAGGATTTTTCTCACTCAAAGACCTTTCTTTTTCTTTCTCTTTTTCTAACCTAGAAAAGGGTAGAGAGGTAGAGAGCTTAAGAGGAAGAAGATGAACTAATGGCTTAGCTTGAAATAATGAGAGTGATCACAATCACAATTAATGAAGCAAAGAAGATATCTTAGATATTTGTAAGTGAGTGGAGGAATAAAATAATCAACCATGGTTAGATATTTCAAGAAGAGTGTAGAAACCATGACTCATTATTCTATTTTCCATTTTCACCATGTGAGTCTACCATAGCCATGTCCAGTGTATCATCCACCATGACACATATATACATATATATATATATACATACATATATATATATATATAAATACAAATATAAATATATATATATACACCCACATGCATAAGAAAGGAATTATAAATGAGTAATTAGTCTTTGTATTAAATCAACACTTGATTTAATAACCCGGTCATATCACATATAACCCGACTAATAAAAACTCTAGATTAAAATACGGTATCATATACTCGTATTTAACCAAGCTCCCACACATATCTCCATATGTGGCCCACTTCTTTTCCCCTGAGCTCGGAAACCCTTATGTGTGACTTCAAAACTCGTCAATACGCTAGCAGTAGGTAGTGATCATATCATATACCCACAAATCGTCAGCGGTACTAGCTGCACGTAATGGCTACTCAGGTATTGAGCGAACAGAAGAACAACAAGAGAACTTGTTCAAACACCCTTAGAGCCAACCAACAACACTTACCGTACAGTCCGGTCTTTTCGTCTGATATGTTGCATATTGAGTCTAGGGATGGAATCGTCAAGCCCCAATAACTCAATAAGTCATGCTGATGTGTAGCCTATAACAGGTCGAGAAACTAATGATAACACTTATCAGTAAATCCCATCAGCCCTGGCCAGGGACTTCCAGTTATAGCCAATCGCGCATAGTACAAAATCAACTCCTAATACCGAGAGAGACGAAACCCCTCCTATCGCTCATTTCCTCCATGTGTCTTGGGACTGTACCCAAAAGCCACCTGTTTGCACGACTCAGTAGAGCCGTGGTAGGGTGGAAATCAAAGCACGGTAGGAAACACATAAGGCTCTATGACGATCTCGGGTCTACAGACTAACCTGTACAAGTGTCACCAGAGAACTGTTGTTTGACGATAGGTATAATACCATATAGGAGTTCTCGGCGAGTCCGTTCAGTGTACTCAGTCTCCAATGAGCACCTTTATACAATCTCTGATGTCCAACACCAATGGATATGGGATCATCCATCGCCCCCACAACTGGGTCAAGAAACGTATACACTAGTCTACTCTGGAATATCGATGCCCCGTCTCGATACACCCACGACTAGGAACAATTAAGGATATGCTTATAGACTACACATGCCCCACTAGTATGATCTGCATCAAAATCATGGTAGTCAAGCTGATGTCCTAAGGGCTTTATCAGCATGTATCAAATGAACAGTAAACACAATCAAGTGAACATGTTAAGATAAAGAACAAACAGATAGCATACTATCATGTCGAGCAAGAAAGTCCTCTATATATGTACATGTCCAAGCATCCACTATACAAATAATGGCCTCTAGGGAATACATATATCCAACAATCTCCCACTTGCACTAAGGCCAATTATTGGCGTATCTCATACCCAACATCTCAAAAAGTCGCTCATGTTGCGGCTGTGGATGGGCCTTGGTGAGTAGATCCGCGGTGGTATTCTTTGTGTCTACTTTCCGAATCTCCATCTCGCGGCGATCAACTATCTCCCGGTACTTTCGGGGAGGCGGAATAGGTAAAAATAAAATTTTTACCTCACTAGGTAACATAGACCATCCATGAAGGATCTTTGCTAAACAAAAACTAACAATTAAACGACAAGTCTACGTTACCCACACCGGTTCTTTCGGGGAGGCGGAATAGGTAAAAATCAAAATTTTCCTCACTAGGTAACATAGACCATCCATGAAGGATCTTTGCTAAACAAAAACTAACAAATAAACTACAAGTTTTAGTTACTATGTAGAATAGTTATACCTAGGTGATTGATGATAATTTCTGTGATGGTAATAAATCGAATCAAATAGTAAAGAAATCACAACCAAAAATTATTTGACCGCAATCAACTACGGTGTCAGATTGTAGTTTGTATGTGAGTGCGGATCGTCCACAGGGAAAGTGTAATCGTTCGTCTTTTGAATTAAATGAATTGAAACTTTAAAGAAAGAAAACAAAACAATTCAAGATTTATAGTTGATGTTCAAGAATGAGAAAAAACTAGATCTACGAAAGCATTAAAAGATAGAATCAAGAATTGATCGTTTGATGATTTTTCCAAACCAAATCTCAAGAATCGAAATGAGGCTCGTAGGAATCGATCGGATCTATAGATGTGATGTAATCTTACAATTACGTATTCTTATCCTTCGATGAATTGATACTAGATCGATGATGATCGATCGAGAATTAGGGATTTCTTGTGAAACTAGGGTTTCATCTTATCCCTTGTTCTTTCGTCGATATCATTCACATTCTAGCCTCTAGTAAATTCAAGAAACGATCGTAGATCCCTAATTTCGAGCGATCGCAATCAAGAAAGTATCGCTACGAAACTAGGTCATCGATTCTTGAACTTGCTAGGGTTTACAAACTCGTAGGACTTAAAAATAGTATTAAGATTTGTTACATCATCATTCTACAATCGTCTCGACTCCTTAACGAGCGGAGTTTTACTCACACATCACAACAAGAACAACAATTACAAATTGAGATCTAATCATGATGCAAGAATTAAAAGAAAGCAAGATAAAAGAATTTCACCTTTTATTTATATCAACAATTTCGTTACAATCACTCAAGAACTACAAGAGGAAGAACTTGATCGTCGATTTGGCTTCGCTCGTCTCCGTGGATCGCTGATCGGCTTGGATCACTTGCCCGATTGAAGATCGGCTCGGCTCCTAAAAGGTTGAAGGCTTCTCGCTTGATTTGGTACTCAAGATCTTGGATTTGGAGTGGAATTAGGGTTAGGGTTTCGCACAAGCCTTGTCACGAGACTTGTGGAAGAAAATGGTGTAGAATGAACCAATGGTTATTGATTTTTGATTAAAGATTGATTAGCCATTAACCCTAGGTCTAGGTTCCTATTTATAGATAACTAACCCTAGATATAGGATTTCAAATTCTAAGTTTCCCTCCTAAAGTTTGTTGAAGAAATTCAAATTTCCCTCCAAAAGTTAGTTAGGAGAGAAGCTTCTAGATGTGATTAGTTAGGAGGAGCTTCTAGAAGAGGATTAGTTAGGAGCATAATTAGGATTAGCCTTCCTAATCTCCTTTGCTGATCTGGCAGTAGGTTCGAGAGAATTATGGAATTTTAAGTATCAGAAAGGACAGTGGGCCCAGAAATAGGAATTCTGCACTGAAATTGAGATGATGAGGTGGCCAAACAGCCGCGGTTCCGCGGCCCAAGTAGGTTCATGCCGCGGATCCGCGGCTGCTTGTAGGCTTTGGATCTTGGGCCTTCTTGTACTTGTTGGGTATGTCTCATGGGCCTTCTTTTTATATGTTGAATTATCTAATTCCTTCTGCATTGCTACCAGATCTGAAATGATTGAATTGGCTTAATGTTGATCAGCTCTTTGGTTTTTCTTCCGTATTTTCCTGCACAGACTCAAGACAAGTGTTGCGCAAATACAGAAACGATGCGATGCCATGAAATGCGGTTTATTTCCCTTAAAGTGTCGGTTTAAAAGTCTAACACATGCAATCTCATATTTTGTGACAGATTTGCTAATATGTAGAATATGGATGCCGAACACTTCTAAATGTGTGCAAATGTTAGGGAAATTGCCGGCTAAAATATACAATATTTTCGACTGATCAAATACCCCCAAACTTAATTTTGATCGTCTCGAGCGAATGTTTTATTAAAAAGAGAAGGAGAAAATAAAGAAAGAGAAAAACTAACTAGCACACTTTCGTAGGCAACGCGATTGCCCTGAGCACGGGCAACAAGCCTTTAAACCTCTAGGTGTCCCTAGTAGGAGGAGTGTTGTCTCCTAAGGGTTTTTAGCGGATTGCACCCACAAAATCCAATAATAAAAGAAAGATCATGAATATTACATTTAAAGAAAAGAATTGTAAAAGAAAAGCTTTGAAAATTAGGGTTTCCAACTAAGCTAGCTTTTCGGTTGTCTTGAGCCCTATCTTAATGGTCATGAAAAGAGGTCAGAAATCACGTCCTCCCTCAATAAAACATCGTCTTATTCTTCATTCCTATCTTTATTCCAAACATCGATCATATCACCCTGCGTGCGTGTAAAGAACATCCCTACACCCAGAGAATTCAATTCAAGCTATCATACTCTTGCCCATCAACCTCGGTACTTTTTGATAAACGAGATTGCTCACACACTTTTATGCGACCGTTAATACTTCATGAGGTACTAACCGACCGATTACTAATGTGCTTGCTAACTTGGTGTATTTTCCTCATCTTGCACCACCTCAGGCATAGCAGTGACTCCCAGACCAGTTGGTTTTAGGGCACTAGGTGAAGAAGCACCCTTTTGCTATATATTTTTTTATTGCCCTCGGTGATAACAAAACCAGTGTCTATTTTTCTCACCATTTTCAAAATACTTTTTTTTTCATACTTTTGGTTTTAATACAAGAGCATTTCAAGGTATCCTCTACTATCCCAGGCTTTAAGATGTGTGTAAGTGCGAATAGCAGGGTAGCAACGTTCAAAATGTTTGGCTTTCAGAATAGAAACTATTTTTCAGAATTATTTTTATCCTCAGATTAGTGACGTCTTTCATCTTACTAACCCTTGGGACAACGGCTCATAACTACTTATTACTAGTTCGTATAAGAAAACTTCTAATTTTCTTAGTTTTCTTAAATTTTTCTAATCTCATGGATGTAATTGTTCACTATCTAATCTTTTATTATCTTATTTATGTACAAAGATATTTTTATAGTTTTGAAAATTTTTAAATTTTTATGGTTTTTTTCGAAAATGTTTTGTGCTTATGCAAATGATATGCAAATGATGCAAAAATAAGCACAAACCTCCCCCAAACTTGTTTTCAACAGTGTCCTCACTGTTGCCTTCAGCTAAATCTCGAAAAAAAAATGTAAGCTTGGGAGGATATTATTAGTGGGGGCAAAATATTTAAGTGAAGAACATCCCCAAAATTTATTTTTGGCTCAAAATTTTGTAAAAATTTCTTTTTAGGAGCCAGAAAAACAAAAAAAAAAAATTATACCCCCCCAAACTTGAGTTATGCAATGTTAATCTTTTAAAATCACAAGTGGGGGTCAAAAATCATTGGTCGATGCCAAGCTTTGCAAAGACCGAATGTTAACACCAACCATTCAAAAAATTTATCAATGCAGTGCTCGGGTTTGTGGAAGAAAAAGTGGGGGAAGGTTAAGTGGTGGAATAGAATATGTGTGCGTCTCATTTTGGAGAGACGATGCAGTGTATGCGATGGATTACTCGCATTCTTTTTACAGTTCAGAAGAAGGGGTGGAGGTTCAATTTCATTGAGTAGATGATTCATCTCAACACCCGTGTCATTCAAAAATGCGAGTTCATCAGCGAAGATCTCCTCAAAAGTTCCATTTATACCCCGATGAATAATGTCATCACAAAGTGCGGGGTGATCTTCAGACTCTAAGAACAATTCATAATCGGTGTTAATTGTTGACCCGGACATCTCGGTGGAAGAGTCCGTATGTGTATGATACATAATTGGGTCAAACAATAACATATGAAAAGAGTCAAGATTGATATCAGGAGGATCATCAAATTCGCTGCTGTCGACATCCATTAAGTCGACAGAACATACCTGAGCAATAGGTTCGGAGGGTACACTTCCCAACTTGTAAATGTTCAGCTCTATTGACCTATTCCCGAAAGATAGGGTCATAGAACCATTACGACAGTTGATTATTGCATTGGAAGTGTCCAAAAAGGGGCGACCTAAAATCACCGGAATTTGATTCCGTGGGTTCGCTACAGGCTGTGTATCAATTACAATAAAATCTACCGGGAATATAAATTCTCCGATTTTTATTAACACATCCTCCAGTTCACCCCTAGGTCTGGTGATTGATCGGTCAGCCATCTGGAGAGTGCAATTGGTTGGCTTCAACTCTCCGATTCCTAATTGCTCATAGACTGAGTATGGAAGCAAGTTAACACTAGCGCCAAGGTCTGGTAGAGCACGGTTGATGTGTTTTTCCCCAATAGAAACGGAAATAGTAGGATATCCTGGATCCTTACGTTTCCTCGGTAATTGTTAGGGGAAAGCCGTGTCTATTGTCTTTTACATGAAAATCTTCTTGGGCACTGGATTCTTCCTCTTCCTAGTGCACAAGTTCTTAAGAGTTTTTGCATAGGACGGAACTTGTTGGATGGCATCTAGGAGAGGGATTTTGGTGTTTACTTGCTTAAAAATGTTCATAATCTTCTCCATATGTGGACTCGGTGTGTTAGCCCTTAACCGATTAGGATAAGGTGCTTTAGCAATAAGCGCTGGGTCCATCATAGGAGAAGGAAGTGTGTGTGGAACCGATCTCGGAATAAAAGTGGGGATCGTCCGTGGAGGGGTAAAAGAGGTGGGCTGTAGTGGCGAGCCTTTTGGGAAATGAAGAATAGGCTCGGAAGAAGAAGGTAGGGTAGAAGAACTGGGGTAAGAAGTGTGTGTGTGAGAAAAGGTCTCAGCCGGGGTGTTATTATTTGATTTATCTGTTTCATCAAACTCTTCCCCAACGTGAGTGTCAAGCACTCTTCCAGATCTCAACGTGATTGCATCCACATCATGTGAATAGCCAGAATTAGGTAAAGGTTGAGCTGGAAGTTTCCCTTTCTCTCTTGCACTCATTTCGGCTTTTAGTTGTGCAATTTGTTCTTTCATCGATTTGATGTTTTCATTTTGAGAGATAATGATCTTCATTACATTCTCGACGGAAGATTGCAAACTTGCCGTACCTTGGATGGATTGTTTCATGAAAGTATCCAAGGTTTGTGCTAATGCAGAGGTATTATTTGTACTGGTCAATTGCAAAGGACTAGACGGTGCAAAAGTGTTGGCCGGATTTTGAAAGTTTTGTGATTGGAAGGGGTGCTGACTCAATTGAAGTGGTGGCTGCTGTTGTGGTGGAGGGACCCTTTGGAAATTGTTTTGAATTGGAACCGTGTTTTGAAATTGTGATTGGTTCCAAGCAAAGTTAGGGTTATTCCTCCAACCCTGATCATATGTGGAGGAAGATGGATCGTTTCTAGGTCTTTGAAATGATGCATTGGTATGCTCAGGACCTTGAAACGGACATTCTTCCGTCAAGTGAGACGGATCAGAACAACATCCACATACAGTTTTGGAGAGTGATATTTGACTTAGGGCGACAGCTAAAAATTTATTTTCCATAGCGTCAAATTTCTTGTGTAAAGCTGAAATTTCAGCTCTCATTTCTATGGAAATATCATTGCTATCCCTAGACGATTGACTCACACCCTCCCACTGTAAAGATTTTTCAGCGAAATCTTCTAGAAAGTTCCAGGCTTCCCCATCATTTTTGGTCATAAAGTTGCCTTGACACATGGATTCAAGGGACTTTCTTGTGTAAGGAGTAATGCCCTCATAAATGATTCGGCACAATTCCCATCTCGGGATGCCGTGATGTGGACATTGGACTAACAGATCCTTGAAACGGTCAAGACATTTTGAAAATGTTTCATTTGGAAGCTGGGTGAATTGATAGATTTCGCTACGGACTCGAGCTGTCTTTTGATGTGGGTAGAATTTCTTAAGGAATGCTTTGACGAATTCGTCCCAATTTGAAATGGAATGTGCGGTAGTGTTATATAGCCACTTCTCGGCTAAATCGCACAAGGTAAATGGGAGAAGACGAAGACGTAAAGCATCCACAGAAAGCTGTGAAGTACCCATCATTGCGCATACATTTTCAAATTTTGTGATAAACACGTATGCGTCTTCAGACTCGAGACCGTGAAATTTTGGTAGAAGGTTGATGTATTGGGGTTTTATTTGAAAATTTTCCCCGTTGGCTGGTGGTGTGGAAAGACAGGTGGAAAGTGGGCTTCGTGTTGGATAGCATCTCTCTTGGAGAGAGATGCGAGGTGGATTCTGCGCACCAACGGACGGCGGCAGAGTAGTGGAAAAGAAGTTCGATGGAGGTGGATCCATCGATGCGGGTGTGGTGGTGGGTGAAAGAAAGGTAAATGTAGAAATACCGACTTTGGGTCGATGAGGGAAACACGGACTTAACGGGCACTAGACACCCGTGTCCAGCCTATCTTGCACTAAAAAGGGTTAGTACAAGTGGCAGCGTGAATTTATAATTAGGGGAAAGAATGAATGTGATGTTTGTTTTGAAAATGATACGGAGATTTGAAAAATATGATGCAACAAAACAAATGCAACACACAAAACCCTAAAATCTAGTAGTCACCTAGGTCAAACTCTAGACCGCTCCTAACTGCCAAAAGACAAGTCGCAGGATCAATCCTCCACTGCCTCTTTGTCCCCCTGTGGCCTGATAAGTGCCAGGTAAGTGGGAAGGTACTCCACTACGTAAGTAGTGGGCCTAATTAAAAACCACTAGCCTTAGACACACTCGCCTTAGGCACCACAAGAAAACGCGGATAAGCAATGAATTACCCACGGCCTTCTCTTGTCCTAATTGAGCGCGACGGTCCTTAGAGTCATCTCTAGATTTCTTTTAATTAATGAGGGTAAATGCGGATGCAAGTTTTGCGATTTTCGGGGCCTAGGAAGGGTAATGAAGTCCCCACCTAATTTGGATTTGGTCGTGCCCCTTAAATTCCGTATTAATATGCAACAACCACAAGAATCAAAAACGCGCACAAATTTATTTTGCTTTGCGGCGCAGCGATTTATTTGCAAAGAATCCTGCACAAAATATTAGTTGGAGCAGACAGAGGAGAAGATAAGAAAGATAGTAGCTTACAGAGAAAAACTTATGCAGTGAAGAGCTAGGGTTGCGGCGGATCCGCCGCGGATGATGCTCTGGTGCCGCGCTTCCGCGCTTGAATAGTAAGGTCACTGCACAAAGTTTTTACAGAGAGCTTCTGTTAAGCTCCTGAGTCCTCTGGAATGTTCAGAAAAATTTTTCTCCAGCTCCAATGATTCTAGATTTTCTCGCAACAAATCACAACACACATATTAGTGTTTGTACGAGTTTAGATCTAAAAATTATGATGAAATAAATTGTTCAACTCAAATTTCAAAATACGAACTATTAGCGCACGATCCCCGGCAACGGCGCCATTTGATTGATGATAATTTCTGTGATTGTAATAAATCGAATCAAATAGTAAAGAAATCACAACCAAAAATTATTTGACCGCAATCAACTACGGTGTCGGATTGTAGTTTGTATGCGAGTGCGGATCGTCCACCGGGAAAGTGTAATCGTTCGTCTTTTGAATTAGATGAATTGAAACTTTAAAGAAAGAAAACAAAACAATTCAAGATTTATAGTTGATGTTCAAGAATGAGAAAAAACTAGATCTACGAAAGCATTAAAAGATAGAATCAAGAATTGATCGTTTGATGATTTTTCCAAACCAAATCTCAAGAATCGAAATGAGGCTCGTAAGAATCGATCGGATCTATAGATGTGATGTAATCTTACAATTACGTATTCTTATCCTTCGATGAATTGATACTAGATCGATGATGATCGATCGAGAATTAGGGATTTCTTGTGAAACTAGGGTTTCATCTTATCCCTTGTTCTTTCGTCGATATCATTCGCATTCTAGCCTCTAGTAAATTCAAGAAACGATCGTAGATCCCTAATTTCGAGCGATCGCAATCAAGAAAGCATCGCTACGAAACTAGGTCATCGATTCTTGAACTTGCTAGGGTTTACAAACTCGTAGGACTTAAAAATAGTATTAAGATTTGTAACATCATCATTCTACAATCGTCTCGACTTCTTAACGAGCGGAGTTTTACTCACACATCACAACAAGAACAACAATTACAAATTGAGATCTAATCATGATGCAAGAATTAAAAGAAAGCAAGATAAAAGAATTTCACCTTTTATTTATATCAACAATTTCGTTACAATCACTCAAGAACTACAAGAGGAAGAACTTGATCGTCGATTTGGCTTCGCTCGTCTCCGTGGATCGCGAATCGGCTTGGATCACTTGCCCGATTGAAGATCGGCTCGGCTCCTAAAAGGTTGAAGGCTTCTCGCTTGATTTGGTACTCAAGATCTTGGATTTGGAGTGGAATTAGGGTTAGGGTTTCGCACAAGCCTTATCACGAGACTTGTGGAAGAAAATGGTGTAGAATGAACCAATGGTTATTGATTTTTGATTAAAGATTGATTAGCCATTAACCCTAGGTCTAGGTTCCTATTTATAGATAACTAACCCTAGATCTAGGATTTCAAATTCTAAGTTTCCCTCCTAAAGTTTGTTGAAGAAATTCAAATTTCCCTCCAAAAGTTAGTTAGGAGAGAAGCTTCTAGATGTGATTAGTTAGGAGGAGCTTCTAGAAGAGGATTAGTTAGGAGCTTAATTAGAATTAGCCTTCCTAATCTCCTTTGCTGATCTGGCAGTAGGTTCGAGAGAATTATGGAATTTTAAGTATCAGAAAGGACAGTGGGCCCAGAAATAGGAATTCTGCACTGAAATTGAGATGATGAGGTGGCCAAACAGCCGCGGTTCCGCGGCCCAAGTAGGTTCATGCCGCGGATCCGCGGCTGCTTGTAGGCTTTGGATCTTGGGCCTTCTTGTACTTGTTGGGTATGTCTCATGGTCCTTCTTTTTATATGTTGAATTATCTAATTTCTTCTGCATTGCTACCAGATCTGAAATGATTGAATTGGCTTAATGTTGATCAGCTCTTTGGTTTTTCTTCCGTATTTTCCTGCACAGACTCAAGACAAGTGTTGCGCAAATACAGAAACGATGCGATGCCATGAAATGCGGTTTATTTCCCTTAAAGTGTCGGTTTAAAAGTCTAACACATGCAATCTCATATTTTGTGACAGATTTGCTAATATGTAGAATATGGATGCCGAACACTTCTAAATGTGTGCAAATGTTAGGGAAATTGCCGGCTAAAATATACAATATTTTCGACTGATCACTAGGTCTTGAACTCCTTCTCTTCTTTTTGTGGTTCTCCTCCTTTCTTGCTCCTTGTAGTGGTTTGAACGGCTCCTCCTCGTCGTTTCCTCTTTGCCGTAGATGGATCCACCCGAGGGCCTCGAACTTGAGCTCCTATCTCAACCTAGAGATAACTAAGGTGCTTGGTTTGCTAGACCTAGGACCTTAGAATGAGTAGAGAAGAGTTATGGTGGTTTTGTCTCTAAAGTTTATGATTTCCATCTCATGGAGCACTTAATTTTTGGAGAGGAAGAGGGAGAGCTTTCTTTCAAGAGAGATAAATAATATGATAGAATGAGCTCTCATAATACAACCATGCTCACATCTTTTGGAATAATGATGATAATAATAATAATTAAGAATTGTGATGGTTAGTTTATGAATGACCACTATCATAACCTTCATTTAATGCATTTTTCAATGAACAAGAAGCATCATTGAAATGAAATGATGATGGTCAACAAGACCACAATAGTCAACCGGTCAACAAGGTCAACAAGTCAACAAAAGTCAAATTGTCAACAACCCTAACCATAGCACAATTATCCTTAATTAATATTATTAACCATATTCCTCATTCTCATTAGGGTTTGGAAAAAGTCTACGGTCAACAAGTCAACCAAAGTCAAATGGTCAACAACCCTAATGAGAATCCTCTTCCTCTTCCTCTGTCAAATGTGCATACACACCCGCATCCGTGTTCCGAGGAACACGAATACACTGAGACAAAACCAATCCCAAAACAAATACTAGGATCTGGCATAAACTAAATCACGCTTGTAATAACTTCCCGGACACCAAACGTGCACATGTGCGCGAATGTGAACGAACCCCGTAGCAAAACCATGCGACCTCTACTCTGTTTTCCCCAAAGGCGAGTAACCCTCTGTGTGGGACTCTAAAGGCTCGACACTACGCTGGCAGTGGGTTTAACCACAGGCCACAAGCGGTACTAGCTGTACGTAACGGTCTCCAGGCAGATGCCGATAAGAAGACTGATGAGGTGAACCCATCCGAACTCCTAATGAGCCTGAATGTGACAATCTCCGTACAGTCCGGTCTGTTCGTCTAAGAGTATCGCATGGCGGGCCTAGGGGGGCGGTAAACGTCAGTCCCATAATAGCGGTACAAGTCTTGTCGGAGTGTAGCCCAGAACACCCTGAGAAACTACTGGTAACACTACCAGCAAGTCTCGCTTTCCCTGGCCAGGGACGACTATGTGTAATGGCTCTCCTAGACATAGCGCGATATCAACTCCCAATACCCGGAGAGACGAATCCTGTCTAACCGTCACTGCCTCCAAGTGCTTCGGGACTACACCCAACTACCACCTGTTTGCACGTCTTAATAGAGCCGTGGTAGGGTAGTAATCTAAGAACAGTGGGAACACACTTGGGGCGAAGTGACAGTGTCAAGTCAACGGACTAAGCTGTCGTCATGTCACCTGGGAACTGTTAACTGACGATAGGTATAATACCAACCAACAGTTCCCTATGAGTCCTGTACAATGTACTCGTAACATAACGAGCACCTGCATACTTGTCACGACCCGAAAGAGCACGTGACTGGCCCTTGAACCATATGAAGTCTATAGGACTCCCTCTGATCCAAGTAAGCCAAAAGCCCAGAAATCTAAAACCATTTAAAGAGTAAATGAAGGAACTGGTTTTTTTAATAATTGAAGAAATCATGTTTGAAATCAAAGTTTTCAATTAACTATGCCGAAAATGCATTTTTAAAATGGGTAGTCTTTTCTGAAAATTTCGGCAGAGTTTCCTTTGTAAAAACTGGCCCCGAATGGGGTACAACAAGAATAATATATGTGAAATGATAAAATGTATCCCCAAGCGGGAGCTAGCTCTTCGTCAATCAACGGTCACAACCACGCAAGCAATAATAATAAACAACGCGAAAGGGCGAGGATCAAAACCCAAAAAGAAACTCAAAACGGCCAGAAAACCATAATACTGCAAGCACGACTCTAAGGTCGAAATAGTACATCACGGTTTCTATGTTTGAAACAATATACAAGTTTTGGTTGATGGAATTTCTAGATACAATGAATAATACATGTACAATGTCTGTTCTGATACAAAAGAACCCACCTACCAAAGCAAGTCACCCGTATGAAAGAAGTGTGCCAGAAAAGCCGCTATGGAATCTGTGCGGCAAGAACTGTGGCACAACGGGGGTGAGTTGCCAACTCGTGAATAGAAAGTATCTACAACCAGAGATCGAATGTATGACCCATCCTAGGTCAATACGATCAGATATATATAAACCTCAATATGAATAAATCTGAAGCATGCTAAACTGGCAATGTAATCTCTAAACATGAGTGTAGCGCCAAGCGCTCGTGCCAGTGCCTCAAGTAATAGCATATCATAAATATGAGGTATGATCAATGTAATCAATCTGCATATACGTGGATCCCATCCACTCGTCACCCAATGACAATAAGCATCATGCACGTAAATGTCATAAAGCATATGCATGGAAAATATGAGGATATAACCAAAAGCATGGAACCTGAGTGCCTAGCATCGACACTCAAAAACATCATGAAAACCTGTGCCTAGCATCGGCACGTAAATCCTCATATATCGGGCATCCGTCAGTCCGGGTCATCCCCCTCTCTCGTATATCGGGCATCCGTCAGTCCGGGTCAGCCCACTCTCTCATATATCGGGCATCCGTCAGTCCGGGTCAGCCCACTCTCTCAGATATCCGGCATCCGTCCGTCTGGGTCAGCCCACTCTCTCATATATCGGGCATATAATCAGAACCGATAAATCTCATCGTGGCTGCGCAGATATCATATCAAGGAAATCGGGTTTTTCAAATAAGTTCATACTCTCCTTTGAAATTATCTACGGTTCCCAAATCCAGAAATATCATGGAAACGAATATCTCAATGCGTATAATCAGAAAGCATGATGTATGTGACATGTAAAAGAAATGTAAGCATATCTGTATGTCATGAAAGAATCATATCCTGAATGCAACAGTACTACAGTGTAGTGACATGGCAATTATCGATGATGAAGTGTGTGAGCAGGCAAACAAGTGTACGTGGAACATACGCATAATCGATAATGGTGCTGGTGTCCTAGCAGCATGACTGTAATATTTCAATCAACACAAGCAATGCAATGCAAATAGCATGAGTATGCGGAATCGAATAATCAACGCAACAGTAAAGAATCTACCTCAATAATTATATCATGCAGCCTTACCTTTTGAAATAAGACGAATCAGGGTTTTTGGTAAAATAGGGGCTACGGTGTTTTAAGAAAAGATGCGTCGTTTGAAAATATCCGTAGAATCCCTTTTGCCTATGTTTAAAATATCCCCGATTCGTTAGTTTTGAAATAGGTATGACTCGGGTCTAGTCTAACGCCTACTATGCGAACTACAGACCCAACTATCAAGTCAATCGGGAGGGATATGAAAACCACTTAAATCTGAGTCGATATACAAATATATATATACAATAGTCGGTGATCTCTCTTCAATAGTATCACGTACGATGCGGTATATCATCTAACATCCTCGAGTCATGAGTGCGGATCTAACATTAATATAAAGCTCGTACGGTAAATCGTCGTACGGCATCCCAATAGCTGGGTACGGGTCAATATCACATAATCTCATCACATATCAGGTATCACTACCATCATATCACATAATCTAGGGTACAACTCTAAGTCTAGTACCATCAATACCATCTATGTAAATATGAAAGAGGTGTAAATCACGTGCACAAAGGCCCGCTAAAGCCATCATGTCGCATCTCAAATACGAACTCTGTCATATCGCCGAATCTCACGGCCTCAAATCCCGTATATGAAAACATAGTCCCATACCCATGTGTAGATATACACCTCCATGTGCTCACAGATAAAAGAAAGAATGTATGAAAGTATATGTGTACGTGTATGTGTAGGTGTGCTACCCCTACTCTAGGGTTTCGCACTATACTAAACCAATACATCCTTATCATCAATAACCATAAACAACACATAATAAATATAGGTGTGTATACGTATTCGTATACATCACCACGGACTGCGGGGGTGCTATACGCCATCCACCCGACTTCTCCCCGTAGATATAAATCTACTCACCTTGCGTCTTTATCTGTCGACGTCACCACGCTTTTGCTTGTCGTCCCGAAGTCTTCATGGGGTACCTACACATTAACGTATCAAAACCAATTCAAGACTAAAATGGCATACGAAACCCAAAACGATACGCTATGATCTATAGGTTAGAACCTATGGACAACGCTTCCAAAACCATCAACAACCCTCGATATCGCCGTATAAACGCCAAGTAGTCGAGGTAAAACACCATACGCAAACTCAGAATTCACAATACGGAAATACGGAAGCACGAATCCAAAACAACAACTTAGGAAATAGGCTCCAGATTTCACCCTAGGTCAAATTAGACAAATCTATACATGCCAGGGGTCTAGTCTACACATGTAGGAGCTACAGAACCAAAACGACCCAATTTGGTACAGGTTTGGCCGCAATTTGCGGCCAGAGGGAATAAATTTACGGCCGGGAAGAAGAGTTAGGGGCTAGGGTCTTGTGTGATGGTTCTAGGGTGCCTGCACATCTTAATTTCCAACCAATTTTATTTTAGGATGTCTCGGGTGATAGCAGATTACAAAATACACTCCCAGATTTACAGTTTTCCCCGATATCAATTCCATAAATCCGTATTCTGGTTTCTAGTTCAGGTTTGGGTCCAATTTAACATCACACAAGGGGTTCTAAGGTCACAACAAGCATCAATTTTACTTTGATTTCAGATCAAACCCTAAAGCCTAACTTGATGTTTCACAAATCCACCAAACGACACCATATCGATATGAAACTAGAATGGATGCAATAAGAATTGAAATACTAATCTAACAGGTGCAGAATTTACCTTCTTTGGCAACTCAAGAAAATTCTTGAGTTGCCCCTAGTGGCCAAAATCCTTGCTTCCTTGGTCCAATGTATAGATCTTGAGCTCGTGCACCTTTTTAGTGAAATGGGAGTAGGGTTTTGGAGTTGATTTCATGGTGATTTGGGGCTTGAAAAGGGGAGGGAGAAGAGGGAGGAGCAGCTCAGCAGCAATGAAGGAGAGGGAGAGAGAAATGTGAAGAAGAAATGAGAGGAAAAATGCTAAGTCAACACCCTCACCTACCCTCTATCTCACCATACCTATTTTATTTTCTTTTTCCCCAATTTCTTTTCTCACAAGAATAGTAACCCCAAAGTAAAGCCATGGAAAGAAAAATGTAACACAAGTGTAGAAAAGATATGTGCATGTTTTGCACAAAATTGCTAAAAATCCAATTAGCGATTTTTTTAATCGCGATTAGCACTAAATTAGCACATAACTAATCATAAAAGCTTAAAAATGGCATAATTCCATAAAAAAAAACCTATTTTAGAATTTTCCATAATTTTTCCAAAATTTTTCCCATTTATTTGTATTTAATTATACCGAAATATTAAAATATTCATTAAAATAATATTAAATTATAAAAATTCACAAAAATAATATTTTATTATTTTGAAATGATACAATCTTCCGTCAAAGAAATTCATTCCCCAAATTTAAATTTAAACCCCAAAATTCTAAAACATTTCAGTAAAAATCCATATTGTTGGGGCTCCGAAATCATCAATACATAAAACGCATCATAGCGCAATGCATGAGCATAAGTAATGAGCAGATAGCTCAAAACGAAACTCCGTCAAGCATCCCGCAATCATCAGAGTCATGGTAAAGACACATATGTCCAATCCAATACAATACCAAATACGATATAAATCAGAACTATACATGTAAATATTGAATCTATACATGTAAATAGCTGAAGTAAATGCATGCCAAATATATCCAGGTACTGTCCTCTGACTAGTCCTGCTCAGTACGAAAACACATAGCAAATATCATAAAACGTACTTCTCCATAAAAATCAATCCCAAATGTATATAAGAATACCGTATGCGTCTGGTGCGCACGGAATCAAAATCCATGTTTGTGCCATACATGTGCACAGAAACAACATCTAGGTGTAACGGGTGTGCACGAAGCATCTGTCATAAGCAACATGTGTTCCTGACAGCAAAATCAGGTTCATCAGACATGCACGAAGAATCCCGATTTAGTGCATCTGGTGTGCACCAAAATCGTATCTCAAAACATACGCCCAACATGCGCGAAAGTCCAAATCGGTGCATCCATCATGCACGAATAAAAGCTAAATCCTGCGCACTCAACATGCACGAAATCACGAAATCCAATATGTCACGACCCGAAAGAGCACGTGACTGGCACTTGAACCATATGAAGCCTATAGGACTCCATCTGATCCAAGTAAGCCAAAAGCCCAGAAATCTAAAACCATTTTGAAGAATAAATAAAGAAGACTGGTTTAAGAAGTGAAGAAATACAGGTTTGAAATCAAGGTTTTTAAATAACTAAGCCGAAGGTACGTTTTGAAAACAATAAGTCTTTTCTAAAAATTTCGGCAGAGTTTCCTTTGTAAAACTGGCCCCGAATGGGGTACAACAAGGAAAACAATAAATATGCAATGATAAAGGCATCCCCAAGCGGGAGCTAGCTCTTCGTCAATCGACGGTCACAACCACACATGCAACAATAGTATACAACGCCAAGTGGCGAGGATCAAATCCAAAGAAGAATTCAAAAGCAATAAGAAAACCGCAATACAACTAAGCGCGACTCTAAGGTCGAAATAATACAACACTGTCTCTAAGTCTGAAAGAATATACAAGTTTTTGGTTGATGGACAATTCTAGATACAATGAAATAAATAAATACAATGGTGATTCTTGACACGAAAGAATCCACCTACCAAAGCAAATCACCCGCAAGAAGGTAGTGTGCCAAAAATGCCGCAATGAAACCTGTACGGCAGAACCTGCAAGGACTGTGGCACAACGGGGGTGAGTTGCCAACTCGTGAATAGAAACATCTACAAGCAGAAACCGAATGCAAGACATAAACCTAAGTCAACGATCATTAATACTATCCACCAGAGTGCATCTAAGTGTAAGAAGGTGGCAAGGTAACATCTAATCATGTATGCAGTGCCAGGTACTCAGGTAACAACATGTCATCAATGTAAGGTATGTCTGCATGAGGTAAGTATGATGAAACATCAATGATATCAATACACATATATTAGCGTCCCATACCACTAATATTGGTGTAAGGATATATATAACAGCGCCCTCATACCCTGTTATATATACAAATGATAAGTGTAAATCCAGTCTGTATAAGAACCATGTCTGTATATATGTGGAACCCGTCCACCTGTCACCCACTGACAGCAAGCATCATGTATGCAATGTGAGGATATAAACAAAATCATGGAAAACTCATCATGAAACCCGTGCCAAGCATCGACACGTAAATCCTCATCCATATGGGGCTCCGTCTGCGGTATCGGCCCTCGTCCCCGGCAGTACGAGTCAACCCATGTCCATCTCTAGGCTCCGTCTGCGGTAGCGGCCCGTCGGCCCCCGGCAGTACGCCCATCTCTCGGCTCCAGGCGGTATCCCCGGGATATCCGCCGAGCTCACATACAATCACCGGTAGGTACTCGCCCGCCTCCAGGCTCAATCGGCATAACCCATCGATCATCTCGCCGAGGGGAACCATACCGGGCCCACCACGAACCCGCAAACGGATCATCACTCCTCAAGTCGGGTTTCAAGCACACGTCTCAGCACCGAGAAAACGCGTGGTGGACGCACCCAAATATCATATCACGAGGTACCGGGTTTTCATAAAAGAACATCTTTTCTTAAATAATCCCACGGTCCTCAAAATCAGAATTCACATGAAAATCCACATCAAGTAATAAATCCAATGCAATGTGCTATGCAATCAATCCATGATGTATGCGACATGTAAATAAAGGTAATCATATCGGGAATCATGCAACATGGAATAGTAAGGTGCATAAGTCGAAGGAAGAATCATCTCATGAATGCAATAGTACTACAGTGTAGTGGCATGACAATTATCGATGATGAAGTGTGTGAGCCGGCAAATAGTGTACGTGAAACATACGCATCATCGATAATGGTGCTGGTGTTCTAACAGCATGATAATAATATAACAATGAACATATGCCAGTAATGCGAATAGCAGGAAATGCAGAAATCTAGTAGTCAACACCATAGTGAAGTATCTACTATGCAAACTACATCTAAATATCCGGTCAATCAGGAGGGGTAGGTGTGGAAACCACCTAAATCTGAGTCGGTACATATATAAAGATATATAGTCGGTGATCTCGCCTCAATGTCATATCATAAGATATCCTCGAGTTATGAGTGCGGATCTATCATCAATATCGGCGCGTACGGTAAATCATCGTACGGCATCCCCATAGCTGGGTAGGGGTCAACATCTCACTGCCTCATCACATAACAGATATCACCATGGTCAGATCATATAGTCTGGAGTACTACTCTATGTCTAGTACAAAATGGTAACATCAGTAAGTATGCATGCGGGGGTAAACACGTATCCCAAGCCCGCATGAATCACAAGTCATATCCCACATATGAATCGTATAAAATCACCGATCCCAGGGCACCAAGCCCACATCATCGACTCATCTCCAAAGTCATCACATATCATCAATCACAGTGCAAGTACAAGTGATAAGCAAGGGTGTGTGTGTAGGTGTAATTCTATCCTAGGGTTCGCGACTATGAACTACACTAGTCACTTCTAACCCTACATTATCCACAATACACCTAATATCACAATAAGCTACATAGTAATCTATCTACGGACTGCGGGGGTGCTATACGCCATCCACCCGACTTCCCCCTGTAGATATAATCTACTCACCTAGCATCACCAATTGCGGACGTCACCACGTATTTGCTTGTTGTCCCGAAGTCTTCATGGGTACCTACACATCAAAATATCGTATATGCGCATTAAAACCAAATCCAATCTAAAACGGCGCATGAAATCCAAAACGATACGATAAGGGGGCCTATAAGTGAGAACCTATGGCACGCCTTCAAAACCATCAACAAATCCTCTATATCGTCGTATAAACGACAAATAGTCGAGGCAAAACACTTTCCACAATTTCAGAATCAAAATACGGAATACGGAAATACGAATCCAAAACAGCAACTTAGGATATATGTCCCAGATTTCACCCTAGATAGAATCTGTCAAAACTAGAAGTACCCAGGGCCAAGAATTGAGGAATTGGGGCTATGCACAGAAAACGAGGCGATTCCTCACTGGTCTGGCCGCAAATTGCGGCCAGAAAGGAGATTTCGGCGGCCTCAAGATGGAGTGGGGAGCTAGGGTTTTGGGTGTTGCCTCTATGGTGCCTGCACATCTCACTTCCCACTCAAAATTATTTTAGGGGTCTCGGGGTGTTAGCAGATTCTAAATAACAGTGACAGATTCCAGTTTTTCCCCGATATAGGTTTCAAAAATCCGTATTCTGGTTCAAGCTTCAGGTTTTGGGTTCCAATTCAAACACTAGGGTGTTGGTAAGACCTCTACTGAGCTCAATTTCATAACACGACACCAATTTCCCTCAAACCCTAACTAGGTTTTCACCAAGTCCATAATATCACACAATATCGATTAAATCCTAACATGGGTTTATAGGAAAGGCTATAATTAAGCTAATGGTTCAGTAATTACCTCCATTAGCAACTCAAGAGAATTCTTGAGTTGCCCCTAGTGGCCAAAATCCTTGCTTCTTTAGCTCCATGTGTAGATCTAGGGATTTTGCACAATTTTAATGAAAGGAGATTGGGGTTTTGGGGTGTTTTTAGAGACGATTTGAGGAGTTGAAGAGGGGAGGAAGATGAGGAAGGGCAGCAGCAGCAACTCCATGAATGGAGAGGGAAATGGTGAAGGAATTGGACGAGAATGGCAAAGTATGCTAAGTCAAAGTCCACCTCTCTCTCTCACCTACCCTCATCATTACATTTTCCTTTCTTTTTCTTTTAAAAACCAAACCTTCTCACATCAATAGTAATCCCAAAAGAAAACCATGGCTAGAAAAATGCACAAGTGTAGAAAAAAGTGGTATGTGCAAGTTTTGCAAAAAATTGCCAAAAAACCCGATTAGCGATTTTAATCGCGATTAGCACTAATTTAGTGTCAAACTAATCACAAAAACTTAAAAATGTCATAATCCACTAATTTACCCTATTTTAGAATTTTCCATAATTTTTCATAATTTTTCTAACATTTTTCCTATTTATTTGCATTTAATATTAAAATAATCAATAAAATAATATTAAATTATAAAAATTCCCAAAATTAATATTTTATATTTTTTGAAAATGTTACAATCTACCCCCCTTAAAGAAATTCGGTCCCCAAATTTAAATTTAAACCCCTAGATACAAAAACATCTCAGTAATAAACCAAAGTCGTCGGGGCTCCGAAATCATCAACACATAGAACGTCACAGCGCAATGCATGCGCAAGGGTACTGAGCAGATAACTCAAAAACAAAACTCCGTCAAGCATCCCGCAATCATCGGAGTCAATGTAAAAACACAATATCAAATCCAATACAAAACCGATATGATATGGATCGGAACTACATATGTAGACATCCAATCTATACATAACAGAATCCTGTGCGTCTGGTGCGCACTAAAATCAAAAATCCATATATGTGCTAAACAGGTGCACAAAACAACATCCAAGTGCAACGGGTGTGCACGAAGCATCTGTCACGGGCATCGTATGTGCCTGACAGCAAAATAAATCAGGTGCATGTGACATGCACGAAGAATCCCGATTTAGCGCATCTGGCGTGCACCAAAATCGTATCTAAAAACATGCGCCCAACATGCGCGAAAATCCAAACCGGTGCATCCATCGTGCACGAATGAAAATCTAAACCCTGCGCACTCAACATGCACGGAATCACGAAATCCAATAGCAAACACCGAACAGGCGTAAAGCACATTGCCAGCACGGAGTGCAAAAATCAACCATAAAAAATCCGGGTCAAAATCAACGATATAATGCGGCTCAAACCAAAATCAGGTGTACCGTAAAGGAAAATCTCACAACCGTGCGCATCAGCGTGCACGAATCAAAGCATAACACTAAAATGCATGAAAACTCTGCGCAAAATATATAAATATCCAGTGGGTGCATGAAACCAATATCATGAAACTCAGTCACCAAAACTAGATCATGCAAATAGAACGCCCAAAATACCGAAATCCAAAATGACGGATACGTGATAATCGAATCACAAAATCACAAATCATAAGTACCGTCTTCGGTAGTTTCTCCTTCAAGGTCGAGAAGGAGTCAGTGCAATCCACTACTAGCAGCGCAGGATATCTACCTGCCTCTTGCTCACGGTCTGGCGTCTTCTGACTCTCTGGGTCCTTATCTTCTCTGCGGATTACCAATCTCACAGTCAATCGGGTCATCGGCCCTGTCAGGTGTGCTAACGGGGACGATTCCGTTCTGGCACTTCTCTGGTCACCTCTCGGTCAAACCTCACGACCACTCGTAAGGCATCATATCACTGGCGTCGGCCTCTGGCTCTCTGAATGTACGTCACACATCTGATCCTGGGTGCAAACATCATTGCAGCAATGTCCTGGAAGGAATCCTGCTCAAGTTCTCTTCCAATCATGCCTATGCCGATCTGTACAGAGGCTGGCTCTCCTGCACAACCTCTTCTCGCTCAAAAGACACCTGTGTCCTCAGTACGACATTTCTCCGAAATTGGTCACATCCCAACGTCTCTGTAAGCAAATCAGGTCTCTAGTCTCGACGGGAAGTAATGACAGCTCGTCAGTGTCTCACACGAACCTCTTGTTCCACTTGTCTCTATCGTCGTCCACTATGACGTCACGCCAAGCTACTATACACTGCGCTGCTCTCGGCCACGGTCAATCTGAAGTCTCTCACACGGACTCGAAATCGCGTACTCTGTAGCTTCATCATTCTGTAGCAGATGTCAGGCCGAACAGGTCCTCGGGAACACGTCCCAACCATCGGAGGAATACCCATCACTCGTCCGTCCTTGATCAATTCGCAACGCATCTGGTTAAGTTCCTTTATCCGATCCTGGTCAACTACCTCGTCGGCAATGCCGAACACTGGCCTGCTGGGTGTGCGCAACACGACCACTCCTGGGTCTAGGTCTTCTCGTATCGTACTCCAGAAAGGTCCTGCCGAGATTCCTTTCTCAAATCTCTATCCTGCCGATTTACCCGGAAGTCATCATCCAATGCTGAAGCTAAAGCTTATTCCGGAACGGCTACATACTTACCGCGCTTCTTTCTGGTAGATATATCCACATACCACGCCTCGGGGTGTGTATCACATCTCTAATATCAGCGGAGTGGGACGTCATCTCGTACGAACTCTTTTCTTCACTCTGCGTCAGTGCCGACTGATTCAGACTCGTCTCATCATGGCTGCACGAACTGCGCTCCGACGGCTATGCTCGCACCTGGAGTCTCCCAAGCAGTGTCCCATCACGATATCCGAAAGATGTCGAACCATCCGATCGACTCGTCAGATCCTCATAATCCCCAAAGAGCTCACATCTCGGGTACAGTTTAATAGTATCGAGTACATGCCACAGCGTCGGTGGTCCAGCCGTAGAAGGGCAAACCCAAGCCTCACTAATGGCGCCGCGGAACCGCCGTAAACCCTAAGGTTCAAAGGCTGTCACACGGTCATTAAGTCGAGTTAGGGTTTCATTCTTCTAGAGGGTCCATAGAATCACCTGCATGTCTTTCCGTATACTTTAAACTTGGAAAATAGGCTCCTGACATTCGATCGTCTCAATCGACTCTCAACGAATCTGCGTGAAGTCGTCTCTAGCTGGAATCAATCCACCTGATGACCTCGCATCGGGGTAAGCGAACTCACCACGCGTCCTAGTCATCCATCCTCGGTGACTAGCAACTCGCTATCATCTCTCTAAGAACATGCTCATGCTGCAGTAGCTCCAATTATCTGGGCGATATCTCATCATTTGCAGCAACAACTGGCTCATATGCCTGTACGCCGAACAACGCCTCAATCCTCCAGGAAAGGCAATACATAAGCGGTCATCTCTGAATCAGCCTGCTCTAGATCTGAGTAAGACTCTCCACACTGGAAATCTTCAACTCAACTGGGCCCGCTCTGGCGCAAAATCGGACGAATCACCTTCATCTCTCAAATCGGGTAGACTAGCTACCATCTGCCGCATACCTGCCCGAAAGCTCCGGCAATCTCAGCTCGTAAGCTACGAAAGCAACATCCTGTCAATCTCAGCAACAGCTGGTCCATCTGTCTGCACGGTAGGCGACATCACAATCTCTGAGGTATGCTGTACATCAACAGTCCTCTCTCAAGTGGCAGCTCTAACAAAGGCCCGATCATCCGGTGCAAGACCAAGCACTCGCCTCCACTAGAGGTCACAATCACCAATACTAACTCGAGACGTTCCCGTGCCACCAGAAAACACAGTGGTCGGCCCTCGTACCAAACGAGCTCACACCGGCCGTAACCCTAGCAGCAGCCCAAACTGCGCTCAAACACGGTGACAGGAATCTCAATCGAGTATCAAAAGAGTACACCAGTGGCAAGAAGGGAAACAACAGATCCAAAGTGGGTACATGATCATAGGAAGGAACAGTATCAATGAAGGTATGATCATGAAACTAATAGAATCGGGGATCTCAAATGGATGTATAATCCTGGATATGAAGAGAATCACTGATCTCGAAAGTATGCACATCCTAAGGTTCTTTAAGCGGAGTGGCGTGTCGTAAGTATGCCGCGGAACATACCAACGGTACGTCACTCTACTTTAGTCACCTAATCCATCCACCAAGGGTCATCCTAAAACGACGAAAGTTCGGGTTTACACCCCCTCGACCAAGTCTAAGTTCCGTATATAAACAACTCCCTAGGCTCCACATAGTCAAACTTAGACTCGAACCAAGGTCAACCTAGCGCTCTGATACCAACTTTGTCACGACCCGAAAGAGCACGTGACTAGCACTTGAACCATATGAAGCCTATAGGACTCCATCTGATCCAAGTAAGCCAAAAGCCCAGAAATCTAAAACCATTTTGAAGAATAAATAAAGAAGACTGGTTTAAGAAGTGAAGAAATACAGGTTTGAAATCAAGGTTTTTAAATAACTAAGCCGAAGGTACGTTTTGAAAACAATAAGTCTTTTCTAAAAATTTCGGCAGAGTTTCCTTTGTAAAACTGGCCCCGAATGGGGTACAACAAGGAAAACAATAAATATGCAATGATAAAGGCATCCCCAAGCGGGGGCTAGCTCTTCGTAAATCGACGGTCACAACCACACATGCAACAATAGTATACAACGCCAAGTGGCGAGGATCAAATCCAAAGAAGAATTCAAAAGCAATAAGAAATCCGCAATACAACTAAGCGCGACTCTAAGGTCGAAATAATACAACACTGTCTCTAAGTCTGAAAGAATATACAAGTTTTTGGTTGATGGACAATTCTAGATACAATGAAATAAATAAATACAATGGTGATTCTTGACACGATAGAATCCACCTACCAAAGCAAATCACCCGCAAGAAGGTAGTGTGCCAGAAATGCCGCAATGAAACCTGTACGGCAGAACCTGCAAGGACTGTAGCACAACGGGGGTGAGTTGCCAACTCGTGAATAGAAACATCTACAAGCAGAAACCGAATGCAAGACATAAACCTAAGTCAACGATCAGTAATACTATCCACCAGAGTGCATCTGAGTGTAAGAAGGTGGCAAGGTAACATCTAATCATGTATGTAGTGCCAGGTACTCAGGTAACAACATGTCATCAGTGTAAGGTATGACTGCATGAGGTAAGTATGATGAAACATCAATGATATCAATACACATATATTAGCGTCCCATACCACTAATATTGGTGTAAGGGTATATATAACAGCGCCCTCATACCCTGTTATATATACAAATGATAAGTGTAAATCCAGTCTGTATAAGAACCATGTCTGTATATATGTGGAACCCGTCCACCTGTCACCCACTGACAGCAAGCATCATGTATGCAATGTGAGGATATAAACAAAATCATGGAAAACTCATCATGAAACCCGTGCCAAGCATCGACACGTAAATCCTCATCCATATGGGGCTCCGTCTGCGGTATCGGCCCTCGGCCCCGGCAGTACGAGTCAACCCATGTCCATCTCTGGGCTCCGTCTGCGGTAGCGGCCCGTCGGCCCCCGGCAGTACGCCCATCTCTCGGCTCCAGGCGGTATCCCCCGGATATCCGCCGAGCTCACATACAATCACCGGTAGGTACTCGCCCGCCTCCAGGCTCAATCGGCATAACCCATCGATCATCTCGCCGAGGGGAACCATACCGGGCCCACCACGAACCCGCAAACGGATCATCACTCCTCAAGTCGGGTTTCAAGCACACGTCTCAGCACCGAGAAAACGCGTGGTGGACGCACCCAAATATCATATCACGAGGTACCGGGTTTTCATAAAAGAACATCTTTTCTTAAATAATCCCACGGTCCTCAAAATCAGAATTCACATGAAAATCCACATCAAGAAGTAAATCCAATGCAATGTGCTATGCAATCAATCCATGATGTATGCGACATGTAAAGAAAGGTAATCATATCGGGAATCATGCAACATGGAATAGTAAGGTGCATAAGTCGAAGGAAGAATCATCTCATGAATGCAATAGTACTACAGTGTAGTAGCATGGCAATTATCGATGATGAAGTGTGTGAGCCGGCAAATAGTGTACGTGAAACATACGCATCATCGATAATGGTGCTGGTGTTCTAACAGCATGATAATAATATAACAATGAACATATGCCAGTAATGCGAATAGCAGGAAATGCAGAAATCTAGTAGTCAACACCATAGTGAAGTATCTACTATGCAAACTACATCTAAATATCCGGTCAATCAGGAGGGGTAGGTGTGGAAACCACCTAAATCTGAGTCGGTACATATATAAAGATATATAGTCGGTGATCTCGCCTCAATGTCATATCATAAGATATCCTCGAGTTATGAGTGCGGATCTATCATCAATATCGGCGCGTACGGTAAATCATCGTACGGCATCCCCATAGCTGGGTAGGGGTCAACATCTCACTGCCTCATCACATAACAGATATTACCATGGTCAGATCATATAGTCTGGAGTACTACTCTATGTCTAGTACAAAACGGTAACATCAGTAAGTATGCATGCGGGGGTAAACACGTATCCCAAGCCCGCAAGAATCACAAGTCATATCCCACATATGAATCGTATAAAATCACCGATCCCAGGGCACCAAGCCCACATCATCGACTCATCTCCAAAGTCATCACATATCATCAATCACAGTGCAAGTACAAGTGATAAGCAAGGGTGTGTGTGTAGGTGTAATTCTATCCTAGGGTTCGCGACTATGAACTACACTAGTCACTTCTAACCCTAAATTATCCACAATACACCTAATATCACAATAAGCTACATAGTAATCTATCTACGGACTGCGGGGGTGCTATACGCCATCTACCCGACTTCCCCCTGTATATATAATCTACTCACCTAGCATCACCAATTGCGGACGTCACCACGTATTTGCTTGTCGTCCCGAAGTCTTCATGGGTACCTACACATCAAAATATCGTATATGCGCATTAAAACCAAATCCAATCTAAAACGGCGCATGAAATCCAAAACGATACGATAAGGGGGCCTATAGGTGAGAACCTATGGCACGCCTTCAAAACTATCAACAAATCTTCTATATCGTCGTATAAACGACAAATAGTCGAGGCAAAACACTCTCCACAATTTCAGAATCAAAATACGGAATACGGAAATACGAATCCAAAACAGCAACTTAGGATATATGTCCCAGATTTCACCCTAGATAGAATCTGTCAAAACTAGAAGTACCCAGGGCCAAGAATTGAGGAATTGGGGCTATGCACAGAAAACGAGGCGATTCCTCACTGGTCTGGCCGCAAATTGCGGCCAGAAAGGAGATTTCGGTGGCCTCAAGATGGAGTGGGGAGCTAGGGTTTTGGGTGTTGCCTCTATGGTGCCTGCACATCTCACTTCCTACTCAAAATTATTTTAGGGGTCTCGGGGTGTTAGCAGATTCTAAATAACAGTGACAGATTCCAGTTTTTCCCCGATATAGGTTTCAAAAATCCGTATTCTGGTTCAAGCCTCAGGTTTTGGGTTCCAATTCAAACACTAGGGTGTTGGTAAGACCTCTACTGAGCTCAATTTCATAACACAACACCAATTTCCCTCAAACCCTAACTAGGTTTTCACGAAGTCCATAATATCACACAATATCGATTAAATCCTAACATGGGTTTATAGGAAAGGCTATAATTAAGCTAATGGTTCAGTAATTACCTCCATTAGCAACTCAAGAGAATTATTGAGTTGCCCCTAGTGGCCAAAATCCTTGCTTGTTTAGCTCCATGTGTAGATCTAGGGATTTTGCACAATTTTAATGAAAGGAGATTGGGGTTTTGGGGTGTTTTTAGAGACGATTTGAGGAGTTGAAGAGGGGAGGAAGATGAGGAAGGGCAGCAGCAGCAACTCCATGAATGGAGAGGGAAATGGTGAAGGAATTGGACGAGAATGGCTAAGTATGCTAAGTCAAAGTCCACCTCTCTCTCTCACCTACCCTCATCATTACATTTTCCTTTCTTTTTCTTTTAAAAACCAAACCTTCTCACATCAATAGTAATCCCAAAAGAAAACCATGGCTAGAAAAATGCACAAGTGTAGAAAAAAGTGGTATGTGCAAGTTTTGCACAAAATTGCCAAAAAACCCGATTAGCGATTTTAATCGCGATTAGCACTAATTTAGTATCAAACTAATCACAAAAACTTAAAAATGTCATAATCCACTAATTTACCCTATTTTAGAATTTTTCATAATTTTTCTAACATTTTTCCTATTTATTTGCATTTAATATTAAAATAATCAATAAAATAATATTAAATTATAAAAATTCCCAAAATTAATATTTTATATTTTTTGAAAATGTTACACAATAGCATGCGTCGAACATGCGTAAGTCCAAATCAAATTCACGGAGTGCAAGAAATCAACATCAATATCAGAATCCAAAATCGACGGTATACAATGCGACCCAATCCAAATCGGTTGTACCGCGGTGGAAAATCTCACAACCGTGTGCATCAGCGTGCCCAAATTAAATCAAAACACTAAAGTGCATGAAAACTATGCTGGAAACGTAAATCAAATCACCGGCATAAAATAGGCATGAAATCACAATCAATACCTCGAGCGTAATAACTCTGCACAAAATATAAATACCCAGTAAGTACAACCATGGTGCACAAAATCAAATATCATGGAACCCAGTCATCAAGACTAAATCATGCGATTAGATCGCCCAAAATACCGAAATCCAAAGTGACGGATATGTGATAATCGAATCACAAAATCGCAGATCAAAAATACCGTCGTCGGTATATCCTCCGTCAAGGTCGAAAAGGATCCGATACTTTCAATGTTAGCAGCGCAAGATATCTACTTGTCTCTTGCTCACGGTCTGGCGTCCTCTGTCTCTGGTTCTTTATCTTCCCTGCGGATTAACGATCTCGCTATCCTTCGGCTCATCGGCCATGTCAGATATACTAACGGGAACGATTCCGTTTTGGAACTTCTCTGGTCATTTTTCGGTCAATCCTCACGACCACTCGTAAAGCAGCACGTCACTAGCGTCGACCTCTGTATGCATATCTGACCTTTACTCTTAACGGGGAGTAACAACAGCTCAACGGTGTCTCGAACGTACCTCTCATCCCGCTTGTCTGTATCGTCGTCCACTTCGACATCACATCTCTATCTGCGCACTGTAATGTCCTCCGCTACGGTCCTTCCGAAGTCTTTCACACGGACTCAAAATCACGAACTCGGTTTCTTCATCACTCAGTAGAAGATATCTAGACGAACACGTCCTCAGCGTGCGTATCGCATCTCTGATGTCAGAGAAGTGGAACGTCATCTCGTCGAAATCTCATGCGAACTCTTTACTCCACTTGCTCCAATGTCGAATGATTCAGACTCATCTACTCGTAGCTGTATGGACTACGCTCCAATGGCTATGCTCGTATCTGGATTCTCCCAAGCAATATGTCCCATCACATGATATCCGAATGATGTCGAACCATCCAATCAACTCGTCAGAATCTCATAATCTCCCAAGAGCTCAACATCTTGGGTACAGTTTAATAGTATCGAGTACATACCACAGCATCGGTGGTCCAGCCGTTGGCGCTGCGGAACTGTCGTAAACCCTAAGGTTCAAAGGATTTCACACGGTCATTATGTTGAGTGAGGGTTTCATTCTTCTAGAGGGTCCATAGAATCGCTTGCATGTCTTTCCGAATACTTTAAACTTGGAAAATGGGTTCCTGACATTCGATCGTCTCAATCGACTCACAACGAATCTGCGTGAAGTCGCCTCTAGCTGGAATCAACCTATCCGATGACCTCGCATCGGGGTAAGCGAACGAACTACATGTCCTAGTCATTCAGCCTCGGGTGACTAGCGACTCACCATCATATCTCTAAGTATATGCTCAAGCTGCAGTAGCTCCAATCATCTGGGCGATATCTCATCATTCGCAGCAGCAACTAGCTCATTCGTCTGTACGCTGAACAGCGACTCAATCATCATGAATAAGCGATATATCAATGGTCATCACATCCATGGCTGGCCTCTATCAGTGGCTCAATCCTCTGGTACCGATCGGTAAGCCCGAGAAATCTCGTAAAAGCGATCAGTCAAACGCTCATGGCGCGAAAGCACAAAAAGACGGCGCCTCTAAATGCAATCGTATGTCTCTGGGATCACGCCCTGGTCAGTCCTCGTCCACTACGAGCTCATGCTGACGCAACTCGAGCCGTAGCTCACTCTGCCCGTGCAATCGTGGCAGCAAAGCCACAACCAATATCGATGAGGATAGATCATAGGAACGAATATAATACTGTGCAAGGAAATGTTCATCCTAAGGTTTCTTAAGCGGTGTGGCGTGTCGTAAATATGCCGCGGAACATATGTACGGTACGTCACTCTACTCAAGCTACCTACTCCATCAACTAAGGGTCATCCTATGCGACGAAAGTTCGGGTATAATACCCCCTCGACTAAGTCTAAATTCCGTAAGGTCAAGCCTAAGTTCCGTATATATATAAACGCCCTAGGCTCCACATAGTCAAACTTAGACTCGAACCAAGGTCAACCTAGCGCTCTGATACCAACTTTGTCACAACCCGAAAGAGCACGTGACTGGCCCTTGAACCATATGAAGTCCATAGGACTCCCTCTGATCCAAGTAAGCCAAAAGCCCAGAAATCTAAAACCATTTAAAGAGTAAATGAAGGAACTGGTTTTTTTAATAAGTAAAGAAATCATGTTTGAAATCAAAGTTTTCAATTAACTAAGACGAAAATGCATTTTTAAAATGGGTAGTCTTTTCTGAAAATTTCGGCAGAGTTTCCTTTGTAAAAACTGGCCCCGAACGGGGTACAACAAGAATAATATATATGAAATGATAAAAGGCATCCCCAAGAGGGAGCTAGCTCTTCGTCAATCGACGGTCAGAACCACGCAAGCAATAATAATATACAACGCCAAAGGGCGAGGATCAAAACCCAAAAAGAAACTCAAAAAAGCAAGAAAACCATAATACTACAAGCGCGACTCTAAGGTCGAAATAATACATCACTGTGTCTAAGTCTGAAATAATATACAAGTTTTGGTTGATGTAATTTCTAGATACAATGAATAATACATGTACAATGGCGGTTCTGATACAAAAGAACCCACCTACCAAAGCAAGTCACCCGTATGGAAGCAGTGTGCCAGAAAAGCCGCTATGGAATCTGTGCGGCAAAAACCTGCAAGAACTGTGGCACAACGGGGGTGAGTTGCCAACTCGTGAATAGAAAATATCTACAAGCAGAGATCGAATGTATGACCCATCCTAGGTCAATACGATCAAATATATATAAACCGCAATATGAATAAATCTGAAGCATGCTAAACTGGCAATGTAATCTCTAAACATGAGTGTAGTGCCAAGTGCTCGTGCCAGTGCCTCAAGTAATAGCATATCATAAATATGAGGTATGATCAATGTAATCAATCTGCATGTACGTGGATCCCATCCACTCGTCACCCAATGACAATAAGCATCATGCACGTAAATGTCATAAAGCATATGCATGGAAAATATGAGGATATAACCAAAAGCATGGAACCTGAGTGCCTAGCATCGACACCCGAAAACATCATGAAAACCTGTGGCTAGCATCGGCACGTAAATCCTCATATATCGGGCATCCGTCAGTCCGGGTCAGCCCCCTCTCTCGTAAATCGGGCATCCGTCAGTCCGGGTCAGCCCACTCTCTCATATATCGGGCATCCGTCAGTCCGGGTCAGCCCACTCTCTCATATATCGGGCATCCGTCAGTCCGGGTCAGCCCACTCTCTCATATATCGGGCATCCGTCAGTCCGGGTCAGCCCACTCTCTTATATATCGGGCATATAATCAGAACCGATAAATCTCATGGTCGCTGTGCAAATATCATATGAAGGAAACCGGGTTTTTCAAATAAATACATACTCTCCTTTGAAATTATCCACGGTTCCCAAATCCAGAAATATCATGGAAACGAATATCTCAATGCGTATAATCAGAAACCATGATGTATGTGACATGTAAAGGAAATGTAAGCATATCTGTATGTCATGCAAGAATCATATCCTGAATGCAGCAGTACTACAGTGTAGTGACATGGCAATTATCGAAGATGAAGTGTGTGAGCCGGCAAACAAGTGTACGTAGAACATACGCATCATCGATAATGGTGCTGATGTCCTAGCAGCATGACTGTAATATATCAATAAACACAAGCAATGCAATGCGAATAGCAAGAGTATGTGGAATCGAATAATCAACACAACAGTAAAGAATCTACCTCAATAACTATATCATGCAGCCTTGCCTTTTGAAATAAGACGAATCGGGGTTTTTGGTAAAATAAGGGCTACGGTGTTTTAAGAAAAGATGCGTCGTTTGAAAATATCCGTAGAATCCTTTTTTCCTATCTTTAAAATATCCCCGATTCGTTAGTTTTGAAATAGGTATGACTCGGGTCTAGTCTAACGCCTACTATGCGAACTACAGACCCAACTATCAAGTCAATCGGGAAGGGTATTAAAACCACCTAAATCTGAGTCGATATACAAATATATATATATATATACAATAGTCGGTGATCTCGCCTCAATAGTATCACGTACGATACGGTATATCATCTAACATCCTCGAGTCATGAGTGTGGATCTAACATCAATATAAAGCTCGTACGGTAAATCGTCGTACGGCATCCCAATAGCTGGGTACAGGTCAATATCACATAATCTCATCACATATCAGGTATCACTACCATCATATCACATAATCTAGGGTACAACTCTAAGTCTAGTACCATCAATACCATCTATGTAAATATGAAAGCGGGGTAAAACACATGCCCAAAGGCCCGCTAAAGCCATCATGTCGCATCTCAAATACGAACTCTGTCATATCACCGAATCTCACGGCCTCAAATCCAGTATATGAACACATAGTCCCATACCCATGTGTAGATATACACCTCCATGTGCGCACAGATAAAAGAAAGAATGTATGCAAGTATATGTGTACGTGTGCAACCCCTACTCTAGGGTTTCGCACTATACTAAACCAATACATCCTTATCATCAATAACCTTAAACAACACATAATAAATATAGGTGTGTATGCGTATTCGTATACATCACCACGGACTGCGGGGGTGCTATACGCCATCCACACGACTTCTCCCAGTAGATATAAATCTACTCACCTTGCGTCTTTATCTATCGACGTCACCACGCTTTTGCTTGTCGTCTCGAAGTCTTCATGGGTTACCTACACATTAACGTATCGCAAATGCGTATCAAAACCAATTCAAGAATAAAACGGCATACGAAACCCAAAACGATACGCTATGATCTATAGGTTAGAACCAATAGACAACGCATCCAAAACCATCAACAACCCTCGATATCGTCGTATAAACGCCAAGTAGTCGTGGTAAAACACCATACGCAAATTCAGAATTCACAATACGGAAATACGGAAGCATGAATCCAAAATTGCAACTTAGGACCCTAGGTCAAATTAGGCAAATCTATACATGCCAGGGGTCTAGTCTATACATGTAGGAGATACAGAACTAAAACGACCCAATTTGGTGTAGGTCTGGCCGCAATTTGCGGCCAGAGGGAATAAATTTGCGGCAGGGAAGAAGAGTTAGGGGCTAAGGTCTTGTGTGATGGTTCTAGGGTGCCTACACATCTTAATTTCCAACCAATTTTATTTTATGATGTCTCGGGTGATAGCAGATTACAAAATACACTCCCAGATTTACAGTTTTCCCCGATATCAATTCCATAAATCCGTATTCTGGTTTCTAGTTCAGGTTTGGGTCCAATTTAACATCACACGAAGGGTTCTAAGGTCACAACAAGCCTCAATTTCATGTTGATTTCAGATCAAACCCTAACTTGATGTTTCACAAATCCACCAAACGACACCATATCGATATGAAACTAGAATGGATGCAATAAGAATTGAAATACTACTCTAATAGGTGCAGAATTTGAAAGGTTCCTAGGCACCCTATAGAGGTCTCACAAGGCATCGAACATGCCAATTTTAAAAATTATGGTGCCGAGAAACCCTAGTTAATGGATCGTTGCTAGATGTCTAGGCGAAAAACAAAACTAGTTAACAAATTAACTATAGGTTAGATGCTACAACCTTTGTAGATCCGGTAATCCTCTTCCTTGGCTCCACGTAGGCATCCTCTCGCTGTCCTCTTCGAATCCTAGACTCGTTCATCGGCTTCATCGGGAAAACGAGCGGAATAGGTCGTCGGCTTCGTTTCAAAGATGATCTACGTCGAGGTTGCACAAGCACAAGCTCCGACTTCACAAAGTTGTGAAACTTGTGAAGAAAACACCCAAAACAACTTGGCAAGAGGTAGAGGGTGAAGAAATAGGAGGTGGGTTCACTTTAGATTTGGATTTCACTCACTTTTGCTCATGTTGCCATTGATGGCAACTAGTTTTCTCTCTTGAAGAAGAAGGAGAAGATCAAGCTAGTTTATGATAAGTGTTATGATAAATTGAAAAAGAAATCAATACTTATCATAATCTAACCTTAGTTGAGTGTAGAGAATGGACCATGGTTACTTAGATGATTAAGGGTTAAGCATGAAGACAAGAATAGTCACTAAGGTCAAAGCTTCATGAAGCTTCAACATAAAACAAATAAAGCCACCATTCTTATCTTAATCCATTTCAAATAAATAAATAAATAGATAAATGAATTTGCAAAACCCTAATCAACACTTAACCATGGTTTAATTCTTTACACTTAACCAAAAGAGCAAGTATCATCAAACATGATACAAACATGTGTACAAAAGTATATCACATATACAACTTGCACATCAAGTGAGAAAATCAATTTAAAGTGAACCTATACTAGCTAATGCAAAGTAATATATCAAATATATAATTATACATTATATCATTAAATCAACATTTGATTCAATGATCCGGTCATGTCGCACATAACCGACTAGTATTCAATGTATCGATTTATCGAATCAATGATTCGATAACTAGGTCATATCGAATATAACCATTCGAAACATATATCGCGAGAATGAAATGCGGTATCATATACACGCATTATTCTCGGTCCTGCACATATCTCATATGCGCTCCTATTTCGTTTCGCTTGAGCCAGGAAACCTCTGTGTAGGACTCTAAAGACTCGTCAATACGCCGGTAGCAGATGATGATCATATCAAGCACCCACAAGCCGCAAGCGGCCTGCTAAACGTAACGGCCACCCGGGTATTGAGCGATCAGAAGAACGACGAGCTAGCCCGCTCACACTCCTGTGAATCTAACCAGTAACACTTACCGTACAGTCCGGTCTGTTCGTCTGATACGTCGCATATCAAGTCTAGGGGTGGTAAACGTCAGACCCCAATAACCGATAAGTCGTGCCGATGTGAGGCTCATAACGGGTCGAGAAACTACTGGTAACACTTACCAGCAAATCTCTGATCAGCCCTGGCCAGGGACTTCCCTGTTACGGCCAATCGAGCACAGCGCAACATCAACCCCCAATACCGGGAGAGACGAAACCCCTCCTATCGCTCATTGCCTCCATGTGACTCGGGACTGTACCCAAAGACCACCGTTTTGCACGCCCTCATGGACGTGGTAAGGTGGAGATCAAAGCACAGTGGGAATAACAAAAGACACTTTGACGATCTCGGGTCTACAGACTAACCTGCACAAGTGTCACCTGAGAACTGCCATTTGACGTGAGGTATAATACCATCTGGGAGTTCTCGGCGAGTCCGTCCAGTGTACCCAGTCTCCACTGAGCACCCGTATACCATCTCTGATGTCAAACACCAATGGATATGGGATCTCCATCGCCCATCACATGGGTCGAGAAGCGTATACGCTAGTCTACTCTGGTATATCGATGCCCCTTCTCGATACACCCACGACTAGGGACCTTGAAGGATGTACTTATGGACTACCATGTCCCCACTAGTATGATCTGCATCATAGTTCAGGTAGTCAAGTACACATCCTAAGGGCTTTACCAACATGTAACTATGAGACAGTATAAAGAGACTAGTGTACATGTTAAGATAAAGAGTTACCAGATAGCATACTATCATATCGAGCAAGAAAGTCATCTATATATATGTCCAAGCATCCAATATAATATACATCATCTGTACAATACTGGCCTCTAGGGCATACATACAACTAACAATCTCCCACTTGCACTAGGGCCAGCTGCGGTAGTATCGCATACCGATTATCCCGAAGAGTCTCTCAAACTGTATCTAGGGAATGGCCTTCGTGAGTGGATCCGCCGTGTTGTTCTTCGTGTCAACCCTCCTGACCTCGATCTCCCGGCGATCAACTATCTCCCGGATCAGGTGATACCGCCTCAGAATTGCCTGGATCGCTGATGGGACCTGGGTTCCTTGGCCAAAGCCACAGCTCCATTGTTATCGCAATACAAAGGTATTGGACGCTCAATGGATGGAACCACTCCAAGTTCAGTAATGAACTTCTTGATCCAGACAGCCTCTTTGGCAGCATCGTTGGCAGCGATGTATTCAGCCTCCATCGTCGAGTCTGTCACGGTTTCCTGCTTGGAACTCTTCCAGCTAACCGCCCCTCTGTAAAGGGTAAAGACAAAACCCGACTGCGACTTAGAGTCGTCCTTATCACTCTGGAAGCTCGAATCGGTAAAGGACTCCACTTGGAGTTCTCCGTTACCATACACCAAGAACATTTCTCTAGTCCTTCGCAAGTACTTGAGAATGCTCTTCACAGCTGTCCAGTGACTCTCTCCAGGATCAGCTTGATACCTGCTCACTATACTTAGTGAGTATGCAACATCGGGTCTGGTACATAGCATCGCATACATGATAGAGCCTACTGCCGAGGCATAGGGTATCCCTTGCATGCGAGCTCTCTCCAAATCAGTCTTGGGAGACATCTCTTTGGAGAGAGTGACTCCAGAGATCGTGGGCAAGTTCCCACGCTTGGACTCTTCCATACTAAACCACTTTAGTATGGTGTCAATGTACCTGGATTGGGACAATCCCAAAATCCGTTTGGATCTATCTCTATAGATCCTTATTCCCAATATGCAGGAGGCATCACCAAGATCTTTCATTGAGAATCTTTGTGATAAGAAGAGCTTGACCGATTGCAGCATAGGAATATCATTTCCCATCAAGTGTATGTCGTCTACGTACAATACGAGGAAGACAACCTTACTCTCTGCCACCTTCTTGTAGATACAAGGTTCATCTGGATTTTGGACGAAATCAAACTCTTTGATAACGACGTCAAAACAGATGTTCCAACTCCGCGATGCTTGCTTTAATCCATAAATGGATTTAAGCAGCTTGCACACCTTCCCGCTGCTCCCACTGTCTACGAAACCCTCTGGCTGAGTCATGTACACGCACTCTTCTAAATCACCGTTTAGAAAGGCGGTCTTAACATCCATTTGCCAGATTTCGTAATCATGATATGCAGCGATGGCAAGCATGATCCGGATGGATTTAAGCATAGCCACTGGAGAAAAGGTCTCGTCATAGTCCACACCTGGTCTTTGACGAAAACCCTTTGCTACAAGTCTAGCTTTGAAACTCTCCACTTTCCCATCTACACCAAGTTTCTTCTTGAAGATCCACTTGCTCCCAATGGGTTTTACCCCTTCAGGAGCAACGTCCAAAGTCCATACTTTGTTGGTGTACATGGATTCCATCTCGGACCGCATAGCATCCAGCCATTTCACTGAGTCCACACTCGTGATGGCCTGCTCGAAGCTAGTTGGGTCATCATCCTCCATGATGCAATCCTCGCTCCCACCATCCATGAGAAAACCGTACTATCTCTTAGGTTGGCGAGGAACCCTACTAGATCGGCGGAGAGGCTGAGGTTCGTCGGGAGCTACTGAATCCTCGGGTTCCACTAAATCTTCAGTTTGAGTTTGTGTAGCCGGAATTTCTTCCAGTTCTACCTTATCGCCACTAATTTCCTTTGCAAGAAATTCCTTTTCTAAAAAGGTGGCATGTCGAGAAACAATCACTTTTTGTTCCTCTGTATGGTAGAAAAGATATCCATGTGAATGTTTGGGATATCCCACAAACTTGCATAGAACTGACCGTGCCTCGAGTTTGTCCGGATTTTGTCTTTTGACATAGGCCGGGCAACCCCATATCTTAACTCGTTTAAGACATGGTCTCTTCCCACTCCATATCTCATATGGTGTGGTAGGTACAGATTTAGATGGAACTTGATTCAATAGGTATGCTGCTGTCTCCAGCGCATAACTCCAGAAGGAAATAGGTAACTCAGCTGTGCTCATCATAGAGCGCACCATATCTAATAGAGTGCGGTTCCTCCTTTCTGATACACCGTTGTGCTGTGGTGTATATGGAGGAGTCAGCTGAGAGAGAATCCCATTCTCTTTTAGGAAGTCCAGGAATTCATCGCTTAAGTATTCTCCTCCTCGATCAGATCATAGGATTTTAATACTTTTTCCGGTTTGGTTCTCAACTTCTTGCTTATATTCCCTAAATTTCTCAAAAGCTTCTCATTTGTGTTTCATCAGGAACACATACCCGAACCTAGAGAGATCGTCAGTGAATGTAATGAAGTATGAAGAACCATCCCTGGCATGTGTAGACATGGGACCGCATACATCACTATGTATAAGTCCCAAGAGTTCGGTAACTCTTTCTCCGTGTCCCGTAAACGGAGTTTTGGTCATCTTGCCTTTGAGACATGACTGGCAAGTGTCATAAGATGAAAATTCAAACGGATTTAAATATCCATCTTTATGCAACATAGCTAGTCGTGTCGCATTGATGTGGCCCAGTCTACAATGCCACAAGAAGGATTCGTTGAGTTCTGAACTCTTCCTCTTTTGTGTGCTTGTTATGCTCAGAACTGTTGATTGATTTAGAACATAAATGCCATTGCACAACGTGCCTGATCCAACCAACTTTTGGTTACGGAAAATGTTCATAACATTGTCCTGTAATACAAAATTATATCCCTCTTTACTTAATAAAGAAACCGATATAATGTTGCATATCAGGTTCGGCATGTAATAGCATTCATTCAGAACCAATGTATTACCAGTTGGTAATACAAGGTGATATTCCCCGACAGTCTTAGCTGCAACAATTGCACCATTTCCAACTCTTATGTCTTTATCACCTTCTGCAAGTTCTCTACCTTTCCTAAGCCCATGTAACTGATTACATATATGGGATCCTGACCCGGTATCCAATACCCAGGACGTAGAGCAAATGGAGAAACAGTTCTCAGTAACGAACACACCCGAAGAAAATGCATCAACATGTACTTTCTTCATTCGGGTGGCATGGGAATCCTGGCATTCCCCTATATCCTGTTCATTCCTATAACTCTTATAAGAAAGAACGGAACCAACGTTCCCCAGCACAGTATAACATGCGGGTTCGGTCAATACATCCATATTATTATCTTCATTAGGGCATGAAATGGGCGCTACCTGGAGAAAGAGAGAAGAAAACACTTTAGCGTATGCTCGTGCAAGATCAGATTGGTTATTATGTTATCTAATCAGGATGGCTCCCACTGCTTTTTATCAAATCTTCCTCCAAACCTTAAAAGGAAAGACTAGCCGGGATTAATTACACACTACAGGTTCGCCAATCTTTCAGCCAGGCCAGTGTCGGTACTTTGAGGGAGGTCCCCCGTGCTTTCGCACGAACCTAATTAATGTAAACCTCGTTTTCCCTGAGGCGTAACCCCGTCGACACCTTTCTAGACACCTACTTGATCAGCTAATTGCAATGTGTAAAACTCTCCCAGGAGTAACTCTTACTCGCAGTGGGTATCGGGATCCAACTATCTCATAGAAGGTATGCAATCTCATTGCAAATTTCAACACTTGAAATTCCCGATAATACTTTTGCCCCTAGTATCCTATGACCTTGACAAAGGCCAACAAAACACAGGATGCTAGTCAAGTTCAACCCGTCATTTCTTGATTGAATCAAACCCACCCGCAAGACCCTTGACAAAGGCCAACAAGATCGTACGACTACCCTGAAACAATCAGCATCACATGCATTGGCAGGTAAGCACTATTCAGCTACCGCACACTACGCCTTGACAAAGGCCAACAAACGCATCACGAATACTAAAAAGTTCTTATCTGAAATGACGGAGGGCTACGACAGGTTTTTCTGAAAACCTATTGCGTAATGAACTCGATATCGTTGTAGAATCAAATGAAGTTTTGAAATGGATTGATTTTGAGGCTTTTCTAGTTTTGCTAAAGGAGTCACTCCCGGCGAAGGGATCTCGGTCCTTTCCTCGTCGAATGAGGTGCAGGATATATCATATATATCGCTGTGCAAAGCAAAAACCTAAAAGCAGTCAAAAGCAAACCGAATCTGTAGCATCTGCCAGTTATTGCTAAAGGAGTCACTCCCGGTGAAGGGATCTCGGTCCTTTCCTCATCGAATAAGGTGCAGGGTATATCATATACACCGCTGTGCAAAGCAAGAACTGTAGCTACCTGTTTTATTTTAAAATTTGATTCCACAACATCTTAGGTTTCTTATCTTTCATTAATCACATTAATGAAGTCCCATCATTTAAATACCTAAACATCACAGATAGATATGACGTACACTTATGCCATCCGCATTCGTCTCGATGTCCCCTCGTGCACCGTTAGGTTAGGTAACTAACGACAGAGCAGGGCTGGGCTAGCGCGGGTGTAAAACATAAGTAACGTCTATATAATATATCATATATACTATATACTATATCCATCACAGAATCACATCACAGATATCGCAGCAGAATAAACATATGAAATATTGGATATACTAGGACGTCCGTGTTTTCAATATGAGCCAGTATAAAACACGGATTCCACGGTCGTAACGAATAGCCAATCCCACACCCCTAGACCCCTACGAGAGCGGCAAGCAACCCTACCAATTCTAGGGTTAGGAGACCCGGACTCGACTCCTCGAGTTGGTCTCCCACTGGACCCCAGAACCCGGTTACTTGTGCTCCCCTCCTTGGGTCTATCCTAATGCGGAAAAGTAAATAATATACAAAAGGTGACATCTTCCTCTACTTGGAAGTGCCCCAAATAAAAGAATATTACATACAAGTTTATACATGAATGAAAATGAAAAACGCTCATCTCACATAAAAACCCCGGCTATTCGAATACGACGATCCAATATAACATATCCAGCAACACATAACATCACATGTCATCAACGTAAGTAAGTATGCATACCCCAATTGTCGTTGACGTATAGCAACGAAACCGGCGATATGAACATACTACACTTACGGTCACAGAAAAGAAAGTGTAAAACTACAACAATTGGAATCCGCAACTTCTTTAGACATCGCATGCCTAATCAAATGAAATACCTAGACATCACATGCCTAACAGATATAAATCCCGCATTTTAGTCTCATTATCGAAAACTCTTTTCAATATCATATGGGACTAAACTGCTAAATTTATAACATTCATTCAGTTATCTCATAACTGTTTGTGAATTCCAATTATTGTATCACATTCCAGATAAACAGAAAATGTTAAACTTTCCGATCGAACAGTCGAATACCTAAGTTTTCCCGATACAGTCCAACACATGAAATAAGTCTAGCAACATTCAGTTCGTGCCTCAGTACCAACGGTCAAGCCGTAGAAGGGTCAAGCCAACGCCTCACATGTGGCACGCCGTACTGCCCCAAACCCGAAGGTTCAAAGGGCAGTTCAAGACGGTCACATAATCGAGTTAAGGTTTGTTGTCTTCTAGAGGGTCCATCGCGTTACTTGCACTACTTAGAACGTCGTTAAACTACGGAAAAATCCAACACTTGGAAATTTCCCGACAGGGGAAAAATTGGGTATTTATATCCGGTCGAACTTTTTAACATATTCTGAAAATTATCCGGAAATACACAAAAGACGAAATTTGATAATCCGATCGAAATACCGAATCCCCAAAACAACCCCAGAAAATTCAACTCTTGAATGAATATTAAAAATTCCCAGGAAAACCACCACAGAAAAATGAGAATTACTGTGAAAATTAAAATGCACAAAGGAACAGTAAGGCCGCGGAACCGCCGCATCATGCATAGCACGTGCCGCGGTTCCGCGGTGGAAAAGTTGATTCATGCCCTCGTATTTCACAGTAATTCAAATAACACCCTTCTTGATTTTCTGAATATTTTTAATTGACAAAAATGCACAGTTTTGAAAAAAGGACAAAGAGCATGTTAGAAATGGGTTTTCGGGTTCGTTCGGACTTCAAACTCCGTCAGGACTTCGCCTAAGGCTCTAGCTAGGCTCTGATACCAGTGAAAGGTTCCTAGGCACCCTATAGAGGTCTCACAAGGCATCGAACATGCCAATTTAAAAAATTATGGTGCCGAGAAACCCTAGTTAACGGATCGTTGCTAGATGTCTAGGCGAAATACAAAACTAGTTAACAAATTAACTATAGTTTAGATGCTACAACCTTTGTAGATCCGGTAATCCTCTTCCTTGACTCCACGTAGGCATCCTCTCGCTGTCCTCTTCGAATCCTAGACTCGTTCATCAGCTTCATCGGGAAAACGAGCGGAATAGGTCGTCGGCTTCGTGTCAAAGACGATCAACGTCGAGGTTGCACAAGCACAAGCTCCGACTTCACAAAGTTGTGAAACTTGTGAAGAAAACACCCAAAACAACTTGGCAAGAGGTAGAGGGTGAAGAAATAGGAGGTGGGTTCACTTTAGATTTGGATTTCACTCACTTTTGCTCATGTTGCCATTGATGGCAACTAGTTTTCTCTCTCTTGAAGAAGGAGAAGATCAAGCTAGTTTATGATAAGTGTTATGATAAATTGAAAAAGAAATCAATACTTATCATAATCTAACCTTAGTTGAGTGTAGAGAATGGACCATGGTTACTTGGATGAGTAAGGGTTAAGCATGAAGACAAGAATGGTCACTAAGGTCAAAGCTTCATGAAGCTTCAACATAAAACAAATAAAGCCACCATTCTTATCTTAATCCATTTCAAATAAATAAATAAATAGATAAATGAATTCGCAAAACCCTAATCAACACTTAACCATGGTTTAATTCTTTACACTTAACCAAAAGAGCAAGTATCATCAAACATGATACAAACATGTGTACAAAAGTATATCACATATACAACTTGCACATCAAGTGAGAAAATCCATTTAAAGTGAACCTATACTAGCTAATGCAAAGTAATATATCAAATATATAATTATACATTAAATCATTAAATCAACATTTGATTCAATGATCCGGTCATGTCGCACATAACCGACTAGTATTCAATGTATCGATTTATCGAATCAATGATTCGATAACTAGGTCATATCGAATATAACCAATCGAAACATATATCGCGAGAATGAAATGCGGTATTACATACACGCATTATTCTCGGTCCAGCACATATCTCACATGCGCTCCTATTTCGTTTCGCTTGATCCAGGAAACCTCTGTGTAGGACTCTAAAGACTCGTCAATACGCCGGTAGCAGATGATGATCATATCAAGCACCCACAAGCCGCAAGCGGTCTGCTAAACGTAACGGCCACCCGGGTATTGAGCGATCAGAAGAACGACGAGCTAGCCCGCTCACACTCCTGTGAATTCAACCAGTAACACTTACCGTACAGTCCGGTCTGTTCGTCTGATACGTCGCATATCAAGTCTAGGGGTGGTAAACGTCAGACCCCAATAACCGATAAGTCGTGCCGATGTGAGGCTCATAACGGGTCGAGAAACTACTGGTAACACTTACCAGCAAATCTCTGATCAGCCTTGGCCAGGGACTTCCCTGTTACGGCCAATCAAGCACAGCGCAACATCAACCCCCAATACCGGGAAAGACGAAACCCCTCTTATCGCTCATTGCCTCCATATGACTCGGGACTGTACCCAAAGACCCCCGTTTTGCACGCCCTCATGGACGTGGTAAGGTGGAGATCAACGTACAGTGGGAATCACATAAGACTCTATGACGATCTCGAGTCTACAGACTAACCTGCACAAGTGTCACCTGAGAACTGCCATCTGACATGAGGTATAATACCATCTGGGAGTTCTCGGGGAGTCCTGTTGCGCCACGGCAGTGCCCCGGCCGTCTATTCCGAGGCCAAATTGCGGAATCAAAAATTTTCCTTACTTGGAAACTGGCGCTACCGCGGACAATAAAACCCGGATCGTTAACCATTAACCTATACTAGCTAACAAGAGATGGGAAGAGAAGTATACCGAGTGATCCGAGTCCTCCTGTCTTCTCTTCATCGTCCCGATCTCCCGCGGACAGTATTGTCTCCATATCGTCGCCTCCTCGCCGGAAAGGGCACCACATCGCCTGCGTCTTTTACGGGCTCCCGCCTCAATACCGAGGCAACTCGGGCATGAAGCCGGCAACTCGACATGCTCATGATATGCTGTAGAATGTGTAGTGTAGAGGCTATGTCTCATTTGGGGTTTGTTGCCTTTGAAGATGATGGAGGAATCAAGGTTAGAAAAATGGTGCTTGCATTTTTCTAGCATGAAAATGAGATCAAGAATGAAACTCTCAAGATGAAGCTCTCATCTTCTTTTTCTTTCTCTCAACCATAGAAAAAACCTCTCTACTAAAAATGGTGCAGAAAAGAATATATCATACAAGAGGGAGGTGAGTGTAGGAGAGCATGAAGGGTGACCATATCCTAAACCTCATCATCACAACCTCACATCATCTCTAATCAACATAAATGAAAAAGGTTGATGCAAAAGGAATCTCATCATGATGCCACACAATTACAAAGGACCCCCTTCCATAAATGTTATTTGCAAACTTGCAAATAACCCCTCCAGCGGAAAAGTCCGGCCGGGAAAGAACAAAGGAAAACCGGCCGGAACGAAATGCAAACTGGCAACTCAATAAAACTGGTCCCGTAATAAATTACAGGAAAACCCCGATACTGTGCATACACACCCGCATCTGTATTCCATCCGGATACAAATGCAATGAGACAAAATCTACACTGTACTAAACTAGGACCGGCTTAAGCCAAAGCCGGCTAGTAATATCTGTTCGATCCTGATCCGTGCAATACCGCACGTATCTGATCGAACCCTGCCATATAACCATATGGACACTAGTACAAACTGTCCGATCCTGATCCGTGCAATACCGCACGTATCTGATCGGACCCTGCCATATCTCCATACGGCCTCTACAGCGTTTCGCCCGAAAGCTTGAGTAACTGTAAGTGTGGTGGACTCTAAAGACTCGTCAATACTATGGCTGTGGATTTAACCACTAGCACGTCAGAGGTATTAGCCAATACGTGACGGGCCACCAGCTATTGACCAAAAGGAACGTCGATGAGCGAACTCATCCTGACACCCTACTGAGCCTGTTAGTGACAATATCCGTACTGTCCGGTCCGTTCGTCTATGAGCATCGCATGTCGGGCCTAGGGGGTTGGTAAAAGTCAGACCCCCAAAAGCGGTACAAGTCGTGTCGGAGTGTAGCCCAGAACGCCCTGAGATACTACTGGAATACCTACCAGTAAATCTCCTGCCTCGGCCGAGGGCTTTGCGTAATGGCTCTCCTAGACACAGCGCGACCTCACCCCCAATACCGGGAGAGACGAACCCCTGAAGATCCGCTCACTGCCTCCATGTGGCTCGGGACTGTACCCAACTAAAACCTGTTTGCACGACTCCTTTGAGCCGTGGTAGGGTAGTAATCAAAGTACAGTGGGAACTCACTCGAGACAAATGACGATCTCCAGGTCGATGAACTAACCTGTACACATGTCACCAGGGAATTGCTATCCGACGTCAGGTATAAAACCAACTAGCATGTTCCCGGCGAGTCCTGTCCGGTGTACTCATAACCCAATGAGCACCTGTATACATCTTAGGTGAACCAACTGACGCCAGTGGCTTATGAGACCGGCCACCGCCCCTCGTCGGGGTCTCGACTGTATACACTAGTCTACTCTGGAGAATCGATGCCCTGTCTCGAAACTCCAACGACTAGGGACCTTTTAAGGATGTGCTTATAGACCACCAGCTCTCACGTATATGATCGCCATCATACTGCTGGCAGTCAAGCAAGAATCCTAGGGGCTCTATCAACGTGTAATAGCTACATGTCAGGTCACCTAAAGCAGTACACGATGATAAAGATAAACCAGATAGCATACTATCATCTCGAGTAAGACTGTCCTACCGGGATAGGTCCTCCCTCAATCATTGCAATCACGTGCCTGTGATCCAATGATTGACTCTGAGGGCACTATCTCCAACAATCTCCCACTTGCACTCAAGGCTAATTATTGCGATGTCGCATACTCACAGCCCGTGTGATACCGAACACCCAACTCCTCTACTGGTCAGTCTCACAAAGCTCGTTTATGAAACAATGCGTTCGAGGAACAGCCTCAGTGAGTGGATCCGCTGTGATGTTTCTTTCTATGTCTCTCTATGTCTCAAGTTCGCAGAGAAAGCCATCTCCCGAAATGAGCAATACTTGTCTTAGAGTATGTCTGGATATCTGATGGGACCTAGCTCATAAATGAACTCCAAATCCAAACTTCTTAGACTGTATCGGTAACTGAACTTAATCAGTACCCAGCGCCATGCCTCCCTCAGTATTGACTTGGACCTCCTTTCCAAAATACTGCCCCTCGTCAGAAGGAGAAACTATAACTCTGACAGCCACTCTGCCATCTATGTCACCTTGGAAGCCTGGAAAGATAACCGTCTCCTAAAAGAGGCTGCCATTATCATATCCCTAAAACATTCACTTATGATCTAAAAACTGCTTCCGACTGTTTCTCAAGGATTGGATTAATATCAACTTATTGCATCTACTGCAAGAATAACATCTGGTGTGGTACTTGACATCTCATAATTGACTCAATTGCCTAAGCAAGTGATCTGTCAATCATGCGTATCCCTCTCCCCTTTAGTCTGTAAGACATCTTTAGAGAGGGTGACTCCATTACCTGCAGGTGTACTACCGTGCCAGGAGTCGTCCATTCTAAATACTCATAGAATGCTGTCAAGGTACCCAGATTAGGAAACCACCCAAATCTAGATATAAAACCATAGATCTAGTAACCAGAATGTCTGATATAATATCCAAGTCCTGTGTGGAGAAACCACTGTGTGACAACCAAAGTATAACCGATCGTAGTATAGGAGTTTCTTTTCCTACTCTGTGTATGTCATACAAAACCAGGACATCACACCCTACTACCTCCTCAACATATCCATCCCCTATTCTGATGAAGTCAAACCTATGACTGTCATGTCAGAAATAGATGATCTATCTCCGCTCTATCTGCTTTAGTCTATAAATAGACATAAGCCAGATGTCCACCAATGCTTCCGCTGCTCCCACTGACTACGACAACCCTCTGCGAGAGTCATATAGACACGCACTTCTAAAACTAGTTTAGAACGACGCTATACTCATCCTCCTGCCGGGTCTCGCAGCCTGGAACAACAACAATGGCAAGTGTGGGTAAACAAGAACTTCCCTGTCACCGTCCTTGAGGCTACCGGAGTACCTCTCGGGTGCTTGAAGTTACCCACCTTATCTGCGGAGTGGCCAATGGAATGTCAAAATAGATTGAATCTTTAGGTTCCTTATCAAATCTTCAGTAATCGTTTGCGGTTCTGGAATCAGTTCCAGTTCTACCATACTCCCACTACTGTTTTTGAAAAATCCATTTTTAATAAAACTGTGGCGAGTCTAGAACAATATTTCTATTGATCTGCCAGATGGTAGAAAGTCAACCCTCGTCATAGCCTGGGTCAACCCACAAACAGCCATTACAGAAACGTGCCTTGAGTTGTCCAGTGTCTGGTTTTAAGCATAAGCCGGACAACTCCCCGTACCTTAACATAGTTAAGATATGAACTGTTCTATATCCAATATAGAACCAGAGGCACTGATTTAATTGAACCAGATTCAAATCATGCAGCTATCTCCAGTGCATGTAAACTAAATGGAGAGAGGCCGATCAGCGTTACTCAACTTAGGAATTCTTCCAATTATGAGTAACCTGAAAGAGAAGCAATTTCTCTTAATCATTACTATCAACTGAATACCATATACAAGTATCTACATCTTCGATCACTTTGAAGAATCCCGATACTTGCAATACCTAGTTCTCTACTCTATTCAAATACCAATAACTCCTCAAAAACTTAGACCCTGTGTTTCTACGAAACACATGTCTAAGAACTAGAGAAGTTAAAAGTAAACAGAATATAGTATGTGGACCAACCCCTCTGTCCTAATGGACACTGGACAACATACAATACTCTGTATAAGTCCGCTGAGTCTAACAACTCTTTCACTGTGCGTCGTAGGTTGAAAACTGTACTTATGGTTAAGAAGAATTACACCGCTGTTTGATGCTCCTTACCTAACCATCTACTGATATAGGTAAATGTCATCGACATAAAATCAAAAAGGTATATCTCACTCTATGAAAATAGACGTACAGATATATCAATTTGAAATTGGTGCACAACAGCGGATATTCAAAACCAAATATTTGCCGACCGGCAAACAACCCAGATGATCTCCTCAAGTATCACCGATTGCAACGAATCACGATATAATGAGGATGGTCACCTAATTCCCAATAACTTACTCCCACTCATCATCTGTAAAACCATACAGATGTGAGAATCCAACCTGGTAAATACATACCCTGGAGCAAGTGTCTAATCGGGAAATCAGTTTTCTTTTAACAGTACACAGTTGAACTGAAACATTGAAATGTTTCGATGGGGTATCCTGGTATTCCTAGTAATGCCTCTACCATTATCCAGATTCACAACTATAACCGTATAATTCTTTGCCACCTCTCCAAATCCCTTTATATGTCTTTAGTCATTACCTTCTGCACACCCCTTAGGCCAAATGGCTTTCTTCCTTCCCTACCATTCGGCACCAGCCTATGTTTTGGAAGAAGACTATCCAATAAGCATAAAGGGTGTACTGTCCTAATCCTAGGAGCACTCGCAAAGCGAGAGAAGGTGAAGATAAAAGACAACCGAATAAACCTTATTCCTATTTCTCCCGGACCAGAATCCATCCCCGAACTGGAACAAGTTCCTTTCGAGTTCGTATATAACCATACGATGGAGTATCCAATAAACTGTGGATCTTCGTAGTGATACGGAGTGTCCTGGAGAAATACAAAGGTGATTTAGGATTGGCGAAGAAATACTTGGTTTGGTCGTGAATACCAGTCGCAATTTACTTTGCCCTCTTACTAATCCCTTGCTTTGTCTTAATCTTAATACCTTCTGTACACCGTTTAGGCTAACTGGTTTTCTTCATTCCCAACCCGTCGGTACCAGCCTATGGTTTGGAAGAAGACTATCCAATTTGCGTAATAGGTGTACTACTCCTAAACCAAGGAGTACTCGCAACCTGAGAGAAGGTGAAAAGAAAAAGACAACTGAATAATCCTATTCGTTTTCTCCAGAACCAGAAACCATCCTTGAAGTCCTTCGAGTTCGTATATAACCATACGATGGTTTTGTCCAATGGAAGTGGACGTTCGTAGTAATACGGGGTGTCTTGGAGAAAAGGGTAAAAGTTGGAGTGGCAATGAGGTCTGCAACTCTGACAATCCAAAAGCCAGTGTTAAGAAGGTTCGGTCAACTTGGTCACTGAGTCACAGTCTTAGGGTCGGGTCAATGGTCGCTGCCAAAGAGAGAGAGAAAAGAAACACTCAGCGTGCACTCTAACCTAGATCAGAATGGTTATCACTTTATCTAATCTGGAAACCTCCCACTGTACCTCAAATTCTCCTCCAAACCTGAAAGAAGAACTAGTCGGGGTCACTCGAGGAGTATACTAACTCATCAGTGGGAATCGGGATCCAACTATCATCGCATGATAACTTGACGGAATCCACTCAAGTCACCACACTCCAGAAGGTATGCGCATGCCTGGCAAGTTTCAGTTCTTTTGAAATTCCCGATGTTTGTTTTTACCCCTAGGACCCAAGTGACCTTGACAATGCCAACAAATCAAAGAGTCCTAGTCAAGTTCTACCTGTCATTATCTTGATTGCGTTAAACCCACCCGTACGAGTCCTTGACAATGCCAACAAGACCGTACGACTGTCCTAACCAATCCAGTTATCCATGTGATAGAAAAGCATTACATAGCTACCGAACACTACGCCACGGCAATGCACGACAAACGCAGCACGAATACTAAGTAATACTAATCTGAAATGACGGAGGGCTACGACTGGTTTTTGGCGAAAAACCTTTAACGTATTGAACTTGATATCGTTGAAGGAACTGGATAACTTTTTAGAAAATATAGTGACGAAAACCATTACTAAAGAGGTCACTCCCGGTGAAGGGATCTCGGTTCTTTTCCCGTAGAATGAGGTGCAGGATATTCCAACTGAATTCCACGATGCAAAGCAAAAGGCAATCGGCTATAGTGAAGTTAATGCCCTGACGCAAACTTCTGTCCAAGGGGTCACTCCCGGTGAAGGGATCTCGGCCCTTGCCTCGTCGACTGAGGAGCAGGATAGTCCAAATGAATACCACGATGCAAAACAAAAGTGAACGTCCTCGCAATAACAGCTTTTTGAAAAATGTTCCAACAACATCAGAATAGGTTTGTTTATCTTGCATTGATCCGAATCAATGCAGTCCCATCAAATGATCACACCACAAAGAACGAAAATATACTGATGTACGTATATGCCATCCGCATTCGCCACTGGGTCCCGTCATCACCCGTTAGGTTACTTAACTAACGACAGAGCGGGGACTGGACTAGCGCGGATGCAAAACATATACAACATCTACTAATACATATACCAATATATTATATTCGCTCAAGGCGTGATAAGAATGCAACATCACAGAAATGTACAGCATCACAGAACAATACAGATATCTGGGATCCCCGGGTTTCACAGAGCCGCTGCTGAAACCCGACGTTCCCCTGGTCGTGTGGATAGCCTGTGCAATGAAATCCTAGACCCCTACGGGCGCGGCAAGTCACCCGCCAAGACCTGAAGCGAGGCAGCCCCCTTCAGCACCGTGAATGGACCACCCAGCACTTCAAGGAATCTGGTAACTTGGGCACCCCTCCCGGGTCAACCTGTACCCCTTACGAGTGCGGCGAATAGCCCGCCAACCCTGGAGTGAAGCCCCTCCGACTCAATGCCATGAGATGCGGGCCCGTTGCCCTCTAGAACCCGGCTATCCGTGCACCCCTTCGCGGGGTAATCCTAGTACAGAAAGTAAAATATTCATACACCGGGTACATCGACCGCAACCAGGTCGTGCCCCAAAAGAATAATACAATCAGGCAGTGACGACAGTCCACATGTCGGACGCTCGCCCCGCAATATCAAATGTACATAATACAACAAAACTGTACTAACATTGCATCCAGGCTATCCCTCACGACCGATCCGCAACAACACAGCATAAACATAGAACATCAACGTGAAAGTCACGTTCGCAAATCCGTCTAACCGGGCTATAGTAGTTAGACGGGATTTACCGATCAAGTGACATTCACGGTCGCAGATATAATGTAAATACTGTGAAATAATGTGTTTAAAATATCCGATCAATCAAACAATTAACAAGTGGACTCCCAAGTGAAACTGTAGCAGTCACAGAAGATCTGGGCCCAAATTTAATATTCCAAAAGCCCTATTTTCAGCCCAGAAAGCAACTGAACAAAAACGACCAAGTGACCTTACCATAGTGCGGCGGAACCGCGGCCCAAAGGGGGTTTTGGCCGCGGTTCCACGCTCCAACTAGGGAATTACTTTGTCGTTTTTCTACAGTAGCCTTATCTTTTTCAGCACATCATTTTTCTGCAACCTGAAAAATTTTTAAACACCAAAAAATTCCAACAGAAAACTGATGTGAACAAAAATGAGGTTTTTGGAATTTTGGTCGATCGAATAAGCAAAACGCATTAGAACAAACTAGGCAAGGTTAATGGCGTGGCTCTGATACCATGTTGCGCCACGGCAGCGCCCCGGCCGTCTATTCCGAGGCCAAATTGCGGAATCAAAAATTTTCCTTACTTAGAAACTGGCGCTACCGCGGACAATAAAACCCGGATCGTTAACCATTAACCTATACTAGCTAACAAGAGATGGGAAGAGAAGTATACCGAGTGATCCGAGTCCTCCGGTCTTCTCTTCATCGTCCCGATCTCCCGCGGACAGTATTGTCTCCATATCGTCGCCTCCTCGCCGGAAAGGGCACCACATCGCCTGCGTCTTTTACGGGCTCCCGCCTCAATACCGAGGCAACTCAGGCATGAAGCCGGCAACTCGACATGCTCAAGATATGCTGTAGAATGTGTAGTGTAGAGGCTATGTCTCATTTGGGGTTTGTTGCCTTTGAAGATGATGGAGGAATCAAGGTTAGAAAAATGGTGCTTGCATTTTTCTAGCATGAAAATGAGATCAAGAATGAAACTCTCAAGATGAAGCTCTCATCTTCTTTTTCTTTCTCTCAACCATAGAGAAAACCACTCTACTAAAAATGGTGGAGAAAAGAATATATCATACAAGAGGGAGGTGAGTGTAGGAGAGCATGAAAGGTGACCATATCCTAAACCTCATCATCACAACCTCACATCAACTCTAATCAACATAAATGAAAAAGGTTGATGCAAAAGGAATCTCATCATGATGCCACACAATTACAAAGGACCCCCTTCCACAAATGTTATTTGCAAACTTGCAAATAACCCCCTCCATCGGAAAAGTCCGGCCGGGAAAGAACAAAGGAAAACCGGCCGGAACGAAATGCAAACTGGCAACTCCAGAAAACTGGTCCCGTAATAAATTACAGGAAAACCCCGATACTGTGCATACACACCCGCATCTGTATTCCGTCCGGATACAAATGCAATGAGACAAAATCTACACTGTACTAAACTAGGACCGGCTTAAGCCAAAGCCGGCTATTAATATCTGTTCGATCCTGATCCGTGCAATACAGCACGTATCTGATCGAACCCTGCCATATAACCATATGGCCACTAGTACAAACTGTCCGATCCTGATCCGTGCAATACCGCACATATCTGATCGGACCCTGCCATATCTCCATACGGCCTCTACAGCGTTTCGCCCGAAAGCTTGAGTAACTGTAAGTGTGGTGGACTCTAAAGACTCGTCAATACTATGGCTGTGGATTTAACCACTAGCACGTCAGAGATATTAGCCAATACGTGACGGGCCACCAGCTATTGACCAAAAGGGACGTCGATGAGCGAACTCATCCTGACACCCTACTGAGCCTGTCAGTGACAATATCCGTACAGTCCGGTCCGTTCGTCTATGAGCATCGCATGTCGGGCCTAGGGGGTTGGTAAAAGTCAGACCCCCAAAAGCGGTACAAGTCGTGTCGGAGTGTAGCCCAGAACGCCCTGAGATACTACTGGAATACCTACCAGTAAATCTCCTGCCTCGGCCGAGGGCTTTGCGTAATGGCTCTCCTAGACACAGCGCGACCTCACCCCCAATACCGGGAGAGACGAACCCCTGAAGATCCGCTCACTGCCTCCATATGGCTCGGGACAGTACCCAACTAAAACCTGTTTGCACGACTCCTTTGAGCCGTGGTAGGGTAGTAATCAAAGTACAGTGGGAACTCACACGAGACAAATGACGTTCTCCAGGTCGATGAACTAACCTGTACACATGTCACCAGGGAACTGCTATCTGACGTCAGGTATAAGACCAACTAGCATGTTCCCGGCGTATCCTGTCCGGTGTACTCATAACCCAATGAGCACCTGTATACATCTTAGGTGAACCAACTGACACCAGTGGCTTATGAGACCGGCCACCGCCCCTCGTCGGGGTCTCGACTGTATACACTAGTCTACTCTGGAGAATCGATGCCCTGTCTCGAAACTCCAACGACTAGGGACCTTTTAAGGATGTGCTTATAGACCACCAGCTCTCACGTATATGATCGCCATCATACTGCTGGCTGTCAAGCAAGAATCCTAGGGGCTCTATCAACGTGTAATAGCGACATGTCAGGTCACCTAAAGCAGTACACGATGATAAAGATAAACCAGATAGCATACTATCATCTCGAGTAAGACTGTCCTACCGGGATAGGTCCTCCCTCAATCATTGCAATCACGTGCCTGTGATCCAATAATTGACTCTGAGGGCACTATCTCCAACAAGTCCGTCCAGTGTACCCAGTCTCCACTGAGCACCCGTATACCATCTCTGATGTCAAACACCAATGGATATGGGATCATCCATCGCCCATCACATGGGTCGAGAAGCGTATACGCTAGTCTACTCTGGTATATCAATGCCCCGTCTCGATACACCCACGACTAGGGATCTTGAAGGATGTACTTATGGATTACCATGTCCCCACTAGTATGATCTGCATCATAGTTTAGGTAGTCAAGTACACATCCTAAGGGCTTTACCAACATGTAACTATGAGACAGTATAAAGAGACTAGTGTACATGTTAAGATAAAGAGTAACCAGATAGCATACTATCATATCGAGAAAGAAAGTCATCTCTATATATGTCCAAGCATCCAATATAATATACATCATCTGTACAATACTGGCCTCTAGGGCATACATACAACTAACAGAATTTACCTCCTTTGGCAACTCAAGAAAATTCTTGAGTTGCCCGTAGTGGCCAAAATCCTTGCTTCCTTGGTCCAATGTTCAGATCTTGAGCTCGTGCACGTTTTTAGTGAAATGGGAGTAGGGTTTTGGAGTTGATTTCATGGTGATTTGGGGCTTGAAAAGGTGAGGGAGAAGAGGGAGCAGCAGCTCAGCAGCAATGAAGGTGAGGGAGAGAGAAATGTGAAGAAGAAATGAGAGGAAAAATGCTAAGTCAACACCCTCACCTACCCTCTCTCTCACCATACCTATTTTCTTTCCTTTTTCCCTAATTTCCTTTCTCACAAGAATAGTAACCCCAAAGTTTAGCCATGGCAACAAAAATGTAACACAAGTGTAGAAAAGATATGTGCATGTTTTGCACAAAATTGCTAAAAATCCGATTAGCGTATACCCGTGTATATATCCCAAGCTTCCAAAATGTATTATACATACTAGTACTATACAATAATGGCCTCTAGGGCATACATATCCAACAATCTCCCACTTGCACTAAAGGCTAGTAATTGGTGTAATGCATACCCAACGTCTGCTCTATGGCCAGCTGCTGGCGTACCGCATACCAAATAGCTCAAAAAGTCGCTCGAACTGTGTTTGAAGAAGGGCCTTTATGAATGGATCCGCCGTGTTGTTTTTTGTGTTCACTCTCCGTACCTTGATTTCCTGGCGATCAATGATCTCCCTGATCAGGTGATACCGCCTTAAGATGTGTCTGGATTTCTGATGGGACCTTGGTTCCTTCGCTAAAGCTATAGCCCCATTGTTATCGCAATACAAAGGTATTGGGTCAACAATGGACGGAACCACCTGAAGTTCACTAATGAACTTCTTCATCCAGACCGCCTCTTTTGTGGCATCGCTTGCAGCAATGTATTCAGCATCCATCGTCGAGTCTGCGACGGTATCCTATTTGGAACTCTTCCAACACACAGCCCCTCCATTGAGGGTAAACACAAAACCCGAGACAGACTTGCTGTCATCTTTGTCACTCTGGAAGCTTGAATCATTAAAGGACTCGACCATGAGGTCTCCATTACCGTAAACCAGGAAAATCTCCTTAGTCCTTCTCAGGTACTTGAGAATGTTCTTCACTGCCGTCCAGTGGTCCTCACCTGGGTTTGATTGATACCGGCTCACCACGCTTAGCGCGTAAGCTACATCTGGTCTTGTACATATCATCGCATACATTATAGATCCTACCGCCGAAGCGTAGGGTATAGTGCTCATGCGAACCCTCTCCTCATCAGTCTTAGGAGACATCTTCTTGGAGAGGGTGATTCCGTGCAATTCGGGTATATTACCGCGCTTGGAATCTTCCATACTAAATTTCTTTAGTACGGTCTCTATGTACCTAGACTGCGAAAGTCCCAGTAGTCTCTTAGATTTATCTCTGTAGATCTTGATCCCCAGAATGTACGAGGCATCACCTAGGTCCTTCATGGAGAACCGTTGTGACAAGAATAGCTTGACCGATTGTAGCATAGGAATGTCATTTCCTATCAAAAGAATGTCGTCCACGTACAAGACTAGGAACACGAAAGTTCGTCCTACAATCTTCTTATAGACACAAGGTTCATCTTCGTTCTTGATGAAATCAAATTCCTTGATTGCCTCATCAAAACAGATGTTCCAGCTCCGCGATGCTTGCTTTAATCCATAAATGGATTTAAGCAACTTGCACACCTTCCCGCTGCTCCCACTGTCTACGAAACCTTCTGGCTGATCCATGTAAACGCATTCTTCCAAACAGCCGTTGAGAAAAGCCGTTCTAACGTCCATCTGCCAGATTTCATAGTCATGGAAGGCAGCATTGGCAAGTAGGATCCAAATGGATCTGAGCATAGCCATTGGAGAAAAAGTTTCATCATAGTCCAAACCAGGTCTTTGACGAAAACCAGTTGCAACGAGTCTAGCCTTATAGGTTTCCACCTGCCCATCTACACCAAGTTTCCTTTTGTAGATCCATTTTCATCCAACGGGTTTTACCCTAGGTGGAGCAATATCCAAGGTCCACACTTTATTGGTGTACATGGACTCCATCTTGGATTGCATAGCATCCAGCCACTTATCAGAGTCCCTACTGATAATGGCTTGCCTGAAATTGGTAGGGTCAACTTCTTCCAAGATGCAATCCTCTCGATCCCCGTCTATGAGAAAACCGTAGTATCTCTCGGGCGGATGAAAAATCCTACCAGATCTTCGGAGTGGCTGAGGTTCGTTCGGGGTTATTGAATCTTGAGGTTATGTCAAATCTTCAGTTTCATTTTGTGGTCGCTGAATTTCTTCCAGTTCTACCGAACTCCCAATAGTTTCTTTTGCAAGAAACTCCCTTTCTAAAAAGGTCGCATGGCGAGATACAAACACCATCTGTTCCTTAGTGTGGTAGAACATATATCCTAGTGAATCTTTAGGATATCCCACAAATTTAAATAGAAATGACCATGCCTCTAGCTTGTCTGGTTTCTGTGTTTTCACATAGGCCAGACAACCCCATATCTTAATAAATTTAAGACATGGTTTCTTACTGCTCTATATTTCATACGGAGTTTTAGGCACAGATTTGGAAGGAACTTGATTCAAAAGGTATGCCGCTGTCTGAATCGCATGTCCCTAGAATAGAAGAGGCAACTCAGCACTACTCATCATGGAGCAAACCATATCCAATAGGGTACGATTCCTCCGCTCCGATACACCGTTGTGCTGTGATGTATAAGGGGGAGTAAGCTGAGAGAGAATACCATTCTCTTTTAAGTAATCTAAGAATTCCGTGCTTAAGTACTCCCCTCCTCTATCCGATCGGATGATCTTGATACTTTTGCCAATCTGGTTCTCTACTTCGTTTCTGAATTCCTTGAATTTCTCAAAAGCTTCAGATTTATGTTTCATAAGATACACATATCCGAATCTAGAGAGATCGTCAGTGAATGTGATGAAGTACGAGAACCCACCCCTTGCATTTATAGACATTGGACCACACACATCACTGTGTATGAGTCCCAAGAGCTCTACTGCCCTTTCTCCATATCCGGTGAACGGAGATTTGGCCATTTTTCCTTTGAGACAAGACTGACAAGTTTCATAAGATGAAAACTCGAACGTATTCAAGAGTCCATCTTTATGCAACTTATCTAGTCTTTTCTCTCCGATATGACCAAGTCTACAATGCCATAAGTAGGATTCATTCGTATCTGAACTCATCCTCTTGCGTGTGTTTTGTGCATTGAGAACTGTATTCTGATTTAGAACGTAGATACCATTACACAGTGTACCTACTGCAACCAGTACCTTATGAAGGTAAATGTTCATGATATTTCTATCAAGAACAAAGTTATATCCATCTCTATTGAGTAAAGAAACTGATATGATGTTGCAAACCATGGAAGGTACATAGTAGCATTCGTTCAAAGTCATAGTAATACCATTTGGCAACACTAGGTGATATTCACCGACGTCTGCAGCATTAACTTGTGCTCTGTTCGCTACTCTGAGCGACATATCACCAGGTACAACATTCCTACTTTTTCTCAGTCCCTGCAATAGATTACAGATATGAGATCCAGATCCGGTATCAAGTACCCAGGAGGTAGGGCTGACCGTAAAGCAGTTCTCAATTACAAGACCACCTGAAGTAGATGCAAAACTATGCTTCTTCTTCAACTGGGTATCCTTGGAATCCAAACAATCCTCTTTCCCTTGCTCATACTTATGACTGTTGTCGTAAGTTAAAGCCGAACCAACGTTCCCCATCCCCGAATAAGAATTCGGATCGGTAAACGATACATTTTATTATCTTGATTAGGGCGTGAAATGGTTGCTACCTGGAGAGAGAGAGAAAAGAAACACTTAGCGTGCGCTCTTACAAGATTAGATTGGTTTATTGATTTATCTAACCAGGATGGCTCCCACTGTTTCCTTAAATTCTTCTTCAAACCGCAAAAGAAGAACTAGTCAGGATTAATTGCACGTCACAATAATTGCTTAACCTTTCAGCCACGCTGGTGTTGGTACTTCGAGGGAGGTTTTCCAACGCTTTCGCGAAGTTCCTTAATTAAAAAACCTCTTTTCCCTGGAGGCGTAGCCCCGCTAATACTGTTCTAGATACCTACTTGGTTTATAGCATTGATTGCTGAGTGAAATGTTCTCCCGAGAGTAATCCAACTCATCAGTGGGATCGGGATCCGACTATCATTGTACGATGACCTAGATGGAATCCACTCAAGTCACCACACTCCAGAAGGTATGCTAAATCTGCAAGTTTCAGTTTCTTTAGAAACTCCCGATGTGGATTTTTGCCCCTAGGACCCAAGTGACCTTGACGAATAATCAACAAATCAAAAGGTCTTAGTCAAGTTCAACCCGTCGTTATCCAGGATTGCATTAGACCCGCCCGCATGATCCTTGACGAATAATCAACAAAATCATGTGACCGTCCTAACCAATCGCATCTATCAGTGCAACAGAGAATTATTACTTAGCTACCGTTCACTGTGCCTTGACGAATAATCAACAAACGCAGCACGAATACTAAGTATTAATTTTCTGAAACGACGGAGGGCTACGGCTGGGTTTTTGGCGAAAAACCCGTTAACATAATGAACTTGATGTAGTTGAAGGAACATGATAGCCTTTTTGAAAATATAGTGGCGAAAACTTTTGCTAAAGTGGCCACTCCCTGTGAAGTGATCTCGGCTCTTTCCTCGTCGAATGAGGTGCAGGATATTCCAAACTGAATACCTCGATGCAAAGAATAAATAATTGACTATTGTGAAGTTATTACCCTGAAGCAAACTTTTGTCCAAGGGGTCACTCCCGATAAAGGGATCTCGGCCCTTGCCTCCTCGAATGAGGTGCTGGGCATTCATAACCGAATACCTCTGTGCAAAACAAAAAGAGAACGTCCTTGCAATAACAGCCTTTTGAAAATTGTTCCAACAACATCTTTTTGGATTATCTTCTTTGCATTAATATAATGCGTCCAATCAATTAATCCTACCATTGCAGAAAACAACGAAAATATGACGTACGCTTATGCCATCCGCATTCGCCATGGGGCCCCGTCATTAACCGTTAGGTTACTTAACTAACGATAGAGCGGGGGCTGGACTAGCGCGGATGCAAAACATAAGCAACGCCTATTAGATATCATATATAGATATATACATTCGTCAGATGCAATGATAGCCATTCCAGATCACAGATGAACATATTGGATATGCTAGGACTCCACGTTTCGTTCGAGCCTGCAACGAAAGACGGATTACACGGTCGCGATGAATAGACAAAACCCCACCCTAGACCCCTACGGGTGCGACAAACTACCCGCCAAATACCGGAAGTGAAGCAGCCTCCCTCAACAACGTGAGTAGGCCAGTCAGCACTTCAACGTACCCGGTTGTTTGTGCACCCCACCTTGGGTCTATCCTAGGAGCAAAAACAGTAAAAGAAATAATATACAATGGCGGCTACAACCTCATCCCGGATGTGCGGCCATAAAAATAATATTACATCAATTTACATATTACATCAAATGAAAGATAAAGAAACTCTCATCTCACAAAACCCCGGCTATTCATCCGCGACAATCCAACAAGTTCATATACACAATCCAACAACATTACAGATCACATATATACACAACTCCTACTAATCGACGTATAGCGATTAGCCGACGTTTAGTGCATATATCGCATTAAAGATATAACCAAATAGATAAAGTTCATAGAACATCGATCAAAATACCAATTTGTAACTACCCCAAACATAACATTGTTCTCTGGAAAATCTGGGCAGAAACAAAACATCCTAAAAATCCCAAAATCCCAAAATACCAAACAGAGAAAACTGCAAGAAATCGGAGTCACGGCCGAGTCAACTCGTCCGCGGATCCGCGGCGAAACGGATGGTTTCGCCGCGGTTCCGTGGCGAGTTGGCCGAGTCGTGGGCTCAAATTTCTTGCCTGTTCCTATAAAACCCTGCACCGATTTTTAAGGCATGTGGAATAATTTTTAGAGCAGTTTTAAAAATTGGCAGAAAGTATAGTTTTTGACATGTTTTCGGTATTTTTTTTCGGATCGAAGTTCTAAACACTTTGCTAACAGTTAGTTGTTGTTTAGCTTGGTTCTGATACCTCTGTTAGGTCTACGTTACCCACTCCGGTTCTTTCGGGGAGGCGGAAAAGGTAAAGATCAAAATTTTCCTCACTAGGTAACATAGACGATCCATGAAGGATCTTTGCTAAACAAAAACTAACAAATAAACTACAAGTTTTAGCTACTATGTAGAATGGTTATACCTAGCTCTTCTACTCTTCTCTTCTTTTTGTGGTTCTCCTCCTTTCTTGCTCCTTGTAGTGGTTTGAACGGCTCCTCCTCGTCGTCTCCTCTTTGTCGTAGATGGATCCACCCGAGGGCCTCGAACTTGAGCTCCTATCTCAACCTAGAGATAACTAAGGTGCTTGGTTTGCTAGACCTAGGACCTTATAAAGAGTAGAGAAGAGTTTTGGTGGTTTTTTCTCTAAAGTTTATGATTTCCAACTCATAGAACACTTAAACTTTTGGAGAGGAAGAGGGAGAGCTTTCTTTCAAGAGAGAGAAATAATATGATAGAATGAGCTCTCATAATGCAACCATGATCACATCTTTTGGAATAATAATTATAATAATAATAATTAAGAATTGTGATGGTTAGTTTATGAATGACTCCTATCATTACCTTCATTTAATGCATTTTGCAAAGAACAAGAAGCATCATTGAAATGAAATGATGATGGTCAACAAGACCACAATGGTCAACCGGTCAACCAGTCAACAAAAGTCAAATAGTCAACAACCCTAACCATAGCACAATTATCCTTAATTAATATTATTAACCATATTCCTCATTCTCATTAGGGTTTGGAAAAAGTCAACGGTCAACAAGTCAAGCAAAGTCAAATGGTCAACAACCCGAATGAAAATCCTCTGCTTCTGTCAACTGTGCATACACACCCGCATCCGTGTTCCGAGGAACACAAATACAATGAGACAAAACCAATCCCAAAACAAATACTAGGATCTGGCTTAAACCAAAGCCCGCTAGTAATAACTGCCCGGACACCAAACGTGCACAAGTGCGCGGATGTGAACGAACCCCGTCGCAAAACCATGCGACCTCTTCTCTGTTTTGCCCAAAAGCGAGTAACCCTCTGTGTGGGACTCTAAAGGCTCGACACTATGCTGGCAGTGGGTTTAACCGTAGGCCGCAAGTGGTACTAGCTGTATGAAACGGTCCCAGGTAGATGCCGATAAGAAGACTGATGAGGTGAACCCATCATAACTCCTACGGAGCCTGAATGTGACAATCTCCGTACAGTCCGGTCTGTTCGTCTAAGAGTATCGCATGGTGGGCCTAGGGGGCGGTTAACGTCAGTCCCTAATAGAGGTACAAGTCATTTCGGAGTGTAGCCCAGAACACCTTGAGAAACTACTGGTAACACTATCAGCAAGTCTCGCTTGCCCTGGCCAGGGACGACTATGTGTAATGGCTCTCCTAGACACAGCGCGATATCAATTCCCAATACCGGGAAAGACGAATCATGTCAAACCGTCACTGCCTCCAAGTGCTTCGGGACTGTACCCAACTACTACCTGTTTGAACGACTCAATAGAGCCGTGGTAGGGTAGTAATCTAAGAATAGTGGGAACACACTTAAGGCGAAGTGACAGTGTCAAGTCAACAGACTAAGCTGTACTCATGTCACCTGGGAACTGTTAACTGATGATAGGTATAATACCAACCAACAGTTCCCTATGAGTCATGTCCAGTGTACTCATAACCTAACGAGCACCTGCTTACTATCTCCAGTACGACGTACTGATTGCTGTGGGACAGACCATCTCCCCTGCTGGGACGAGAAGCGTATGCACCATTCTATTCTGGAGTATCGATGCCCTGTCTCTATAATCCTACGACCAGGAACCAAAATAAGGATGTACTTATAGACTACCCAGCCCCTACTATTGTGATCGCCATCACAACGCCGGTAGTCAAGCAAAGATCCTAAGAGCTCTATCAATATGTTTTTAGCGATATGTTAAAAGAAACATATACACATATTAAGATAGATACAAACCAAGTAGAATACTACTATATCGAGCAAGACAGTCGTAAACCCTGTGTATATATCCCAAGCTTCCAAAATGTATTATACATACTAATACTATACAATATGGCCTCTAGGGCATACATATCCAACACATATATCCAACAATCTCCCACTTGCACTAAGGCCAATTATTGGCGTATCTCATACCCAACATCTCAAAAAGTCGCTCATGTTGCGGCTGTGGATGGGACTTGGTGAGTGGATCCGCGGTGTTATTCTTTGTGTCTACTCTCCGAATCTCCATCTCGCGGCGATCAACTATCTCCCGGATCAAATGATATCGCCTCAGGATGTGTCTGGATCGTTAATAGGACCTGGACTCTTTGGCCAATGCCATAGCCCCATTATTATCACAATACAATAGAATTGGATTAATAATGGTGGGAACTACTCCTAGTTCCGAAATGAACTTCCACATCCAGACGGCTTCCTTGGCAGCATCATTTGGAGCAATGTACTCAGCTTCAATCGTTGAGTCTGCAACGGTGTCTTGTTTGGAACTCTTCCAACAAACTGCCCCTCCATTAAGGGTAAATACAAACCCCGAGATAGATTTGTTGTCTTCTTTGTCACTCTGGAATCTCGAATCGGTAAAGGCCTCCATCTGGAGATCCCCATTACCATACACCAAGAACATTTCTTTAGTCCTTCGCAAGTACTTTATAATGTTCTTCACTGCTGTCCAGTGTTTCTCCCCTGGATTGGATTGATACCTGCTTACTACACTAAGTGCATAAGCAACATCAGGGTGAGTACATAACATCGCATACATTATAGATCCTACAGCAGAAGCGTATGGTATAACACTCATGCGAGCTCTTTCTTCATCAGACTTTGGACAAAAGACTTTGGAGAGAGTGATTCTGTGACAAGCGGATAAAGTACCTCTCTTGGAATCTTCCATACTAAACCTCTATAGGATGATGTTAATGTACCTTGATTGGGACAATCCCAACAATCTCTTAGATCTATCTCTATAGATCTTAATGCCGAAAATGTATGAGGCATCACCCAAGTCTTTCATGAAGAACCTTTGTGATAAGAATAGTTTGACCGATTGCAGCATAGGAACGTCGTTTCCTATCAAGAGAATGCCATCCACGTACAATACGAGGAATGTGACAGTACTCCTTACAATCTTCTTAAAAATACAAGGTTCGTCTACATTTTTGATAAAATCTAACTCTTTGATTGTATCATCAAAGCAGATGTTCCAACTCCGTGATGCATGCTTTAATCCATAAGTAGATTTAAGCAACTTACATGCCTTCTCGCTACTCCCACTATCAACGAAGCCTTCCGGCTGATCCATAAAAACACACTCTTCTAAATCACCATTTAGAAATGCAGTTTTAACGTCCATCTTCCAGATTTCATAGTCGTAGTGAGCAGCAATAGCAAGTAGGATCCTAATGGATTGAAGCATTGCTACTGGAGAGAAAGTCTCATCATAGTCCAGTCCTGGTCTTTGACGAAATACTTTCGCTACGAGCCTTGCTTTATAGGTCTCCACCTATCCATCTACACCAATCTTTTTCTTAAAAATCCATTTGCACCCTGCGGGTTTTACTCCAGAAGGTGCAACTTCCAAAGTCCATACATAGTTGGTGTGCATGGACTCCATTTCGGATTGCATGGCATCCAGCCATTTCACTGAGTCACTCTCGTGATAGGTTGCTGAAAACTAGTAGGGTCATCATTATCCATGATGCAATCTTCTCTATCACCATCAATGAGGAAAACATAGTATCTCTCCGGTGGGCGAGAAGTCCTACTAGATCTACGGAGTGACTGAGGCTCGTGGGGTACTATTGGAACTTCAGGTTCAACCTAATCGTTAGTAGTTATTTGTGTCTCTAGAACTTCTTCTAGTTCTACCGCATTGCCATCAGTATTATTTGTAAAAAATTCATTTTCTAAAAATGTGGCATACTAAGAAACAAACACTCTTTGTTCCTCCTTGCGGTAGAAAAGATATCCATATGAATGTTTTAGATATCCCATAAATGTACACAGAACTGATTGTGTCTCGAGTTTGTCTGGATTCTGCTTTTTAACAAAAGCAGGACAACCCCATATCCTAACTCGTTTAAGAGATGGTCTCTTCCCATACCATATCTCATATGGAGTGGTAAGCACGCTTTTAGTTGGAACCCTGTTAAATAGATATTCTGCAGTCTCCAATCCATGTCCCCAAAAGGAAAGCGGTAACTCAGCATCATTCATCATTGAACGTACCATATCTAATAGGAAACGATTCCTCCGTTCTGACACACCGTTGTGTTGTGGTGTGTAAGGGGAGTGAGCTGAGAGAGAATCTCATTCTCTTTTAGGAAGTCTAAAAACTTTGTACTTAAATACTCTCCTCCTTGATCTGATCGAAGTTTCTTGATGCTCAAATCAGTTTGTTTTTCTACTTCAAGTTTATACTCGAATTTTTCGAAAGCTTCAAACTTATGTTTCAACAGGAACACATGTCCGAACCTCGAGAAATCACCCGTAAAAGTTATGAAGTAAGAATAACCGCCTCTAGCATGCGTAGACATTGATCCGCATACATCACTATGTATGAAGCCTAAGTGTTCAGTAGCTTTCACTCCGTGTCCAATAAACGGAGTTTTGGTCATTTTACCCTTGATACAAGACTGACAAGTTGCTTAAGATTTATATTCAAAAGGATTTAAATATCCATTTTTATGTAGCTTGGTTAGTCTTGTTTCGTTAATATGATCAAGTCTACAATATCATACAAAAGCTTCATTTATATGTGAAAATTTTCTTTTGTTTGTGTATTGTATATTGAAAACTGTGTGCTGATTTAGGACATAAATACCGTTATTTAGTATACCATACCCAATCAACTGTTGATTCAGGTTAAACTTCATAACGTTATTTTCCAACACAAAATGATATCCTTCATTGTCTAACAAAGATACGGATATTATATTACATAGAATGCTTGGTACAAAATAATACGGGTTCAAAACCAATATACATCCCGAGGGCAATCTTAGGTGATACTCTCCCACTGATACAGCATGTATATTGGAAACATTTCCAACCCGGAGAGTGTGATTACCTGTCTTCAAAACTTTTCTATTTCTCAATCTCTGCACATAATTGCAGATGTGAGAACTCGAACCGGTATCTAATACCCAGGATGCAGAGTTTATAGAAAAACAGTTTTCAGCGACGAACACACCTGAAGAAAAAGCTGTTAGTTATATGTATGCCCTAGAGGCCATTACTGTACATGTGATGTATATTGTAGTGGATGCTTGGACAAATATAGGGAGGACTTTCTTGTCCGACATGATAGTATGCTATCTGGTTGCTCTTTATCCAAACATGTACACTAATTGTATCACTATTATATGTTGATAAAGCCCTTAGGATGAGTACTTGACTAGCAGGATTATGATGCAGATCATACTAGTGGGGACAGGGCAGTCGGTAAGTGCATCCTTCAAATGTTCCTAGTCGTTGGGATACCGAGACGGGGCATCAATATTCCAGAGTAAACTAGCGTATACGCTTCTCGACCCATATGATGGGCGATGGATGATTCGATATCCATTGGTGTTTGACATCAGAGAAGGTATACGGGTGCTCAGTGGAGACTGGGTACACCGAACGGACTCGCTGAGAACTCCTAGATGGTATTATACCTATCGTCAGATAGCAGCTCTCTGGCGACATTGGTACAGCTTAGTCTGTCGATCCGTGATCTTCATAGAGTCTTGTGTGATTCCCACAGTGCTTTGATTTCCACCATACCACGTTCAAGAGATCGTGCAAAAGGTGATTTTTGGGTACATTCCCGAGTCACATGGAGGCAATGAGCGATAGGAGGGGATTTGTCTCTTCCGGTATTGTGGGTTGATGTTGCGCTATGCTTGATTGGCCATAACAGGAAATCCCTGGCCGGGGTTGCTGAGATCTACTGGTAAGTGTTATCAGTAGTTTCTCGAACCGTTATGAGACTCACATCGGCATGACTTATCAGACTATTGGGGTCTGACGTTTACCACCCCAAGGCTGAGATATGCGACATATCCGACGAAGAGACCGGATTGTACGGTAGTGTTACTGATTGGATTCGCAGGAGTATGAGTAGGATTGCTTGTTGATCTTCTGATCGCTTAATACCCGGGTGGCCTTTATGTTTAGCAGACCGCTTGCGGCTTATGGGTGTTTGATATGATCATCACCTACTGCCGGCGCATTGACGAGTCTTTAGAGTGCTACACAGAGGTTTCCTGGTTCATGCGAAACGAAGTAGGAGCACATAGGTGATATGTGCGGGACCGAGATTAATGCGCGTATGTGATACCGCATTCTATTCTCACGATATCTGATATCGTCCAGTTATATGTGATATAGCGGGGCTGTCGAATCAAGTGTAGATTCGTCAAATTGATACATTTGATATTAGTCGGTTGTATGTGATATGACCGGATTATTAAATCAAGTGTTGATTTAATAATTTAATGCATAATTATATATTTGATATATTATCTTACCTTCACTAATATTAGCTCACTTAAGTTTTTTTTTTCTCACTAGTGTACACTTGGTATATATGTGATATATATTAATGTACATTATTTTGTGTCATGCTTGATGCCACATGCTACATGGGTGTATGAGACTCACACCATGCTTATAATAATGATAAGGTTTTATTTATTTAAAGTAAATCAAATTAGTTGGAATTAAGTCACATGGTTGAAGCTTGTAGAAGCTTGTGGAACCATTGACCAAGTCCACTAATTTTGTTTTACTTGTAGATATTTATTAACCTAACCATTATTGTTATCCATAGTTTATTCTCTACATGAGTTAGTGTATGACACTAACTCACCAATGGTTGCTATTCTCATCTCATGAGTTTCATTCTCATCTCCACTCCATCTTCTTCTTCTTCATGAGAAAGCTTTCTAGCTTTTCTCAAGGTGATGAAATATTGTGAAAAAAATAAATCTAAAGTGAGAAAAATTCCTACTTCATCATCCTCTACTATATTAGCCATTTAGTTTAGGATATTTACTTCACTAATCTACCATTAGTGAAGAGGTAGCATGAGCTTGAGTCTCCTCGACGTAGATCATCTTAGGCCTCGAAGTCTTCGAGCAAGCTTGTTCATTTCATCATGTGAACCTACTAGAGTTTGGGTGTTCACTACTAGGAGCGAAGGTACTACTACGCGGAGCTTTAGAAGTGAAGGACCGGTCTACAAAGGTTGTATTACTCATTCACTTTGTATGTAAAGTTCTTTGCATGATTGATTCGTCTAAATCTCTAGTTAAGATTCTAGGTTATTGTAACGTTTCTGAAATCGTTATACGAATTTTTCCGTTTTAGGGTAAAATAGTCTGTATTTTCCGTTTTAACCGATTTTGATCAAACTTCCGTATAAACTTGCCGACACCTAGTTTATCTATAATAAAGTTAGTGTGCGGACTTTGGGGGTCAACGAGAAGTTTTGGTTCACATAGAATTTTTCCTTAATTAAAATACTTTTTTAATGTGTTATTTATGCACATAATTATTGATAAATGAGAGTATATCATTTTTGGCCAAAATTCCAATTATCATTTATCTTTGTTCATGGCCAAATTTTTTTGATGAGTGGGATTCATTTGGATGAGTGAGTCATGGTTGTTTCATTCTAGAATGAGATGAGGTGTTAGCATGAGTCATTCTTTTCATTTAAAGACCTTTTGTTTTAAGCTTAGATTTTTTCTAGTTGATCTTGTGGTGATAAGGATGGCGTGTGGTCACCTTTCTTTGTGATATGCTAACCCCCCCATCCTTATGGCCGAACCACCCATTTCAGCCCCCCAAATTGGCCGAGCCCCATTAGTGAAGAAAAATGATTCATTTGCAATTTCCAAGCTCAATTCCTTCACCCAAAAGTCAACTTCAATTTACCTTCACCCAATGGCTTGGGTTCCTTGAGACAAATTATTCTACACTCTCTACTTCAATCTTGGACATGTCGGTTAGCAAACATCATGTCCGAATTGCTTCAATTTGAAGCGGGAGCCCGTATAAAGATTCGTTGACGTATTGCTACTTCGACGAGGAGATCGGAGAGGCCGCGAGGAGCGTGGAATGATAGCTAAAGACCGAAGGACACAGATTGATCGGTATAATTTCTTATACCACTTTACAATTTACTAGTTAGGGTTTTGTATGGTTAAAGTGGTTAATCCTTATGTGTAGACTTGGAAAACTTAAACAAATTGTGAGAATGACATTTGTTAAGTTCCTATTTGTCTAATTGAGATAATTAGGAAACTAGGTTTCACTAAAACAAGTTTTGGATGAGATAAAATGGTAGAAATAGTTTGGATGACTTAATTAAGCCGCTTTATGATGATTGTGATCACTAGAATTGTTTAAACATATAGCTTTATGTTAAAATGATATAAAATGCTTACTAGGTTTTCGTTAAAAATTAGACGTGGGTTTTAATAGACAAGTTGATGATGTATATATTATTACCTACGTTATTATTGTGTTGTGAATGAGTATTTGTACTATTGGGTTTTTGGTGTGGCAGTTTTCATGTATAACGACCCTAGTGAGGGTTTTGGCTATGTTTTTCCGGTATTTGGATTCTTGGTTTTGAGTTATGGTTTTGTATTTGGTCGTTGGATGTTTGTACGTCAACGACGAGGGTTGTTTTGTTTGTTTTGCAAGTGTAGGCTATAGGTTCTAACCAATGAGCGCACCGCGTGCCGTATTTTGATTTCGGAATTTGATGTTAATAGCATTGCGATTTCATATTGATTGTAGGTTCCTTCGCGTGGATTTCGAGATGACGAAGCGCATCGACTAAGGCTAAGCGCGGAGTTTAGCTGGAGAGTAGATTTATATCTATGGGGGAAGTCTGGTGGATGGCGTATAGCACCCCCGCAAACATTGATATGGAAGATTGTTTGAATATTATATCCTGATAAATGATATGCGACTGACATGATTATAGGATTTGCAAAAGATATTATGATAGAAGTGGACACTAGTGAACACATTGACTTAGGAGAAAAGGAAATGATTAGTGAATCATGATAAGTACGATTTAATGTGATGCGAGATATTAATGTGATGAACGAGTATACGATGTGATATGATGACTTAGTGTGATATGTCGTTATATGGATTCGAGTCGAGATGTGATTGTTGATACCTTTGTAGGTCCCCTAATACGAGTTTGATATGGATGTGACCTGAGAGATAGGTATATATATTTATATGGATAATGTGTTGCATTTTGAGTGATATGCCGTACGAGACTTGGATTCGTACCCCGATGTTTTATAGGTTGATAGAATCCCTATTTGTTTAATGCCGCCGTACGTTAGATTACCGTACGCGATGAGTTTCACTTGTTGATTTATCCATACCCCTGATTAGGGGATGTTGTACGATGGATTGTACCGTAAGTGATGTTGTGAGGATGGATGTCAATTGATAGATTCACCGACTCGGTCTTGTTGATATGTATACCTTATAACATTTGATTCACTATATGCATAGTGTTGCATTCATGCTATTCTCATTGCATTTCTTATACATGTGCTAGTACACCTACACCATTATCGATGATGCGTATGTTACACTTACACAGATTGCCGGCTCACACACTTCATCATCGATAATTGCTATGTCACTTACACAGTAGAATTGCTACATCATGCTATGATATACTGCCATGTTCACATCACTATGCTAGGTTGCATGATATACAGACATGTACACCCACATACTTTGCTACAGCTACATGTAAATCATGCATACATACTGACATGTACACCCACATATCTTGCTATAGTTGCATATACCCCTAAGTGGTATTGTTTTGACATGTGATATTGGGACGTTGATTATTGTGCTATTGCGCTTATGAAATACATCATACATAATTCCTTACATGTAGATACTTATACATTGCTACAGTTACATGTACACCTTATATGATGCTGCACTTAATTTCGGAGATTTGGGAACCGCATGATATATTTTAAAAGATGGATTTATTTAAAGAGCGGTTTTCCCTTAATATGCTCATATTGCGGTTTTATGTTGCATATATCTATTTTCATGTGATTTATGGATTTGAGAACCGTGGGGGTGTTTCAAGAAACTATTTATTGTTTGAAAACCCGGTTTCTTTTGATATGATATTTTAGTGCGTCCACTATGAGATTTCTCGGTTCTGAGCTTTGTATTATTGCCCGATACGAGGAGTAGACGAGGCCGTGTGCGGGTACATGGTGGAGCCCGGTACGGTTCCCCTCGGCAAGATGTTCGTAGTACAGACGATGAGCCTGGAAGGTGGGCAAGTACCTACCGGTGATTGTATTTGGACTTGGCAGTTATCGTGGGGATACCGACCGGAGTGATGTACAGACATGCCATCAGGGCCAGTCGGGGTGACGGCGCCTGAGACATGAGGATTTACGTGTCGATGCTAGACACGGGTTGTAAGTCCACGTTGCCCACCCCGGTGCTTGCAGGGAAGCGGAAACGATATAAAAATCGGATTTTTATCGAACTAGGCAACATGGACTATCAAAAGGAGGATCTTTGCTAAACAAAAACTAACTAAAAGCTAACTAGTTTTAGCTACATGGAAGAAAGGTTATACCTTGGGCTTTATGTCCTTCTCTCCTTGCTCCTTGGAGTGAACGGAAGTGATCGCCTTGTCGTCTTCTCTAGTCGAAAAAGGATCCACCCGAGAGCCACGACCTTTGGCTTCAAATTCAAGCTAGAAGTGACTAAGATGCTTGGAGTGTTAATCCTAGAACCTTAGAAGAGAGTAGAGAGTATCTTAGAATGGTTTATCTCAAGCTCAAGTGTTTCTCAACTCATGAGAGGGGAGAGCTAGAGAGAGAGGAAGAGGAGGAGAGAGAATCTATATGATAGAATGAGAAGAATAATGAACCATTCTCTCATATATGTGTGAATTATGAAAATAGATAATTAGCAAGATAATTGTCATGGTTAATCAAGACTTGAACATTATAATTTCACATTAAACGCAAATTGCAAGGATCAAAGAGCATCTTTTATATGGAATGATGATGGTCAACATGTCAACCTAAGTCAACATGTCAAGATAGTCAAATGGTCAACAACCCTAACCATGCACAATTATATTTAACTAATATCAATTAATCATAATACACACATAAGCATTATGGTTAAGAAAATGACAATGGTCATCAACCCTAATCAAAGTCCTCTCCCTCTGTCTCAGTCAACTGTGCATACGCACCCGTATTCGTGATCCGAGGAACACGAATACAATGAAATAAAACCAATCCCAAATCATATACTAGGATCTGGCTTAAACTAAAGCCCGCTTGTATAAGCTGTCCGAACAGCAAACGTGCACAAGTGCGCGGATGTGAACGAACCCTGTCGCAAAACCATGCGACCTCAACTCATTTTGCCTAAAGGCGAATAACCCTCTGTGTGGGACTCTAAAGACTCGACACTACGCTGGCAGTGGGTTTAACCACAGACCGCAAGCGGCAGTAGCTGTACATAACGGTCCCCAGGTAGATGCCGATAAGTAGACTGACGAGGTGAACTCATCTGAACTCCTACTAAGCCTGAATGTGACAGTCTCCGTACAGTCCGGTCTGTTCGTCTGATACATCGCATGGTGGGCCTAGGGGGGCGGTAAACGTCAGTCCCCTAATAGCGGTACAAGTCGTGTCGGAGTGTAACCCAGAACACCCTGAGATAACACTGGAAACCTACCAGTATATCTCGCTTGCCCTGGCCAGGGACTACTTGTGTAATGGGTCTCCTAGACACAGCGCGATGTCAACCCCCAATACCGGGAGAGAAGAATCCTGTCCAACCGTCACTGCCTCCAAGTGCTTCGGGACTGCACCCAACTACTACCTGTTTGCATGACTCCTTTGAGCCGTGGTAGGGTAGTAATCAAAGTACAGTGGGAACACACTCGAGGCGAAGTGACAGTGTCAAGTCAGCGAACTAAGCTGTACTCATGTCACCTGGGAACTGATAACTGACGATAGGTATAATACCAACCAACAGTTCCCGACGAGTCCTGTCCAGTGTACTCGTAACCTAACGAGCACCCGCATACTATCTCAAGTACGACGTACTGATGGCTGTGGGACAGACCGTCTCCCACGCTGGGATGAGAAGCGCATACGCTAGTCTACTCTGGAGTATCGATGCCCTGTCTCGATAGTCCTACGACTAGGGACCTGTATAAGGATGTGCTTATGGATTACCCAGCCCCCACGAGTGTGAGCGCCATCACAACGCTGGTAATCAAGCAAAGATCCTAAGGGCTCTACTAATATGTATAGGTGATATAATAAAAGAAACACATGTACACATTAAAGCAGAGACAAACCAAGTAGCATACTACCATTTCGAGCAAGATTGTCTATACAACTGTGAATATCCCAAGCTTCCATCAAGTAATATACATACTAGTATGATACAGTAATGGCCTCTAGGGCATATACACTAACACGGGTTTCATCATGTTTTCGAGTTTCGATGTGGACAGTCCGGTTCTATGATTTTGTTGTGTCGCGAGGGACACACGTTGATTTATATCCTCATTTTTCCTGCATATGTTTTTATGATATTTACATGCAGGAGTTTTTGTGTCAGTGGTTGACTCATGGACGAGATCCACAGCATACATGCATTGATTATATTGTTGGACGAGATCCACCTGCATACATGCATTGATTATATTGTTGGACGAGATCCACCTGCTTACTTGCATTGATTATATTATTGGATGATTATCCACTTGCTGATAGGCAGTTATTTATGTGTTGGCACATATGCAGATACAGTCACCCTAGATATCATAGTATTACCTTTATGATATAGTTGACCTAGGAATCATTGTTTATTTCGATTTCTACCCGATGATGTTTTTCTACTCACGAGTTGGCAACTCACCCCCGTTGTGGCACGGTTCTTGCAGGTTGTCCACTTGGATCAGTAGCGGCATCGCTGGCACACAGTTGTTTTCGGGTGACTTGCTTGTGGTAGGTGGTACATGTTGGATCGTGCCCCTCTTGTATTCATTATTCATATTGTATCTAGTCACTCCATCAATTCAGAAACTAGTAAGTGTATATGTTGCAGACTTAGAAGACTTGTAGTTGCGAGACTTGAGCGATGGGTTTCATGTTCACTTTTGGGGTTGATGTCTTGCTTTACTTTATTTCCTAATGTGAATCTTCGCCCTTGGGCGTCGTATACTTGTTATTTATACTTGTGGTGGTTGTTTCCGCCGTTGGGCGTGATTTGCTCCCGTTTGGGGATGCTTTATATTATTCTGTGCTGTACCTGTTTTCGGGGTTGGTTTTTACAAAGTAGGTGCTGCCCATTTTTTTTAAAAGACAAGACATGCTTTACTATATCTTTATTTCTTAAAAAGGTTTAGATTTCTGGGTTTCAGCTTAAATTACGTTACTCCTGTAGACGTCGCGAGATTTATGTACTGGTCGCGAGCTAATATTTTGGGTGGTGACAGTTATAGTTCTTTAGTACGTAAATTTTTTGAAATTAACATGGACGATGCCTCCCGATACCCAGCGGCTGCCTAGGTAGCCCTACATTGGTATCAGAGCCAAGCTAGATAATTAGACGATGTTTGTAGGATTACGAAACCGAAACAACTCCGAAACACCCGATACTAAAATCTAGTTTCTGTCGATTTTTTCAAAGCCTCTAAAATTTTTTTAAGCAACTGCAGAATGTTATATGAAATGTAACATGAACACAGCAGAAATTTGAACCCTCCCCAACTGTTTTTGGCCGGCCATATGAGCAGAAAATCAGAGCTCACCGGTTCTTCTGGGGAATTCTGGCTTCAAATTTTTTCTGTGTTCCAGTCTTTGGGTTTTGGTATGTCAGGTGTTGCTTGTTTTTACTAAATTTGCAAGTGATGTTATCTTTGTGCAAAGGCAATTCGGAGTGTTTCGTAATCGTAATTCTAACATCTTTTCGGGTTATTTAGACGACGTTAAAAGGTTCAAACGGATATCAATAACCCATATTTTCCCTCGCTGGAAATTTTCCAAGAGTTGGATTTTTTCAAAGTTTAAAATCTTCAGAAAATCTTGCAAGCTATTCTGTGAACCTCTAGAAGAACGATACCCAAACTCGACTTTTTGGATCGCGGAACAGCGGTCATACCTTAGGGTTTACGGAAGTTCCATTGCGACATGAGTGAAGCATGGGTCGGCCCTTCTACGGATGGTTCATAGGTGTTGTGGCATGTTCTGGGTACTTTTTAAACTCTGCTCAAGTGTTGAGCTCTTTGGGAAATTTTGGGTGTTTATTTATTCGATCGAAAAGTTTAACATCGTCTAGCTATCTGTGATTGTGATACAATATTTGGAATCCACAAAATTAGTTATGTGATAACTAGTTTGAATTTTATAAATCTAGTAGGTTAGTCTCATTAGATCGGTTGCCACGGAATTTTGATGTGGATCAAAAGTCCGTCGTAATTACGTAGTGTACGTGGATACTCGTCGGGTAACCTTACTAGATAGACACACCCTATAGCCCCGACCAAGTGATTATAGGAGAACCCCGTGTCCAAAAGCATTCGTTCGGGTGCTCGCGGCCGCGGTGTTCCGTCTTAGTGCACTTCGTCGACGGCATCGGGGGTGCGGCCGTCTACTTAAGTTTCCGACGAGCATTCGATCAGGTTATCGGGAATCTTGTTGAATTACCCGACTAGTTATTGGAAAGTGTTTTTTCAATATCGAGACTAAAATGCGGGGTTTATAATTGTTAGGCATGTGATGTCTAAGGAATTCATTTGGTATGGCATGAAAACCAAAGTATGTGATACATTGGGTTTATGATGTCTAAGGTAGTTGCAGATTCTAATTGTTGTAGTTTTTCACTTTCTTTTCTATGACCATAAGTGTAATATGTGGTGTATCGCCGGTTTCGTTGCTATATGTCAACGACAATTAGGATACACATATTTACTTACGTTGATGACATGCGATATTATGTGTTGCTGTGATATGTTATATTGGATCGTCGTGTTTTGAATAGCCGGGTTTTTTTTATGTGAGATGAGGGTTTTTCATTTTCATTCATGTAAAAGCTTGTATGTAATATTATTTTATTAGGGCACTTCCGGGTTGAGGATGATGTCACCATTGATGTATATTATTTACTTTTCCGCATTAGAATAGACCCAAGGAGGAGAGCACAAGTAATCGGGTTCAAGAGTCCAGCGGGAGACCATCTCGAGGAGTCGAGACCGGGTCTCCTAACTCTAGAATCGGTAGGGTTGCTTGCCGCTCTCGTAGGGGTCTAGGGATGTGGGTTTGGCTATTCATCGCGACCATGGAATTCACATTTTTTTATTAGCTTATTTAAAACACGAAATTCATAGTATATCCAATATTTCATATATGTTCTTCTGCTGCTGATATTCTGTGATGTGATCACTTTATTTGTTGAGACGAATGCTTATATTATATATATAAGATATAATAAATATTGTTTTTTCGTTTCTTCTGTGATGCTTAGGAAGCATAAATGATGGGACTTCATTAATGAGATTAATGAAATAAAAGAAACCTAAAGACGTTGCAGAATCTTGTTTTAAAAACTGGTAGCTCTAGTTCTTGCTTTGCATAGCGGTTTTCCTTGTAGAATATCCAGCACCTTATTCGATAAGGAAAGAGACGAGATCCCTTCACCGGGAGTGACCTCTTTAGCAAAACTAGCAGATGCTACATCCCACTCGGTTTTGTCTTTTGATTGCTTTTTAGTTCTTGGTTTGCATGGTGGTATTTATGAAATATCCAACACCTTATTCGATAAGGAAAGAGCCGAGATCCCTTCACCGGGAGTTACCTCTTTAGCAAAACTAGCAAAAGCCTCAAAAACACTCCTTTTAAAATACACTCGATTCTACAACGATATCAAGTTCATTACGAAAAGGATTTTCTTAAAAACCTGTCGTAGCCTCCGTCATTTCAGATAAGTAATATTTAGTATTCGTGCTGCGTTTGTCAAGGCGTAGTGTGCGGTAGCTGATTAGTGCTTATCTGCAAAGCATATTATGCGATTGGATTAGGGTAGTCGTACGACCTTGTTGACCTCTGTCAAGGGTCGTGCGGGTGGGTTTAATTCAATCATGAAATGACGGGTTAAACATGACTAGCAGCCTATAGTTTGTTGACCTCTGTCAAGGTCATAGGACGGTTGGGGCAAAAGATTATCCGGAATTTCAAGTGTTGAAATTTGCAATGAGATTGCATACCTTATATGAGATAATTGGATCCCGATACCCACTGCGAGTAAGAGTTACTCCTGGGAGAGTTTTGCACATTAAAATTAGCCGATTAAGTAGGTGTCTAGAAAGGTGTTAACGGGGTTACGCCCGTGGGAAAACGAGGTTTATTTTAATTAGGTCCATGCGAAAGCACAGGGAACCTCCCTCAAAGTACCGACACTGGCCTGGCCGAAAGATTGGCGAACTTATAGGGTGTAATTAATCCCGGCTAGTCTTACCTTTTATGGTTTGAAGGAAGATTTGATAAAAACAGTGGGAGCCATACTGATTAGATAAAATTATAACCAATCTGATCTTGCAAGAGCATACGCTGAGTGTTTTCTTCTCTCTCTCTCTCTCTCTCCTGGTAGCGACCATGTCATGCCTTAATCAAGATAATTATATGGATGCATTGACCGAACCTGCTTATTATACTGAGCTAGGAAACGTTGGTTCCGCTCTATCTTATAATTGTTATATGTCCGAGCAGGAAATAGGGGAATATCCGGACTCACATGCCACCCAATCGAAGAAAGTGCATGTTGATGCATCTTTTTCGGGTGTGTTCATTACCAAGAACTGTTTCTCAGTGTCCTCTACGTCCTAGGCATGAGTACCGGATTAGGATCCCACAAATGTAATATGTTACATGGGCTACAGAAAGGTAGAGAACTGGGATAGGGTGATATGTCTCTATGTGTTAGAGAATGGTGCAATTGTTGCAGCCAAGTCAGTTGGCAAATATCACCTTGTATTACCAAATGGTAAATACATTGATTCTGAACAAATGTTATTACATACCGAACCTGATATACAATATTACATCGGTTTCTTTAATAAGTTAAAGAAGGATATAATTTTGTATTGATGGATAATGTTGTGAACATTTTCCTTAATCAAGAGTTGATTGGATCAGGAATGTTATATAATAGCATATACGTTCTAAATCAAACCACAGTTCAAAGTATCTAGAACACACACAAGAGGAGTAGTTCAGAAATGAACGAATCCTTCTTGCGGCATTGTAGACTAGGTCATATCAATGCGACACGACCAGCTAAGTTACATAAGGAAGAATATGAGAATTTGTTCGAATTTTCATCTTATGATACTTGCCAGTCTTGTCTCAAAGGTAAAATGACCAATACTCCGTTTACTGGAAACAGAGAAAGAGTTACTGAACTCTTGGGCCGGATACATAGTGATGTATGCGGTCCTATGTCTACAAATGCCAGGCTTGGTTCTTTGTACTTCATTACTTTCATTGACGGTCTCTCATGATTCAGACATGTGTTCCTGTTGAAACACAAGTCTGAAACTTTTGAGAAATTCATGGAATATAAGCTTGAAGTTGAGAACCATACGAGTAGAAGTATTAAGTCCTACGATGTGATCGAGGAGGAGAATACTTGCGCATGGAGTTCCTCGAATTTCTAAAAGGAGAATGAGATTCTCTGTCAGCTTACTCCTTCGTTTACACCACAGCACAATTGGTGTATCGGGGCGGAGGTATCGCACCCTATGAGATATGGTGTACTCTATGATGAGTATTGCCGAGTTTCCTGTTTCCTTTTGTGAGTTATGCACTTCAGAAGCTGCATACCTATTGAATGGGGTTCTATCCAAATCACTGCCTACCACTCCATATGAGATATGGAATGGGAAGAGACCATGTCTTAAACGAGTTAAGATATGGGGTTGTTCGGCCTATGTTGAAAAGAAAAATCCGGACAAACTCGAGGCAATGTAAGTTCTGTATAAGTTTGTTGGATATCCCGAACATTCGTGAGGGTATATCTTCTACCACAACGAGGAGCAAAAGGTGTTTTGTTTCTCAGCATGCCACCTGTTTAGAAATGGAATTTCTTGTGAAGAAATTTGTGGTCATGAGGTAGAACAGGAAGGAGTTCCAGCTAGACAAACTAACAGCTGATGATTTGGTGAAACCAAAGGATTCAATAGTCTCCAACGAAGCTCAGCCTCTCCGCAAATTTGGTAGGGTTCCTCATCGACTTAAGAGATACTACGGTCTTCTCGGTGTAAGTGGGAGCGAGGATTGCATCATGGAAGATGATGGCCCAACTAGATTCAGGCAGGCCATCACAAGTGGAGACTTTGTGAAATGGCTGGATGCTATGCAATCAAGGATGGAATCTATGTACACCAACAAAGTATGACTTTGATTATTGCACCTAAAGGGGTAAAACCCATGTGGAGAAAATGGATCTTGAGAATATTCTTGATGTAGATGGAAATGTTGAGACTTTCAAAGCTATGCTTAAGTCCATCAGGATTAATGCAAGCATCGCAGAGTTGGAACATCTGTTTTGATGTGGCACACAAAGTGTTTGACTTCATAAAAAAGATAGATGAACCTTGTATATACAAGAAGGTTGTAGAGAATAAGGTTGTCTTCCACATATTGTACGTAGATGACATACTCTTGACAGGAAATGGTTTCCTATGCTAGACTCGGTCAAGCTCCTCTTATCACGAGGATTCTCAATAAAAGATCTGGATGATACCTACTACATATTGTGGATTATTATCTATGGTGATAGATCTATGTGGATGTTGGGAGTGTTCCAAATCCAGGTACATTAACAACATACTAAAGGGGTTTAGTATGGAGGATTCTAAGCGTGGTGGTTCGCCCACTTACTCGGGAATCACTCTCTCTAAAAAGAAGTCTTCCAAGACTAATTTGGAGAGAGCTCGCGTACACGGGATAACCTATGCTTCGGCAGTAGGCACTATCATGTATGCGATGTTATGTACCAGACCTGATGTAGATGACTCACTAGGTGTAGTGATCAGGAATCAATCGGATCTTAGGAGAATCACTGGACAGCTGTGGAGGACATTCTTAAGTACTTGAAAAGCACTAAATGAATATTCTTGGTTCGAGCATCCAGAGTGATAAGGTCGACTGAAATTCAGTCACAAGCATTGTATTTACCCTTAGTGGAGGGACGGTATATTGGAAGAGTTCCAAGCTAGATACCGTGACATACTAGACGATAAAGGCTGAATACATCGCTACCAACGATACTACCAAAGTGGATTTCTGGATAATTCTTGTTCATGAGATGAACATGGTTCCTACCATTGAGCGTCCAATAACTGTTATTGTGACAACAATGGAGTTGTGGCTTTTGCCTAGGAACGCCGGTCCCATCAGCGATCCAGACATATTCTGAGGCAAGTATCACCTTACCAGGGAGATATTTGATCTCCAAGGGATCGAGGTAAGGAGAGTTGACGCAAAAGATAACACGACGGATCCACTCACAAAGGCCTTTCCCTAGAGAGACTTCTATAGGACGTTGAGTATGAGATACTGCAACAAATGGCTTTAGTGCAAGTGGGAGATTGTTAGTTATATGTATGCCCTAGAGGCAATTACTGTACATGTGATGTATATTATGGTGGATGCTTGGACATATATAGGGAGGACTTTCTTGCTCGACATGATAGTATGCTATCTGGTTGATATTTATCTCAACATGAACACTTATTGTCTCTCTATTACATGTTGATAAAGCCCTTAGGATGAGTACTTGACTAGCAGGATTATGATGCAGATCATACTAGTGGGGACAGGGTAGTCGGTAAGTGCATCCTTCAAATGTTCCTAGTCGTGGAGGTATCGAGACGGGGCATCGATATTCCAGAGTAGACTAGCGTATATGCTTCTCGACCCATATGATGGGCGATGGATGATCCCATATCCATTGGTGTTTGACATGAGAGAAGGTATACGGGTGCTCAGTAGAGACAGGGTACACTGAACGGACTCGCCTAGAACTCCTAGATGGTATTATACCTATCGTCAGATAGCAGTTCTCTGGTGACACTGGTACAGGTTTGTCTGTCGACTCGAGATCTTCATAGAGCCTTGTGTGATTCCCACTGTGCTTTGATTTCCACCATACCACGTTCAAGAGATCGTGCAAAAGGTAGTTTTTGGGTACAGTACCGAGTCACATGGAGGCAATGAGCGATATGAGGGGATTCGTCTTTCCCGGTATTGTGGGTTGATGTTGCGCTATGCTCGATTGGCCATAACAGGAAATCCCTGGCCGCGGTTGCTGAGATCTACTGGTAAGTGTTATCAGTAATTTCTTGAACCATTATGAGCCTCACATCGGCATGACTTATCAGGCTATTGGGGTCTGACGTTTACCACCCCAAGGCTAAGATATGCGACATATCTGACGAAGATACCGGACTGTACGGTAGTGTTACTGATTGGATTCGCTGGAGTATGAGCAGGTTTGCTTGTTGATCTTCTGATCGCTCAATACCCGGGTGGCCGTTACGTTTAGCAGACCGCTTGCGGCTTGTGGGTGTTTGATATGATCATCACCTACTGCCGGCGTATTGACGGGTCTTTAGAGTCCTACACAGGGGTTTCCTGGTTCATGCGAAATGAAGTAGGAGCACATATGTGATATGTGCGGGACCGAGATTAATGCGCGTATGTGATACCGAATTCTATTCTCACGATATGTGATATCGGCCGGTTATATGTGATATAGTCGGCCTGTCGAATCAAGTGTTCATTCGACAAATTGATACATTTGATATTAGTCAGTTGTATGCGATATAGCTGGATTATTAAATCAAGTGTTGATTTAATAATTTAATGTATAATTATATATTTGATATATTATCTTACATTAACTAATATTAGCTCACTTAAGTTTTCTTTTTCTCACTAGTGTACACTTGGTATATATGTTATATATATTAGTGTATATTATTTTGTGTCATGCTTGATGCCAAATGCATCATGGGTGTATGAGACTCACACCATGCTTATAATAATGATAAGGTTTTATTTATTTAAAGTAAATCAAATTAGTTGTATAGGGTTACTAGGCACTGTCACAAGGGTCTATAAGGCATCAACCATACCCGATTTAAATTTTAGACGTGCCGAACAACCCTAACCAAGATCTTAGACTAGAGATTAGGCAAAACAAAGCAAGTAAACAACTTTACTTCTAAGAGTTTGGGATTACAACCTTTGTAGTCCGTTCCTTCACTTCTAAAGCTCCGTGTTAAGGTCCCTTCACTGCGATCATCGAGTATGCGGACTCTAGAGAGGCTCGATGAAGAGAAAGATGCAAGCTTGCTTCCGATCTTCAATAACAAAGATGATCTACCTTGAAGAAACTCAAACCCAAGCTCTTGCTTTGCTAATCAAGCATTAGCAAAGCAAACACCTTAATCTAAGTAGCAAGAATAGATGAGGATGATGAAGTAGGAATTTAGCTCTCTTTTGTTTTCATAATCTCACACTCATCCATCACAAAAGAAAAACGTAGAAAGCTTTTCAAGAGCTCAAGGAAGAAGAAGAAGAAGAATCCCTTTTGTGATGAATAATGAATTGTTATCATTATTACAATTGCAACCATGGTTAAGTCAAGAAATACTCAACCATTGTAGAGATTTAACTATGGGTTAATGGGTGTGGGTTGGGTTAGGAAAATATCTCCAAAATATCAACACATAATATCTTTGCAAGAAATAAAAAAAAGCTTCTAAAATCTTCTAGAAAAGATTAACCCAAATCAAACCCTAACCATGTTTAATCTCCACTAATCATGATGCATTCGTAAACATAACTAGTTACAATATTATATATCACATATATAATATATTTTTGTAACAAAAGAAAATAATACAATTAACATATATGGCTTATATATCAATGTATTATCCGGTGAGAAAATGAATCTTTAAGTGAGCTAATATTAGTTAATGTAATTTAATATATCAAATATATAATTATACATTAAATTATCGAATCAACACTTGATCCGATATTCCGGCTATTTCACAAATAACCGACTAATATAATCTGTATCAAGTTATCGAATCAACACTTCATCGGATGACCCGGCTATATCCCATATACCCGGCCGATATCTCATATCGCGAGAATCTAACATGGTATCGCATACACGTATTATTCTCGGTCCCGCACATATCATATATGTGATCTTACTCAGTTTTGCCCGAGCCAGGAAACCTCTGTATAGGACTCTAAAGAATCGTCAATACGCCGGAAGTTGGTGATGATCATATCAAACACCTACAAGATGCAGTCGGTCAGCTAAACGTAACAACCACCCAGGTTTTAAGCGATCAAAAGATCAACAAGAAAGCCTGTACATTCTCCTGCGAATCCAATCAGTAACACTCCCGTATAGTCCGATCTCTTTTTCTGATATGTTGCATATCTCGCCTAGGGGTGGTAAACGTCAGACACCAGTAGCTTGATAAGTCGTGTCGATATGAGGTCCATAACAGTTCGAGAAACTACTGATAATACTTACCAGTAAATCTCAGCAATCCTGGCCAGGGATTTCCAGTTATAGCCAATCTAACACAACGCAACATCAACTCCCTATACCGGGTGAGACGAAACCCCTCCTATCGCTCATTACCTCCATGTGATTCGGGACTGTACCCAAAAGCCACCTTTTTGCACGCCCTCTTGGATGTGGTATGATGTAAATCAAAGCACAGTGGGAATCACACAAGAATCTATGACGATCTCGGGTCTACAGACTAACATGTACCAGTGTCACCAGAGAACTACCATCTGACGTGAGGTATAATACCATCTGGGTGTTTTCGGCGAGTCCGTCCAGTGTACCCAGTCTCCACTGAGCACCCGTATACCTTCTCTGATGTAAAACAACAATGGATATGGGATCATCCATCGCCCATTATATGGGTCAAGAAGCACATACGCTAGTCTACTCTGGAGTATTCATGCCCTATCTCGGTACTCCCACGACTAGGAACATTTGAAGGATGTACTTTGCAACTATACTGTCCCCACAAGTATGATCCGCATCATAGTCCTGGTAGTCAAGTAGTCATCTTAATGTCTTTATCAACATGTAACATAAGGACAATAAGAGTACATGTTAAGATAAAGAGTAACCAGATAGCAAACTATCATGTCGAGCAAGACAGTCCTCCCTATATATGCCCAAGCATCCACTACAATATACAACGCATGTATAGTAATGGCCTCTAGGGCATACATATAACTAACAATCTCCCACTTGCACGAGCGCCATGTCGTATCTCATACCCAACAATAAGTTGTGGTTGAAGTATCTAATACTCAACCATCCCATAGAAGTCTCTACTGGGAAAAAGGCCTTTGTGAGTGGATCCGCGCTGTTGTCCTCTGTGTCTACTCTCCTATCCTTGATCTCCCTGAAGATCAACCATCTCCATGATCAGGCGATACTGCTTAAGAATATGTCTGGATCTCAGATGGGACGGGGGTTCCTACTCCTAAGCCACAACTCTATTGTCACACAATGGCAGGAACGAAGTTCATTTCATGAACTAGTGTACATACAGACTTTTCTTTGGTAGCATCCTTGGTGGTGATTTATCGTTCCTTTATCTTCTAGTATGCCACGGTATCTATCTTGGAACTCTTCCAACATACCGTCCCTCCAGTGAGGTTATAGACAATGCCTGCGACTGACATTCAGTCGTCCTTATCACCCTGGAACCTTTCCAGTGATTCTCCCCAGGATCGATGGATACCATCTCACTACAACTAGTGAGAATCCTAACATTCAATTAGATCTATCTCATAGATCCATAATCCAGGATTTTAGGAGGTATCACCTTGATCTTATATGGAGAATCTTTGTGATAAGAGGAGATTGACTGATCGTAGCATAGGAAACTCCTTCCCTATCAAGAGTATATCATCTACGTACAATACGAGGATCACCACCATACTCCCTACTACCCTTTTTGTATATACAAGGTTCATCTACCATTTTGATGAAGTCAAACTCTTTGACTACTACATCAAACAGACGTTCCATCTCCGCGATGCCTGATTTATCACATAAAACATCTTGCACACGTTTCCGCTGCTCCCACTGTCTACGAAGCCCTCTGGCTGTGTACTTATAGACGCTCTCTTCCAAATCATCATTTAGAAAAGCAGTCATGACACCCAAGCGCTAGATATCGTAGTCATGGTATGTAGCAGTGGCAAGTAGGATCTGGATGGACTTAAGCATAGCTTTGAAAGTCTCAACTTTTCCATGTGCACCAAGTAATCTTCTCAAGATATACTTGCTCCTGATGGGGATTTAACCCTTCAGATAAAGCAACGAAAGTCCATACTTTGTTGGTGTATAAGGATTCCATCTCAGATCGCTAAGCATCCAGCCATTCTTACAGAGTCCCCACTTCTGATAGCCTGCTCGAAACTAGTTGGGTCATCATCTCATGATGCAATCCTCACTCCCACTGTCATAGAGAAACCGAAGTATCTCTCAGGTGGGTGAGAAACCCTACTAGATCGGCGGAGAGGCTGAGGTTCGTTAGAAACTATTGAATCCTTCGGGTTCTACCAAATCATCAGCTGCAGTTTGTATAGCTGGAACACTTTTCAGTTCTACCACATGACCACTAATTTCTTCACAAGAAATTCCCTTTCAAAAGGTGGCATGGTGAGAAACAAAACATCTTTTTTTCCTCGGTTTGGTAGAAGATATTCCCTTGCGAATGCTTGGGATATCCGACAAACTTCCACAGAACTGACCTTGCCTTGAGCTTGTCTGGATTATGCTTTTAGACAAAGGCCGGACAACCCCTAATCATAACTACCTTAAGAGATGGGCTCTTCCCATACCATATCACATATGGAGTGGTAAGCATCTTATTTGATTGGAACCCTATTCAATAGGTATGCAGCTTCTCAAGTGCATAACTCCCAAAAGGAGAATAGGAAACTCAGTAGTACTCATCATAGAGCACACCATATCAAATAGGGTGTGATTGCTCCGCCCCGATACACCGACGTGCTGTGGTGTAAACGGAGGAGTAATGCTGAGAAAGAATCTCATTCTCCTTTAGAATAGTCCAGGAATCCCGTGCTCAAGTATTCTCCTCCCTGATCATATCAAAGGACATAATACTTATACCTGTTTTGGTTCTTTACTTATAACTCATATTCATTGAATTTCTCAAAAGGTTCAGACTTGTGTTTCAACAGGAACACATGTGCGAATCTTGAGAGACCATCAGTGAATATAATGAAGTATCAAGAACTGGTCCTGGCATATGTATACATGGGACTTTCATACATCAACATGTATCAATCCCAAGAGTTCACTAACTCTTTCTCTGTTTCCAATAAACAGAGCTGTGGTCATCTTATCTTTGTGACAAGATCGAGAAGTTTCACAAGATGTAAATTCAAACAAATTTAAATATACATCTTTATGTAACTTAGCTAGTCGGGTCGCATTGAAATGACCTAGTCTACAATACCTCAAGAAGGATTTGTTCATTTCTGAACTCTTCCTATTGTGTGTGTTCTGTACGTTAAGAACTGTGTTTTGATTTAGAACGTCTATGCTTTTAGATAACGTGCCTGAACCGATCAACTCTTGATATAGGAAATGTTCAAAACATCATCCAATAAAACAAAATTATATCCTTCTTTACTAATAAAGAGACTGATATGATATTGTATATTAGGTTCGGTATCTAATAACATTCGTTCAGAATTAATGTATTCTGGTAATACAGGGTGATAACTGCCAACTAACTTGGCTGCAACACTTGCACCGTTTCCAATTCTTGAAACTTATCACCCGTTCTCAGTTCTCTACCTATCTGTAGCCCTTGTAACAGATTACATATCTGGGATCCTGATCCGGTATCTCATACCCAGGACGTAAAGGATACTGAGAGAACATTTTTCGGTAATGAACACACCCGAAGAAGATGCATCAACATGTACTTTCTTCGTTTGGGTGGCACGGGAATTCTGGTAATCCCCTATTTCCTGCTTTGTCTTATAACAATTATAAGTTTGAGCGGGACCAACTTTCCTTAGCGCAGTATAACAAGCGGGTTTGGTCAATACATCCGTATTATTATCTTGATTAAGGCGTGACATGGTCGCTACCTGGAGAGAGAGAGAAGAAAACACTCAACGTATGCTCTTGCAAGATTAGATTAGTTATTAATATATTTAATCAGGATGTCTCCCACTGTTTTAGTCAAATCTTCCTTCAAACCCTAAAAGGAAAGACTAGCCGGGATTAATTACACCCTACAAGTTCGCCAATCTTTCAGCCAGGCCAGTGCCGGTACTTTGAGGGAGGTTCCCCGTGCTTTCACACGGACCTAATTAAAATAAACCTCGTTTTCCCATAGGCATAACCCCGTTGACACCTTTCTAGACACCTACTTGATCGGCTAATTGTAATGTGTAAAACACTCCCGGGAGTAATTTTTACTCGCAGCGGGTATCGGGATCCAACTATCTCATAAAAGGTATGCAATCTCATTGTAAATTTCAACACTTGAAATTCCCGATAATATTTTACCCCTAGCATCCTATGACCTTGACGAAAGCCAAGAAACTACAGGCTACTAGTCAAGTTCAACCCGTCATTTCCCGATTGAATTAAACCCACCCGCATGACCCTTGACGAAAGCCAACAAAGCCGCACGACTACCCTAACTCAATCGCATCATATACTTATACAGATAAGCATAAATAGCTACCGCACACTACGCCTTGACGAAAGACAACAAACGTAGTAGGAATACTAAACACTACTTATCTAAAATGACGGAGGGCTACGACAAGTTTTTAAGAAAACCCTTTGCATAATGAACTTGATATCGTTGTAGAATCGAGTGAGTTTAGATGGAATGTTTTTGAGGCCTTTTCTATTTTTTCTAAAGAGGTCACTCCTGGTGAAGGGATCTCGGCTCTTTCCTTATCGAATAAGGTGCAAGATATTTCACAAATATCACTATGCAAAACAAAAACTATAAAAACAATCAAAACGCAAACCGAGTTTGTAGCATTTGCTAGTTTTGCTAAAGTGGTCACTCCCGGTGAAGTGATCTCGGCTCTTTTCTTATCGAATAAGGTGTTGGATGTTCTACAAGAAACACCGCTATGCAAAGCAAGAACTAGAGCTACCTGTTTTTGAGACAAGTTTCTACAACATCTTTAGGTTTCTTTTAGTTTCATTAATCTCATTAATGAAGTCCCATTTTATTATGCTTCCCAAGCATCAGATATGAAACGAAATCAACAATATAATATATATCTCATATATATAATATAAACATTCGTCTCAGGCAGTAATATGATCTCATCACAGAACATTGCAGCAGAAGAACATATATGAAATATTGGATATACTAGGAGGTCCGTGTTTTAATACGAGCCTGTATAAAACACAGATTCCACGGTCGCGATGAATAGCCAAACCCACATCCCTAGACCCCTACGAGAGCGGCAAGTAAGCCTGCCAGTTCTTGAGTTAGGAGACCCGGTCTCTACTCCTCAAGATGGTCTCGCACTGGACCCTAGAACCCGGTTACTTGTTCTACCCGCCTTGGGTCTATCCTATTGCGGAAAAGTAAATAATATACAATGGTGACATCATCCTCATCCCGGAAGTGGCCCAATAAAAGAATATTACATACAAATGAATTTTACATGAATGAAAATGAAAAACTCTCATCTCACATAAAACCCCCGGCTATTTAAAACACGACGATCCAATATAACATATCACAACAACACATAATATCTCATATCATCAACGTAAGCATGTATGCGTATCCCGATTGTCGTTGATGTATAGCAATGAAGTCGGCGATACACCACATACTACGCTTACGGTCACAGAAAAGAAAGTTTAAAACTACAACAGTTGGAATCCGCAACCTCCTTAGACATCTCATGCCTAACCAAATGAATTCCTTAGACATCGTATGCCTAACAATTATAAACCCCGCATTTTAGTCTCTATCTTGAAAACACTTTTCAATATCAATTCGGGTAATTCAACAAGATTCCCGACATCCTGATCGAATACTCGTCGCAAACTTTAGTAGACGGCCGCACCCCCGGATGCCGTCGACGAAGTGCACTAAGGCGGAACACCGCTACCGCGAGCACCCGAACGGATGCTTTTGACGACGGGGTTCTCCTACAGTCACTTGGTCGGGGCTATGGGGCGTGGCTATCTATTAAGTTTACCCAGTGATTATCCGCGTACGCTACGTGATTGCGACAGACTTTTGATCACATCAAAATCCCGTGGCAACCGATCAAATGAGACTAAACTGCTAAATTTATAACATTCAAATTAGTTATCTCATAACTACTTGTAGATTCCAAATATTGTATCACATTCCAGATAAATAGACAATGTTAAACTTTCCGATCAAATGATCAAACACCCAAGATTTCCCAAATAGCTCAACACTTGAGCGGAGTTTAAAAGCATCTATCACATGCCACAGTACCAATGGTCCAGCCGTAGATGGGTCAAACCAACGCCTCACATGTGGAAACGCCGTACTGCCCCAAACCCTAAGGTTTAGAGACGGTTCAGACGGTTACATAATCGAGCTAAGTTTACGTTCTTCTAGAGGGTCCACAAATACACTTGCATGATTTTCCGGTAGTTTCAAACTCGTGAAAAAATCCAACACGTGAAAATTTTCCGTTAGGGGAAAAAGTGAGTTATTGATATCCGTTCGAACTTTTTAACACGTTCTAAAATCGCCCGGAAAATCTTAAACGAAGTTACACTTTCCGATCGAATCAACGAATATAAAAGATCTCCAGAAAACTCAACACTTGAGTAGAATTAAAAATTCCCAAAAGCATGAAAAAGTACCTACGGATCAACTGTTGAAAAACGATCCCTCAATCCTCAAGACTTGTCGCAGAACTGCCACCAATACCCTTGTTTGGCCGCGGTTCCGCGGCGCCTTGATGGATTCCTGGGGTCGTTTGTCACACATATCCATAAAATCACCTGCCTAATTTTCTGAGTATTTTAATACAGAAAAAATCAACATTTTAAAAAATTTCCAGACAGGGGGTGTATATCGACGTTTCGGGGTTCGATCGGAATTTAAACTTCGTCTAGACTTCGCATAAAGCTCAAGCTTGGCTCTGATACCACTGTAGGGTTACTAGGCACTGTCACAAGGGTCTATAAGGTATCAACCATGCCCGATTTAAATTTTAGACGTGCCGAACAACCATAACCAAGATCTTAGACTAGAGATTAGGCGAAACAAAGCAAGTAAAAAACTTTACTTCTAAGAGTTTGGGATTACAACCATTGTAGTCTGTTCTTTCACTTCTTGTAACACCTGAGAACGCGTTTAGTGACTAATTATATTTTAATATGTGATTTTTTAATAAAAAGTTACCAAATTGCTTTTCAAATATTTTATCAAAATTAATAAACTTTTTTCTAGAATTTTCCTAAGCTTGCACAAACATGTGCATGTAAATTAGGGTTAAAATTTGGATTGAACCATGTTTAGGCAACCATGGTGGTCTAACCCCTTCTTGTTAAGCTAATTAGTTTTAGTTAAGATTTTAGTTTAGGTTAAGAGTGATTAGGGTTTTTTAGTTTTAAAATTTAAATTTATTTTGGTTGACTTGCGTTGAGTGAGAGGGCATGTTGGTGGCACATGCAAGCATTTAATAGGAGAGAGAGTGAGGTGGCTCTCATGGGTGCTTTCACACCTTTTTGTTTCATCCCACAAACACTCACCTCACTCACATCCCTCACATCTCTCACTCACACACACACCATCTTTATTTACGCAACACTCCACCATAAACAACACAGCACAACAACCATTCCCACACCTACAACAACTCCTTCTTCAGCTGCTGCAGCCACACAACACCAAAACAACAGCAGCACCAGCACAAAAAAAATATAACACAAGCAGCAGAAGCATCAGCCTGAACTGCATCAGCCTGAGCAGTGAGCAGCATCAATAGCAGCAGCTTCAGGCAGCTCCAGCAGCTGCAGCAACTCCTTCCCTCCACTTCTTCTCTTCTCCTTGGTGTCTAGGGTCAAGTGAGGTATACTTCTTTGGCTTAGCTTCTTATCTTGCTAAATTTATGTGTAGAAATAGCTTCGATTAGTGTAAAATGTGAGATTTTGTGCTTGTTTAGGTGATTTGTGTGAAGTTTTGTTTAAGTGATATTAGTGTTGGGTAGACTAACCTAAGAAACTGTTGTTAGGGCCAAATTAACCTAGGTAAACCCCAGATTACACTAAAATACCCTCAGTTTTCAAATTGTACAAAACTTGACGTTTTTGAGCAAAACCTAGCTTTTTGAAATCTGTTGTTACCCATGTAAGTTCAGAATGAAATTGAGTGGACCATAGCCTATAGGTGACACCCTGACCCCACCACCAGAGCCCGACCCCACCATTCCAACCCCCCACGGCCGCCGGAAAAATCGTTCTGGCCGCAAATTGCGGCCAGACTAAAGAGATGGGCCCCAGGGTTTTTAAAGTAGGTGTCTGCTACATTTTGTAGGTCTCTGGTATATATAGTTTTGTAATATTTTTAACTGGGTAAAATCTGGGGCAGTATGTCGTTTTCTGGTATTTTTAGTTTGCGCGATACGCGAGTGGATTCTGTGATTTAGCGTATCGCGGCGTATCTGGTTGTGTTTTAGACACACACACGTTCCAGCGTATCGCGCGCACGCGCGTTAATTCGCGACGCGAGTTTCTCTTTTTGTTCTGATATCGCGTTTTACGAGATTTGATTATATTTGCATTCTTGTGTAAATTCAAGGTTCGCAGGCGGGTACGTCAGACGCCGCCAGAAAAGGGAAGCAGGTGGTCGGCTATACTTAGCACGCGACAAGGTGAGTAGATTTAACATCTACGGGAAAATCGCCCGTATGGCGTTAAGCGTCAGGGCGTAATAGGATGTTAGTTTTATGTGTTCATGTAGACATACTACAGTAGCATACCTCCTTATATATATAGATATACTGATAGTATAGAACACTGCACTGTCACTAATGGTCCAAGTTGCACGAGCACAATTTATATGCTACGCTCACACCGTTGGTGATTGCCATGACACTCACATTATAGGATTGCTATAAACCGCATATATGATTCTGCTTTATTGACGTTGTCATGATTTGCCGCATACTATCATATGTATATTCATACCATGCACACTGTATACGCACTTCTGTGCGTGCCTTCATTGATATATCACTACTTGGGCACATATGCATCATATGTCTACAATAGTGCACATGTACATTGCTACATTCACTTTGCATATTTATCCATTCGCACATCCATACCTATACACATATTCATATGCTACATACATGGATGATATTGACTTGACTTAAAACTAAGGGACCGCAAGCGAGATTTTCAAAACCAGATCTTTTAAAAGAGAGGCTTTCCCTTTCTTTTACTCTTAGCATCATACGACACATAGCATGGATTTTTGCATTGTATTTGATTTATGTGATTTCTGGATTTGGAAACCGGAGTACTATTTTAAGGAAATACGCATTGTTTAAAAACCCGGTTTCCCTTGATATGATATTTTAGTGCGTCCACCATGAGTTTTCTCGGTTCCGGCGAGCTTATGTGAGTATACCCGATTCGAGGAGAGGTAGGCACCGATTGCGGGTACATTATGGACCCGGTACGGTACCTCGGGGCGAGAAGACTCGTATTGTTAGACGGTGAGCCCGGCGGAGGGACTACGACCTACCGGTGATTGGTTAGACCTGGCGATTATCCAGAGGATACCGACCAGAGTCGATAGATGGATACGGGACGACGCGTACTGCCGGGTGCCGAGGGCCGATTTCGCAGACGGAGCCCGTGGGCGGATCCGATGGACGGACGCCCCATACAGGAGGATTTGTGTGTCGATGCTGGACACGGCTGATTTTACGAGATTTCGAGTGCCGATGTTAGGCACTCACGATTGTATGAGATTCACAGGATTTGAGGGCCGATGTGGATGACGGCGCCTGAGTTTTACTGGGATTTGGGTATATTGATGGACACCGGTCATTTTTCCACGTTGATATTCCGTGTAGACACTATTTGTTCCCATGCTCAGCATTTTGTATTTTACATCTCATCCCGTACCTATTGTACCTGATATAGTACACATGCTATACAAGATTATCGCATATCTTGCACATCATATGGAGAGACTTTTAGATTGCACTTGTTGCCTGATGTGAGCATTCAGTTCATCATATAGATGTTATCTGTTGGCATAGGTTAGTGTATCGCAGAACGTGCATACTCGCGATTACCTTATATGTTATCTACTATTCACGAGTTGGCAACTCACCCCCGTTGTGCCACAGTGCTTGCAGGTTGCCCTTTGGAGTAGTCGCGGCTGGCTGTTTACCGCATATTTTGACACAGATACCATTGCTGAGGCGTGTTAGGCTCTTTCTATTAGGTTGGTTTTGTACGGTATCTGTTTACTTTTTAGTTCCATCTTGATATATCTAGTACTCTCCATCTACTTTCATGTATTGACTTAGAGATAGTTGTGAGGACGATGTATGTTATTTGTATTCTGGTGTCGAGCTCGTTGTGAGCCGACTTTACTTATGCAGTTTTATCTTTTATGATATTTTTTTTCACTTTGCTTCTCATTCTTCACTTCGGCGTCGCATATTATATTGTGGTGATTGCTCCGCCGTTGGGCGCGATTCTCCCTTTGAGATGCTCTATATATTTCACATGTTACTTTTACTTATATCTCGCCTTTTACCCGATTTCGGGACAAATTTTCGGTAAAGGAAATGTTGCTAAAATTATTTAAATAATAACTTGAACCTAAAAGGATTTCTACTAAACAACTTAAGGTTTTCTAAATGTTTTAACAAATATTCTAATAAATGTTTTAACACTCCAAATTTTAAATGGTTTTGATTTCTGGGTTCGGCTTACTTAGTTAAGTTACGTCTGTAGAAGTTGCGTGGTTAAGTATTGGTCACGGGCCGAACTTTGGGTCGTGACAAAGTGGTATCAGAGCGTAGGTTTTACCTTCGGACTGTAGGATGACCCTGGTATGATGGAGTAGGTAGCTGCAGCAGGGTGGCGTGGCGTGTGTATGTTTCACGACATACTCATGACATGGTACTCCGCCTAAGCGACCTTAGGATTTATTGATTGAAATTTCTTCATGACTGTATACATTCTTGTGATTCGATTTTTGTATCCTCATCGAATCCTACCTTCATTTTCAGCCACTATGCCGCCAAGGACTACTAGGGCACAAAGAGCTGCTGCGTGAGCCGAGGTTCGTGTTGACTCGTCCGAAACGAGGACTGATCCGGGCAGTGCACCTGTTGCACCCGAGCAGACTATCCCTCCTATGACAGATCAGAACGCCACACTAGGGGCTGGTATGCAGGAGATGCGCCAGACGGTGGGATCCAGCATGCAGGAGATGCGTCAGATGATAGGGTCGCTAGTTGAGACGCTTCGAGCGCAGCGACCGGAGGTAGCTCCACCAGTCACGGGGACCGCGATGGTATCTACAGCATAGGCAGTTGCCCCTGCAGCCACGGAGGTGAATACAGTATCGTTAGAAGATTTCATGAGGCTGAAGCCTCCGGTCTTCACAGGCACCGACGCAGCCGAGGACCCCCAGTCCTTCATTGATAGGATGGCCCGGATATGCCGTTCCCTTAGATGCTCAGATACGAGATGGGTCGAGTTCGCGTGCTTTCGCCTGGAAGGACTTGTGCAGAAATGGTGCGAATCGGTCGAGAAGTGCAGAGCAGCAGGACTTCCTCCTATGACCTGGACAGAGTTTGTGACGATCTTTCTAGCCCTCTTCCTTCCCCCGATTGTCAGGGATGCCCGAGCACGCAGATTTGAGTACTTGCGCCAGACGCCAAAGATGACCGTGACAGAGTACGATGTGCTGTTCACCGAGCTATCAGTTTATGCTCCGTACCTAGTGGCTACTGAGGAACTGCGAGTCAAAAGATTTGTCCGAGGCTTGCTTACACCACTGTTCCTTGCGATCAGCGCACAGCATTACGAGACATATGCCGCAGCTGTAGACGTAGCCCTATTTGTCAAGGAGCGCTTTACCGAGACTTTGGTAGTTCCAGGTCCGAATAGGGTTTGTACTGACACAGCAGCTTAGAGACATCCATTCAGACGCCGTGATAGACGTCGTACTGGTGGCAGAGACTCGGGGCGAGGTCAGATATTTAGCTCATACCCTCGGGAGGGTCAGCAGTCGTCCCGTGGATGCTTTGGATGTGGTAGTCTTCATCACCGCGTCAGAGATTGTACCGAGACACGCCAGAGGGAGCCAGCCGTACCGCATGTCACACTTCCACCTTCTCCACCCCATAGGGCGTTGCCTATTGTACCCACAGTTGCTCCGCATCAGACTCAGGCACAGAGAGGCCATGGTCACGGAGGGTTTGTTCCTAGAGGGCAAGGCGGTCGAGGGAGAGGACAGCCAGCCACCGGCAGAGTACAGCCAGCCGCTAGTACGGGACCGCCAGTTACAGGTGGAGGAAAAGCACGGGTTTTCGCTTTGACGCATCAGGACGCGCAGGAATCCAATGCGGTGGTCTCAGGTACCTTATCAGTATGTTCTGTTGATGCACACCTATTATTCGATCCCGGATCCACGCACTCGTACGTTTCCACACAATTTGTGCCGAGTTTGGTTAGGGAGTCTGGGTTTCTTGATCAGCCGCTTGTTGTGACCACTACCGTGGGAGAGTCATTTGTTGCTAGGCACGTGTTCCGATCCTGCGTTGTCCGTATTGGCGAGAGAGAGATGCCTGTCGATTTGATCCTTCTTGAGATGTTGGACTTCGATGTTCTTTTGGGCATGGATTGGTTGGCCATGTGCTATGCGTCTGTGGACTGCCGCGGGAAGACAATTAGATTCTGTATTCCCGGCGAGTCGACTTTTGTTGTGCAGGGTGACCATGGTGCCACTCCTCACCTTTTGATTTCTTCTCTTCGCGCTGGACAGCTTTTGAGGAAGGGATGTCAGGGATTCCTAGCCTATGTTTGTGATATTAGAGCTACGGATGTTCCATTGGACCAGGTTCCGATTATATGTGAGTTCCCTGACGTGTTCCCTGACGAGCTTCCTGGGCTACCGCCTGAGCGTGATATTGTGTTCTGTATTGATTTGATTCCCGGCACGGGGCCTATTTCTATACCGCCCTATCGGATGGCCCTGACGGAGCTTAGTGAGTTGAAAGGGCAGTTGCAAGATTTGCTGGACATGGGACTTATTCGACCCAGTGTTTCTCCTTGGGGTGCTCCGGTCCTGTTTGTTAAGAAGAAGGACGGCAGTTTGCGTCTGTGTATCGACTACAGGCAGCTGAACCGGGTGACCGTGCGGAACAGGTATCCTTTGCCACGCATCGACGATTTGTTCGACCAGCTTCAGGGGGCAGGATATTTTTCGAGGATCGATTTGCGATCAGGCTATCATCAGCTGAGAGTTCGACAGGAGTACATTCCAAAGACAGCTTTCCGTACGCGTTATGGCCATTATGAGTTTTTGGTGATGTCGTTCGGACTCACCAACATGCCAGCAGCCTTCATGGACTTGATGAACCGTATATTTGGGCTGTATCTTGACATTTTCATCATCGTATTCATTGACGATATATTGGTGTATTCCTGGAGCAGAGAGGAGCACGAGCAGCACCTGCGGATCACACTGCAGACTTTGAGGGGGCACCAGCTTTATGCAAAATTCTCCAAGTACGCGTTCTGGTTGGACAACGTGGACTTCTTAGGTCACGTGATTACATGGGATGGCATATGTGTAGACCCGAGGAAGGTCGAGGCCGTTCGGAGTTGGCCCAGACCTACATCCGTTACTGAGATACGCAGCTTTGTAGGACTAGCCGGCTACTACAGCCGTTTTGTACAGGATTTCTCCCGTATTGCTGCACCTTTGACCGGTTTGACCCGGAATGGGGTTCCTTTCGTTTTGACGGAGGAGTGTGACCACAGTTTCCAGCAGCTACGGACTTGTTTGACTACGGCGCCAGTGTTATCATTGCCTTTAGGATCAGGCAGGTTTGTAGTCTATTGTGACGCCTCACGAGTGGGGCTAGGGTGCGTATTGATGTAGCATGGCAGGGTGATCGCATATGCTTCCCGGCAATTGAAGAAACATGAACAGAACCACCTCACTCATGATTTGGAGATGGCTGCAGTGGTCTTTGCACTTAAGATCTAGCGACATTACCTCTATGGCGAGTCGTGCCAGATATTCACTGATCACAAGAGCCTAATGTATATATTTCAGCAGCAAGACCTGAATCTCCGACAGCGCCGTTGGATGGAACTGGTGAAGGACTACGACTGCGAGATCTTGTATCACCCGGGCAAGGCTAATGTAGTAGCGGATGCTTTGAGCAGGAGGCCCGAGGGTAGTTTATCATGCTTGAGTGCAGTACAGGGGCAGTCGTCAGCAGATTGGCAGATATTATGCGACAGCCGAGTGCAGTTCGAGTTCACGCAGATCGGGGGACAGCTTGCACACGTTCGTGCACTCCCACAGTTACTTGACCGTATATATGAGGCACATCACAGTGATGACCGTTGCTCAAAGATCGTGGCACAGATTGGACAGGGCAAATTCTCCGAGTTCGTGATCGATGATCACGGGATATTACGATTTGGGTCTAGACTGTGCGTACCAGATACTGAGTGATTGTGGCGCGATATTCTTGAGGAGGCGCATCGATCGGTGTAAAGTGTCCATCCCGGTTCCACCAAGATGTACCATGATATGAGATAGGTCTACTGGTGGGACGGAATGAAGAAGGACATCGCAGATTTCGTATCAAGATGCCTGACTTGTCAGCAAGTCAAGGCCGAGCACCAGAGGCCCGCAGGAGAGCTACAGCCGTTACCCATTCCGGAGTGGAAATGGGAACAGATTTCGTTGGATTTCGTTGTGGGTCAACCCAGGTCTAGGCGGGGTTATGACTCCATTTGGGTGATCGTGGATCGTTTGACGAAAGCGGCTCACTTCCTGCCGGTTAAGACGACATTCGGATTTCTCAGTACGCCAAGATTTACATTGACGAGATTGTACGACTGCATGGGGTCCCGACGTGTATTGTGTCCGACCGAGGCACCCAGTTTACCAGCCGACTATGGCAGAGACTTCAGGAGGCTTTTGGCACTCGTTTGAGTTTCAGCACGACATTTCATCCGCAGACCGACGGACAATCAGAGCGGACCATTCAGAATCTCGAGGACATGCTCCGAGCGTGCGTTTTATACTTTGGTGGTAGCTGGGATCATCATTTACCCTTGGTGGAATTCTCCTACAACAACAGCTTCGAGGACACTATTCAGATGGCACCTTTCGAGGCTTTGTATGGGAGGAGATGTAGATCCCCCGTCTGTTGGACAGAGCTCAGTGAGAGCAATATTTTAGGGCCACAGATCGTACAGGAGACGACCGAGAAGATACAGCTGATACGAGATAGGATGAGGACAACTCAGAGCAGGAGGAAATCGTATGCTGACAGACGCCGCCGCAGATTTGAGTTCGCAGTTGGCGATCACGTTTTTCTGAGGGTCTCTCCAATGAAGGGAGTGATGAGGTTTGGATGAAAGAGGAAGCTTAGCCCTAGATTCATAGGTCCTTTCGAGATCCTCGAGAGGGTGGGCACGGTGTTATATCGTTTGGCTCTTCCACCCAGTCTTTTTGATGTTCACCCCGTCTTCCACGTGTCGATACTACGCAGATATCTTCATGGCCCTTCCCACACGATCCAGCTTCAGACAGTACAGCTTGAGCCCGACCTTTCGTTCACCGTGCTGCCAGTTGAGATATTGGATCGGCCGGTGAAGAAAGTTCGATCTAGGGTCCTGCCGTCGGTGAAGGTTCTTTGGCGCAGCCCGAATGGTGAGGAGATCACTTGGGAGGCCGAGGGGGAGATGCGGAAGAAATTCCCTCATCTCTTTGAAGGTACGCGTAGTTATATATTTTTAATTCGGGGACGAATTTTCTTAAGGGGGGAAGACTGTAACACTTGAGAATCCGTTTAGTGACTAATTATATTTTAATATATGATTTTTAATAAAAAGTTAACAATTGCTTTTCAAATAATTTACCAAAATTAATAAACATTTTTCAAGAATTTTCCTAAGCTTGCACAAACATGTGCATGTAAACTAGGGTTAAAATTTGGATTGAACCATGTTTAGGCAACCATGGTGGTCTAACCCCTTCTTGTTAAACTAATTAGTTTTAGTTAAGATTTTAGTTTAGGTTAAGAGTGATTAGGGTTTTTTAGTTTTAAAATTTAAATTTCTTTTGGTTGACTTGTGTTAAGTGAGAGGGCATGATGGTGGCACATGCAAGCATTTAATAGGAGAGAGAAGGAGGTGGCTCTCATAGGTGCTTTCACACCTTTTTTTTTCATCCCTCAAACAATCATCTCACTCACATCCCTCACATCTCTCACTCACACACACACCATCTTTATTTACACAGCACTCCACCACAAACAACACCACACAACAACCATTCCCACACCAACAACAACTCCTTCTTCAGCTGCTGCAGCCACACAACACCAAAACAACAGCAACACTAGCACAAAAAAAAATAACACAAGCAGCAGAAGTAGCAGCCTGAACTGCATCAGCCTGAGCAGTGAGCAGCAGCATCAGGCAGCTCCAACAGCTGCAGCAACTCCTTCCCTCCACTTCTTCTCTTCTCCCTAGTGTCTAGGGTCAAGTGAGGTATACTTCTTTAGCTTAGCTTCTTAGCTTGCTAAGTTTATGTGTAGAAATAGCTTCGATTAGTGTAAAATGTGAGATTTTGTGCTTGTTTTGGTGATTTGTGTAAAGTTTTGTTTAAGTGATATTAGTGTTGGGTAGACTAGCCTAAGTAAGTGTTGTTAGGGCCAAATTAACCTAGGTAAACCCCAGATTACACTAAAATAGCCTCAGTTTTCAAATTGTACAAAACTTGACGTTTCTTAGCAAAACTTAGCTTTTTGAAATCTGCTGTTGTTGGATATATGTATGCCCTAGAGGCCATTATGTGATAGTGAATGTATCTATACATGTATATATATTCAGTTTGCATTCTTGCTCGACATGATAGTATGCTATCTGGTTCTTCTTTATCTGACATGTTTATTTGATCATGCTTCTATTCATTCATACATGCTGATAAAGCCCTAAGGATATCGGCTTAACTACTCTGATTATGATGGAGATCATACTAGTGGGACATCTATAGTCCATAAGCATATCCTGGAACGTCCCTAGTCGTAGGTATATCGAGACGGGGCATTGATATACCAGAGTAGACTAGCGTATACGATACTAGACCCATACGATGGGCGATGAATGTTCCCACATTCATCGATGTTTGACATCAAGATCATATACGGGTGCTCAGTGGTGACTGGGTACACTGGACGGACTCACCGAGAACTCCTATATGGAATTATATCTATCGTCGGATAGCAGTTCTCAGGTGACACTGGTACAGGTTAGTCTGTAGACCCGAGATCGTCATGGAGTCTTGTGTGTTCTCCCACTGCACTTTGATTGCCACCCTACCACGGCTCTACTGAGTCGTGCAAACAGGTGGCCGTTGGGTACAGTCCCGAGACATACGAAGACGATGAGCGATAGGAGGGGTTTCGTCTCTCCCGGTATTGGGAGATGATGTTGTGCAGTCCCCGACTGGTTATAACAGCAAGTCCCTGGCCAGGGCTGCTGGGATTTGCTGATAAGTGTTATCAGTAGTTTCTCGATCTGTTATAGACCATTCACCGACACGACTTATTGAGTTATTGAGGTCGACGTGACCATCCCTAGGCTCGATATGCAGCATATCTGATGAAGAGACCGGACTGTACGGTAGTGTTGCCGGATAGCTCGATGGGAGTTGTAGCAGGTTCGCTTGTTGACTTCTGATCGCTCAATACCCGGGTGGCCGTTACGTTTAGCTGACTGCTTGCGGCTTGAGGGTACTTGATATGATCATTACCCTCTGTCGGCGTATTGACGAGTCTTAGAGTCCCACAGAGGAGTTACCCAGTCCAGGCGAAACGTTGTGGTGCGCATATGCGATATGCGCATGCACCCGATTGAAATGTGCGTATATGATACCGAACATTGATCGGGTGAACTGCTTTTGGTGGGGTCATATGAGATATGACCGGATTGATAAATCAAGTGTTGATTTATCATTTAACCATTAGTTTTCACACTTAAAACCTTTCTAGGGTTTGATGGATGTATGCATGCATGCATGTGTTTCTTTCTTCTTCTTTAGTTTCATGCACATGTAGATGTGCATACATGTACACATACATACATCAAACCATCATGGTTGTTAGCATATGGAAATGGTGGCAATGCAAGACTTACACCATGGATTAAATAATGGATAATTATTTAATTTTGGTTTTAAAGTTAAATGAAAAAGAAAAGGATAATCATGTTAGTTTCCACACTCTTCTTCTAACCTAACCTAGCTCAACTACCACTAACCTATGGTTATCCTTCTCTTTATCATTCTAAACCCAAGTTAAATTAATTATCCACCATTTAATCATGGTTGATGTCAAGAAGGAAAAAAATATATATAGTGATATATATTTCTTTCTCTTGTTTTAACTCAAGGTTATCTTTTTACCTCTTGCAAAAGAAAGGCCACCATCTTCATCTTCCCTCATCTTTTCCTCTCCAGGTTTTTCTAGTGAGTTAAATACAATCAAAGAAAGGTTTTTGAAGTGAGATCCAAAGCCACAACACCATTCTACTCAAGTCTAGCCAACTTGATTAGAGTGTTTACTTCGATTTTACAAAGTAGCGTGCTTGGACAGAGATCTCCGCGGTGGATCGTCGTGGACACAAGGGGAGTTCAAGAGGACCTCAATTCAACACCCAAGACATCAAGGAGTCTTGCAAAGGGGAGCTACAAAGGTTGTAGCCTTCAAACCCTAGTCTTTACTAGCTTAAAGTTTTGATAACCCTAATTTTCTAGGATCTATCCTTTGCATGTTAGCTTAGCACCTTAAAAATTATAACTTTGGGTCATTTGATGCTTCAAAACACTTCATAGGGTGCTATAATAACCTTACATTGGTATCAGAGCCGACCTAGAACATTAGGCGACCTTTTTGCGAAGTAAAAAGTCCGATTGAACCAAAATACGGATTTACGGGACACACTCTGGAAATTTTTTAAAAAATGACTTTTTTCAGAATTAAAAATTCTCAAAAAATACAGCAGGTAAAAATAAGACAATCTGGAAAATTCGTGGCCATGAACAGTAAGTTTGACCGCGGAAACGCGGCCTAAGCAGGCTTAGGCCGCGCTTCCGCGGCCATAAGAGGGGATCGTTGACCAATTTTTGCACAGTGTTTTTCTTTACCTGCTATAGTATATTTTGAGTATGTTTGATCTGAATCTTCTGTTGAAAAATTCTGGAGATGTTTTTGGACTCGTGGTTTCGATCGGAATTTTCATTTCGTTTTCTTTTCCGGGTAAACTAGAAAGTATTGAAGTGTTTGAACGAATATCATTTACTCAATATTCACGGGGTTTAAATAGTTTTGATATACGTGCAAGTCTTTTTGCGGTGGTCCCTCTAGAAGACAACAAACCTTAACTCGATTATGTGACCGTCTTGAACTGCCCTTTGAACCTTAGGGTTTGGGGCAGTACGGCGTGCCACATGTGAGGCGTTGGCTTGACCCTTCTACGGCTGGACCGCTACTACTGTGTCACACTCCAGGTGTTTGAACCCTGCTCAAGTGTTGGGCTTTAGTGAATCCTGGGTATTTGATAGTTCGTTCAAAAAATTCAATACTGTCTGTTTATCCGGAATCTGATGCAATGTGTGGAATTCATATTACAAGACATGAAATACGGAATATGTGATATTTTGCATTTGCGATGTCTAAAGAGAATGTGGATTCCAGATATTGCAGTTTTACACTTTCTTTTCTGTGACCGTAAGTGTAGTATGTTAGATATCGCCGGTTTCGTTGCTATACATCAACGACAATCGGGGTACGCATACTTACTTACGTTGATGATATGTGATATTATGTGTTGCTGAGATATGATGTGTAGGATTGTCGCAATCGAATAGCCGGGGGTTTTTGTGAGATGAGAGTTTTATATTTTCATTCATGTAAATTCAAATGTAATGTAATATTCTTTTATTTGGGGCACTTCCAGGTTGCGGTTGTGTCACCAGTGTTGTATATTATTTACTTTTCCGCATTAGGATGGACCCAAGGAGGGAAGCACAAGTGACCGGGTTCTGGGGTTCAGTGGGAGGCCATCTCGAGGAGTCGAGACCGGGTCTTCTAAACTCCAGGATTGGTAGGGTCACTTGCCGCTCTCGTAGGGGTCCAGGATGTTGGCTTGGCTATTCATCGCGACTGTGGAATCCGTATTTTCTATTCTGGCTAAATACTAAATACGGACGTCCTAGTATATCCCACGTTATATCTATATTTCTGCTGCCCGTGTTCTGTGATATCTGAGACGAATGACATATTATATATATGATATATAGTAGACGTTGCTTATGTTTTACACCCGCGCTAGTCCCGTCCCGGTATGCCGTTAGTTAAGTAACCTAACGGTGCATAACGGAACATTGCGGCGAATGCGGATGGCATAAGCGTACGTGTTATTTTCGTTTCTTTTGTGGGATTGGCTTAAGGACATAAATGATGGGATTACATTAATGTGATTAATGTAAAGAAAATAAACCTAAAAGATGTTGTAGAATCGGATTTAAAAACTGCTCGGCTATTTATGAAAAAGCTATATTTCAAAACTGCGGAGCTTAAGCCACTCCTTTTGAAAACCTTTTGATTCTACAACGATATCAAGCTCAAAGCGTTAAAGATTTTCTTAAAAAAAATCATCCGCAACCCTCCGTCATTTTAGGAAGTAGAGTACTTAGTATTCGTGCTACGTTTGTTGACCTTAGCCAAGGCGTAGTGTACGGTAGCTAAGTGATGTCTTCCTACAAAAGCATATGATGCAGATTAATTAAGTCGGGCATATGACTTTGTTGACCTTAGCCAAGGGTCATGTGAACGGGTCTAATTAATCAAGAAATGACGGGTTGAGCTTGACTAGTGCTCGTGATTTGTTGACCTTAGCCAAGGTCACGAGTATTAGGGGTAAAAACCACATCGGGAATTTCAAGTGTTGAAATTTGCAATGAGATTGCATACCTTCCATATGATGGTTGGATCCCGATCCCACTGTGGGCAATAGTTGCTCCTAGGAGAGTTTTACAGTTTACAATTAGCTAACTCATTAGGTGTCTAGAAAGGTGTTAACGGGGCTCCGCCTCTGGGAAAACGAGGTTTACTCTAATTAGGTCCGTGCGAAAGCACGGGGAACCTCCCTCAAAGTACCGACACTGGCCCTCCTGAACGGTTAGCGAAGTTGTAGACTGTAATTAATCCTGGCTAGTTTTACTTTTTAAGGTTTGAAAGAAAACTTGATAAAAAGCAGTGGGAAACATCGATTAGACAAGATAATAAACCAATCTAATCTGTGCAAGAGCTTTCGCTGAGTGTATTCTTTTCTCTCTCTTAATGGCAGATACAAATGACTGGACTTAAGCTTCTACTAGATAAGAACAAACTGAATGGGACCAACTATAAAGACTGAATAAGGAATCTGAAGATCGCCTTGACTTCTGATAAAGTATCATATGTCCTTACGGCTTCAGCCCCGCCCGTCCCAGGCCCAAAATCCTCAGTTGCGGACATTGAAGTCCGCAAGACATGGGACGCTGACTGTGCCACGGGAAAATGCCTCGCGCTTGCATCGATGGACAACACACATCAAAAGCAGCACGAGGACATGGACATTCACGGGATATTACTCCATACAAAGGAGTTGTATGGGGAACAGTCCCGCGTATTACGATACGAAGCATCAAAGAAACTGTTTCACATGCGGATGGCCCCTGGCACACCAGTAGCAGACCATGCTTTGAAGATGATAGCTCTTATAGAAGAGCTTGAGGACCTCGGATGGACAATGGACAATGAACAATATATAGATATTATTCTGCAGTCCCTCCCCTCCACCTTTGCTCAGTTCATAGTGAACTTTAACATGCATGGCATGGAGAAGGAACTCACTGAACTCCTTAATATGTTAAGGAGTGCAGAGAGCACTATGAAATCAGCAAAGACTCCCGTTATGACCATTGGACAGTCTTCTTCTTCTCGCCCAAAGGCTAAGGCCAAGGGAAAGAAAAAGAAGAAACCCACTAATCCTAAGGGCAGAGTCAAAAAGGTGAAGGGAAAGGGAAAGTCCACGGCTGGAGACCCAAGGAAAGGCGAGTGTTTTCATTGCCACAAGACAGGATATTGGAAGCGCAACTGCACAGAGTACCTAATTCTCAAGAAGAAGCATGGTGATGCTTCTGCTTCAGGTGCGTTTGTGACTGAAAACTGTTTTTCTATAAACTCTGCTTCCTGGGTATTGGATACCGGTTCAGGTTCTCACATTTGCAATTCTATGCAGGGGCTGAGAAATGGCAAGGTTTTGAAGACAGGTGACCATACTCTCCGCGTTGGAAATGGTTCCAATGTACATACAGTCGCAGTGGGAGAGTATCACTTGAGGTTGCCGTCTGGATGTATTTTGATTTTGAATCCATGTTATTTTGTACCTGATATGCTATGTAATATAATATCCGTTTCTTTGTTGGACAATGAAGGGTATAATTTTGTATTGCAAAACAATGTTATGAACATTCACCTGAATCAAATGTTGGTTGGGTATGGTACACTTAATAACGGAATATATATCCTAAATCAACACACAGTTTTGAGTATACAACACACTAATAAAAGAAAACTTTCAGAATTAAATGAAGCTTTTCTTTGGCACTGTAGACTTGGTCATATTAACGAAACAAGACTAAACAAGTTACACAAAGATGGATATTTAAATCCTTTTGAATATAAATCTTATGCGACTTGCCAGTCTTGTATCAAGGGTAAAATGACCAAAACTCCGTTTACCGGACACGGAGAAAGAGCTACTCAGCTCCTGGGCCTCATACATAGTGATGCATGTGGGCCTATGTCTACACAGGCTAGAGGCGGTTTTTCATACTTCATTACATTCACTGACGATTTCTCAAGATTCGGTCATGTATTTTTATTAAACCACAAGTCCGACGCTTTCAAGAAATTCATTGAATATAAACAAGAAGTAGAAAAACAAACCGGCTTGAGTATTAAGATGCTTCGATCAGATCGAGGTGGAGAGTATCTCAGTACAGAATTTGCAAACTTCCTAAAAGAGAATGGGATTCTCTCTCAGCTCACTCCTCCTTACACACCACAGCACAACGGTGTGTCAGAACGACGGAATAGGACCCTATTAGATATGGTCCGGTCCATGATGAGTGACGCTGAGTTACCAGTCTCGTTTTGGGGACATGCATTAGAGACTGCAGCGTTTCTGCTAAACAGGGTTCCAACCAAAGCCGTGTCTACCACGCCATATGAGATATGGAATGGGAAGAGACCATCTCTTAAAAGAATTAAGATTTGGGGTTGCCCGGCCTATGTTAAAAAGCAGAATCCGGACAAACTCGAGATACTGTCCGTCATGTGTAACTTTGTGGGATATCCAAAGAATTCTTATGGATATCTCTTCTACCACAAAGAGGAACAAAAAGTGTTTGTTTCTCAACATGCCACATTCTTGGAAAAAGAGTTTTTCACAGATAAAGATGATGGCAAAGTGGTGGATCTAGAAGAGGTTCTAGAGACACAAACTACAAATGACGATTTGGTTGAACCAACTGTTGCAGCAGAAGCTGAAGAACCTCGGCCACTCCGAACGTCTGGTAGGACTTCTTGCCCACCGGAGAGGTACTACGGTTTCCTCATTGATGGTGACAGAGAAGACTGTATCATGGAAGATGATGATCCTACCAGTTTTCAGCAAGCTATCACGAGTGGTGACTCTGTGAAGTGGCTGGATGCCATGAGATCCGAAATGGAGTCTATGTACACCAACAAAGTATGGACTTTGGACGTTGTACCCCTTGGGGTAAAACCTGTAGGGTGCAAATGGATCTTTAAAAGAAAGATTGGTGTGGATGGGCAGGTAGAGACCTATAAGGCAAGACTTGTGGCGAAAGGTTTTCGTCAAAGACCAGGTTTGGACTATGACGAAACTTTTTCGCCCGTAGCCTTGCTTAAATCCATTCGGATTCTACTTGCTATTGCTGCTCACTACGACTATGAAATCTGGCAGATGGACGTTAAAACAGCATTTCTAAATGGAGATTTAGAAGAATGCGTTTATATGGATCAGCCAGAAGGCTTCATTGACAGTGGGAGCAGCGAGAAAGCATGTAGATTGCTTAAATCCATATATGGGTTAAAGCAGGCATCTCGGAGTTGGAACATCTGTTTCGATGATGTTATCAAAGAGTTTGATTTCATCAAAAATCTAGATGAACCTTGTGTTTATAGGAAGGCTGTAGGAAGAACTGTCACATTCCTCGTATTGTACGTGGATGACATTCTTCTGATAGGAAATGATATTCCTATGCTACAGTCGGTCAAATCATTCTTATCACTGAGGTTCTCCATGAAGGACCTGGGTGATGCCACATACATCCTGGGCATAAGGATCTATAGGGATAGATCCAAAAAGTTATTGGGACTGTCCCAAACCAGGTACATCAACACCATCCTAAAGAGGTTTAGTATGGAAGACTCCAAGCGAGGTGCCTTACCCGCTTGCCATGGAGTCACTCTCTCCAAGGATTCTTGTCCAAAGACCGATGAAGGGAGAGCTCGCATGAGCATTATACCTTATGCTTCGGCAGTAGGATCTATAATGTATGCGATGTTATGTACACGCCCAGATGTAGCTTATGCCCTTAGTGTTGTAAGCAGGTATCAATCCAACCCAGGGGAGAACCACTGGATAGCTGTGAAGAACATTCTTAAGTACTTACGAAGGACTAAAGAATTGTTCTTGGTGTATGGTAATAAAGATCTCCAAATGGAGGCCTTTACCGATTCGAGCTTCCAGAGCGATAAGGATGACAGCAAATCTATCTCAGGGTTTGTATTCACCCTCAATGGAGGGGCGGTGAGTTGGAAGAGTTCCAAACAAGATACCATTGCAGACTCTACGATGGAAGCTGAGTACATTGCTGCAAATGATGCCGCCAAGGAAGCCGTCTGGATGAAGAAGTTCGTCTCAGAGCTAGGAGTAGTTCCAACCATTATTGATCCAATACCTTTGTATTGTGACAATAATGGGGCAATGGCGTTAGCCAAGGAGCCCAGATCCCATCAGCGGTCCAGACATATCCTGAGGCGCTTTCATTTGATCCGGGAGATTGTAGATCGCCGCGAGATCGAGATTAAGAGAGTAGACACAAAAAATAACGCCGCGGATCCATTCACCAAGGCCCTCCCTCAGCAGCAGCATGAGCGACTTTTTGAGATGTTGGGTATGAGATACGCCAATAATTGGCCTTAGTGCAAGTGGGAGATTGTTGGATATATGTATGCCCTAGAGGCCATTATGTGATATTGAATGTATCTATACATGTATATATATTCAGTTTGCATTCTTGCTCGACATGATAGTATGCTATCTGGTTCTTCTTTATCTGACATGTTTATTTGATCATGCTTCTATTCATTCATACATGCTGATAAAGCCCTAAGGATATCGGCTTGACTACTCTGATTATGATGGAGATCATACTAGTGGGACATCTGTAGTCTATAAGCATATCCTGGAACGTCCCTAGTCGTAGGTATATCGAGACGGGGCATTGATATACCAGTGCGTATATGATACTAGACCCATACGATGGGCGATGAATGTTCCCACATTCATCGATGTTTGACATCAAGATCATATACGGCTGCTCAGTGGTGACTGGGTACACTGGACGGACTCACCGAGAACTCCTATATGGAATTATATCTATCGTTGGATAGCAGTTCTCAGGTGACACTGGTACAGGTTAGTCTGTAGACCCGAGATCGTCATGGAGTCTTGTGTGTTCCCCACTGCACTTTGATTGCCACCCTACCACGGCACTACTGAGTCGTGCAAACAGGTGGCCGTTGGGTACAGTCCCGAAACATACGAAGACGATGAGCGATAGGAGGGGTTTCGTCTCTCCCGGTATTGGGAGTTGATGATGTGCAGTGCCCGACTGGTTATAACAGCAAGTCCCTGGCCAGGGCTGCTGAGATTTCCTGATAAGTGTTATCAGTAGTTTCTCGATCTGTTATAGACCATTCACCGACACGACTTATTGAGTTATTGGGGTCGACGTGACCATCCCTAGGCTCGATATGCAGCATATTTGACGAAGAGACCGGACTGTACGGCAGTGTTGCCGGATGGCTCGACGGGAGTTGTAGCAGGTTCGCTTGTTGTCTTCTGATCGCTCAATACCTGGGTGGCCGTTACGTTTAGCTGACCGCTTGCGGCTTGAGGGTACTTGATATGATCATTACTCTCTGCCGGCGTATTGACGAGTCTTAGAGTCCCACAGAGGAGTTACCCAGTCCAGGCGAAACGTTGTGGTGCGCATATGCGATATGCGGATGCACCCGATTGAAATGTGCGTATATGATACCGAACATTGATCGGGTGAACTGCTTTTGGTGGGGTCATATGAGATATGACCGGATTGATAAATCAAGTGTTGATTTATCATTTAACCATTAGTTTTCTCACTTAAAACCTTTCTAGGGTTTGATGGATGTATGCATGCATGCATGTGTTTCTTTCTTCTTCTTTAGTTTCATGCACATGTAGATGTGCATACATGTACACATACATACATCAAACCATCATGGTTGTTAGCATATGGAAATGGTGGCAATGCAAGACTTACACCATGGATTAAATAATGGATAATTATTTAAGTTTGGTTTTAAAGTTAAATGAAAAAGAAAAGGATAATCATGTTAGTTTCCACACTCTTCTTCTCACCTAACCTAGCTCAACTACCACTAACCTATGGTTATCCTTCTCTTTATCAGTCTAAACCTAAGTTAAATTAATTATCCACCATTTAATCATGGTTGAAGTCAAGAAGGAAAAAAATATATATAGTGATATATATTTCTTTCTCTTGTTTTAACTCAAGGTTATCTTTTTACCTCTTGCAAAAGAAAGGCCACCATCTTCATCTTCCCTCATCTTTTCCTCTCTAGGTTTTTCTAGTGAGTTAAATACAATCAAAGAAAGGTTTTTGAAGTGAGATCCAAAGCCACAACACCATTCTACTCAAGTCTAGCCAACTTGATTAGAGTGTTTACTTCGATTTTACAAAGTAGCGAACTTGGACAGAGATCTCCGCGGTGGATCGTCGTGGACACAAGGGGAGTTCAAGAGGACTTCTATTCAACACCCAAGACATCAAGGAGTCTTGCAAAGGGGAGCTACAAAGGTTGTAGCCTTCAAACCCTAGTCTTTACTAGCTTAAAGTTTTGATAACCCTAATTTTCTAGGATCTATCCTTTGCATGTTAGCTTAGCACCTTAAAAATTATAACTTTGGGTCATTTGATGCTTCAAAACACTTCATAGGGTGCTATACTAACCTTACAGCTGTTACCCCTGTAAGTTCAGAATGAAATTGAGTGGACAATAGCCTACAGGTGACACCCTGACCCCACCACCAGAGCCCTACCCCACCATTCCAACCCACGGCCGCCGGAAAAATCGTTCTGGCCGCAAATTGCGCCAAGACTAAAGAGATGGGTCCCAAGGTTTTCAGGGTAGGTGTCTGCTACATTTTGTAGGTCACTTGTATATATAGTTTTGTAATATTTTTAACTGGGAAAAATATGGGGCAGTATGTCGTTTTCTGGTATTTTTAGTTTGCGCGATACGTGAGTGGATTCTGCGATTCAGCGTATCGCGGCGTATCGGGTTGAGTTTTAGACATACACACGTTCCAGTGTATCTCGAGCACGCGCGTTATTTTGCGACGCGAGTTTCTCGTTTTTTTCCGATATCGCAGTTTACGAGATTTGATTATATTTGGATTCTTATGTAAATTCCAGGTTCGCAGGCGGGTACGTCAGACGCCAACAGAAAAGGGAAGCAGGTGGTCGGCTATACTTAGCATGTGACCAGATGAGTAGATTTAACATCTACGGGGAAATCTCCCGTATGGCGTTAAGCGTCAGGGCGTAATAGGATGTTAGTTTTATGTGTTCATTGTTCGTAACAGAATACTGCATTTTATACCGCCCATTCTTATGCTCGTGTATTTATAGGTAGGTGCTTTTAATCCATGTTTGTTACATATTTACAGAGTACAGGTTTCCAGTACAAATATTGCAAATCAAGACAAAATCTCCACAGTTACGCCAAATACAGAACATCTGTTGACAGCAGATAAAAGCCGGGTTCCGGTCATCCATATCCGTCCAGTGCCAAGTACCAGTTCTAGAGACAAGACATATGACAGTGGTCATTCATGTCTGGGACAAGCACAGAGCACGAGGGGGGCAGCACAAGAATCAATGGGTGCGCGGAGCTCGAGGGAGATAGAAGTCAAAAGTAAAGAACATAATGCAATCTTGGACAAAGAATCTGAAAATATTCTGGAAGATTTTGTGCAGTTTAAAGTTGGCAAACACGACTCCACTAAAGGGCCGCGGTTCCGCGGCCAATAGGGGGTCTAGGCCGCGGAACCGCGGCCATGTTAACTCCTCTCTCTGTCGTTTTTTGGGGGTATATTGGTACATTCATTTAGGGGCAGAATCTGGCCCTAAAGTTTCAACTCTCCTCCTATAAATACCCCAGATCTGAACCATTGTAAGGAGTGAATTTCTTTAGCCTCTTTTTGTTAGTTTTTAGTCTTCTTCTTCTTCTTCTTCTTCATTCTTTCCTCCATGGAAATGTAGTGAGAGCATTGAGTGGATGTTAAATGAAGATGAGGGTTTTTGTATCATTCTTTTGCTTAGCTTCCCCTTTGAGCTCTCTACCTTAACTTGATCTTGCAACCTCTTAAGTGAGCTTGCAAGTTTAAGCTTTGGTCATTGATCTCTAGGGCTTTTATCATTTTGTTCTCTCTTTTGTGCTTCATTTCACATGAGTTCTTTATCCTTCTCTTGATCTTGCAACCTCTTGATTGAGCTTGCAAGTTTAAGGGTTGGCTATTGATCCCATGCTTGTCTTGAGTTCTATGTCCTTGTAATTACTTTCCTGCGTTCTTCATTCTTGTCTTTAATTACTTGCTTTTTATTACCTTGCTTTACTTTCTTGCAATTTAAATTCATGCACTTACTTACTTATAATCTTTTCTTTTCCCTTTTCTTTTTCTTGTTCATTTTGTGAATGGTTGTAATTATCGTTGTTAAGAATCAATACGGTATTGTAAGTTAACGTTTCTTCGCTCGTTTCCTTTTCCCGTTATTTTCCATTGAACTCCGCCCAAACGATACGCAAGCGCTCCGTTAGGCACCCTACCCTAACAAGGTATCGGTGATTCCTAACCGCGACCGGTTGCGTTCGGTTTGACCGGAGGCGAAAGCAAGAGACAAGAACGTAAGGACAAGGGTAAATATGCCGGATTCCACGAATACCGCGCTTAAATCCCCTAATCCACGTTGTTGCCGATTGCTCTAGCTTCAATTGGTCAAGATTCGGCTCAAAGGTTTTGAGTACGGATATCTTTAGCTTACACTTTCGTATATTTTCTTAACAACTTTATACTTGCAAATAATACACATAGGTTAGACTTGAACAAACATATACTCATTCTTTATTGACTCGTCTAAGACAAGAACGGAAATGCAACCATCTCCCTGTGGATCGACCCGTGCTCAACCGGCTAGCTGCAAAGCGAAACCGTCCTGATCGCGGTTATAACTTTAGAACTTTGAACATCCGACACGCTTTTGGCGTGCGATCAAATGGCGCCGTTGCCGGGGAGACGGTAGCGTATTTTCTTTCTTGTTATTCGGGTTAATATTCTTTTTGTATATATTTATAAAAAAATATATCTTTTTGTTATTTTTTGATCATTTTTGTAGGCAAGAGTGCAGATTTTTGCAGATTTGCAAACTGCGATTGTGGGGAGCAAAGTGTACGTTCAAGGCTAAGGTGTTTGCAAAGTACAGTGCCAAAGATCCGGGTAGTTTGACCCGCGCAAGCGAACTTTTCAAGCTTACCATATTTGATTCAACAGGGGGTTTCCTAACCCAAAATCTTAACGGTACGTACTTTACTAACACCTTCTTCTCAAATCCGACGCATCCAATATACTATTCTTTGCAGGATTCTTTGCAAGTTCGCTAGAAAACGGTAAAAATTGACTAACCCGTATTTGTTGCAGTGCCGTGCTTAAACTAAAAAACGATTGTTTGATTCTTTATAGAATTTTTATTGAATTGTGCTTTGCATACATTAATACGGACTTAAGGGCAAGCGAACCCCACAATATACGGTAAAGGATTTCATCACCTTTTCCGTGGCCCACAAATCACGAACTTGAGCATAACGTTTACACGCACAAATTTTAAAAGAAATTAGACTTTAAGCCTTAAGGACTTCGCGCTCACTAGGAGAAGTTAACTGTGTTTAGAACCTCGCTTAACGGTATATTGTTTACGGGGTGTCTAGGAAAGTGTTAACGGCAAAACCGCCAAAAGAGAAAGGGTTATTTAATTAAGGAACTTCGCGAAAGCGTTGGAAAACCTCCCCTTATCTCTGCACTTACCTGGCCTCGTGATCAGTGTATCTTGAGCCCGTTTCTCGACACAGTTTTACTTCGACAATCATGTTCTGGAGCAGGTCTAGTTGACCTAGGTGAACCCTAGAACGATTAGGTGTGTGGTATTTTTGTGTCGTGATTGTTTTTGTCCATATTTTTTTTGTGTGTATATTTCATTCTTTTAATAACTAAAAAAAAATTAAAAATATCACATTCTTTTTCCCCTCCTTTTCTCTGCCTTTCTTTATTTCTCTCTACATATCATGGGTACTCCACCTCGCAAAACTCTTGCCGAACTTTGGTACCCACAACCAGACATTACTTCTTACGGTTCTTGCTTTGGCCGAACTTCGAACGATCCATCCATGCCAAAAATTTCATTGAGAGATCGGATAGACGCGTCTAGGACAAACAATTTGACTCCGCAATCCACTTTGTATCAACCTTTTCAACTTCCCCCACCCTCTTATGTTGTTAACCCTTTTGCAAGTCATCCTTTGTCCATCGCAGAACGTATTGAACAATCTCGTAGCCGATCTTTCACTCCTGTCACCACTTCAAATTCTTGGGATCAACAATTTCATTCACCTTCTTATCCAACTGTTGATCCTACCCCGGTCCACCATTCAATTCCTACCAGTCCTACCCAACTTTTGCACATTCCCTAGTCATTGCTTCTGAACCGCCATTTGGGAGTTTTTAGTATCCAAACAACTTTGAATTTTTTACTGAAACCCCTTCCAAACCCATGTCTAGTCTGGAACATTCGTTGGAAGACTTTAGGGTAGCGTAAAGCCAACAGATGATGGATTTGAATGCGTCCATGGCCGCTCTCATGCAACCTACTGACCCGGTAGCTAGTTTCCAGCTAGCTCCAAATTTTCCAATGTATGAAGAAGCGGCAGGACAGGCTGTGAATTTGAGTGGAGAGAGTGAGATGTACCCCCTTCCAAATCAAATCTACCCATCCCAAATTGAATCCCACAACTCCTGTTTTGAAAGTCTATCGAGTATCCCACATGATTTATCAATTGAAGATAGAATGATGAATGAGTTGTGCGACTTTGTAGTGTTTGATTTACCCGATTGTGAAGGGACCTTGCCAAGTGAAACCAATCCCAAACCTTTTGACCTCTATACCTCTACTCTAGAACCTGAATTGATTGATATCCATACTTTTGATGAGGTGTCTGAGAATATTGATTTTCACTTGATTGAGGATATTGACGCGGGGAATAATTTGGATGATGAACCCATAGATTTGGCTGAGTTTTTCTCTTCAAATCATCATCCCGAGTCATTAAATGTTTTTTCCGAACCCCATATGCGTCTGGATTTTGTTAATAAATGCATGGATGAGATAAATTTTGAGGAGAATATTGAGGATAGTACTGAGGATGAAACAGTTTTAATTGATGAGTCGGATTTTCCAATTCATCCTATCCCTTCCACTGACTGTGTACACCCTCCTGAACCTTTAACCGATAACCTTCCTCAACCACTTCCCTCCATCATTTCCATCGTTCCGACCTGGTAAGAAACCGTATCACTTCCATTTCCATTGTCTGGTTTACCAAGTTCGGCTTACACATGGTTTCTCACGAATCTTGAGGGATTTAACCCCATTTCTCGCCATATTCATAGATTAGTACAATCCATCTTTTCACATCGATCATCGCAGATTGTACTAATTTATTCAATCCATTTCCACCCTCAAGTTCGTATTCCACTTCTTTCTCCCTTCCGCCATTCTTCTTCTTCTCATATACCGAGACCGTACTCCGCTTCTATCCCATTACGGTCTCGCGTATTCTCCATTTCTTACCTCTCCGCATTCTTTCACCAACCAGCACATTATAGAGATAAAATCTTTGAATGGTTGGTGCTCACTTTTGGCCTGTGTAAGGCCTTGTATAGATTGATACTGTTCTTTCCCCCCTAATCCTGAACTTCAACGCTTAACAGTAGAAACACTGTTTTACTTAAGTTTGGGGGGGACTCTTTTTTGTGTATATATTTTTGTTTTCCTTTTTGTTTTCTATATAATTTGTTTTTAGGGAGAGCGCCGACAATTTTGACCCTCTTGGTATAGCCTGACAGTGAGGGCACTGTCAAGTTTAAGTTTGGGGGTGTGCTCGGTAAGCTTTCTTCCTTCGCATTCATTTGTATATTTTGCATTTTCATACCTTATTAAAAACCCACAAAAATCGAAAATTTTCCAAAAATATAAAAACTTTGTCGTCAAGTTAGCTAATAGGGTAACTTTGATTTTTATTCTGAATGTTTAGTCGATATGTTAGAAATAACTAAATTCTAGGCTTAGGAATTGAACATCCTAAAAATAACCCTCATTCTGTCTAACTTTGGTAAGTATACGTCCTTACAGTTTTTTTGAGAAATAGGTAATCTTGAGTTCAGTTCTTGAGTTAAGTCAAGATGAGGGGAAAGTATTGAAGCTTTACTGGAGGATAAGTCTGAAAAATAGTTTCTTTTCTCAAGTTCAAATTTAGAAAGTATATACCCTACGAACCGCACTTACACGCACCTTGAAACTTGGGATAGTAAAGGATACCTAAAAATACACTTGTCTGAAAGCCTAGTATGAAAGAAAAAAAGGTATTTAAAGCTAAACACCAAAAGAGCATATTGAAAAAAATATCCGGTCTTGAAAAAGAAAAAGAAAAAAGGAAAAAGAAAATGAAAAATAGAATAAATTCAAAACCTGGAAACTGCTATTTACGCTTTAAAGTTCACACATTCAGTAATCGGTCGTTAGTGCGTCAAGAAGCATTAATAGTCGCATGAAAGGTGTGTGAGCAAATCCGTCCATCCTTAATGAAAAGAAGTAGTATTATGTATTAGGGCAAGGGTACCATAGCTTGAATTGAATTCTCGAGTGTAGGGGTGCAAATTTACACACACGTAGGGGTATACAATCGATGTTTGAATAAAAGATAGAAATGAAGAATAAGACTTATGTTTTCTGTAAAGTTGATAAAAAAATCCTTGATTTGAGACCACACTTTTTAAAAGGAAAACTCAGGAGAACCAACATCTTTCTAAACTTTTTTGGAACGTATAGGATCCAAGGTTAAATAGATAGGAGGTGTGAAAAATAAGGGTTGGATATTTCTAATTTAGGATGATAGAGTTTCTAACGTAAATACTAAAACTGTAGGAGTAGAATCGATGTTAACCTATGAAACTAGCTTGACGGGATTTTGTGGGTAGTATCCGCTGAAAACCCTCAGGAGACAGCACTCCTCCTACTAGGGACACCTAGAGGTTTAACGGCTTGTTGCACGCGCTCAGTGCAATCGCGTTCCCTGCGAAAGTGCGGTTAGGATTTTATTTTTGTGAATAATTGGTTTTGCTCGGGACGAGCAAAAGTTAAGTTTGGGGGTATTTGTTCATAACAGAATACTGCATTTTATACCGCCCATTCTTATGCTCGTGTGTTTATAGGTAGGTGCTTTTAATCCATGTTTGTTACATTTTTACAGAGTACAGGTTTCCAGTACAAATATTGCAAATCAAGAAAAAATCTCCACAGTTACGCCAAATACAGAACATCTGTTGACAGCAGATAAAAGCCGGGTTCCGGTCATCCATATCCGTCCAGTGCCAAGTACCAGTTCTAAAGACAAGACATATGACAGTGGTCATTCATGTCTGGGACAAGCACAGAGCACGAGGGGGGCAGCACAAGAATCAATGGGTGCGCGGAGCTCGAGGGAGATAGAAGTCAAAAGTAAAGAACATAATGCAATCTTGGACAAAGAATCTGAAAATATTCTGGAAGATTTTGTGCAGTTTAAAGTTGGCAAACACGAGGAAAAAGTAAACCAGGGAATCACCCAAAATCCGACCACCCAACTCCACTAAATGGCCGCGGTTCCGCGGCCCCGCGGCCAATAGGGGTCTAGGCCGCGGAACCGTGGCCATGTTGACTCCTCTCTGTGTCATTTTTTGGGGGTGTATTGGTACATTCATTTAGAGGCAGAATCTGGCCCTAGAGTTTCAACTCTCCTCCTATAAATACCCCAGATCTGAACCATTTTAAGGAGTGAATTTCTTTAGCCTCTTTTTGTTAGTTTTTAGTCTTCTTCTTCTTCTTCTTCATTCTTTCCTCCATGGAAATGTAGTGAGAGCATTGAGTGGATGTTAAATGAAGATGAGGGTTTTTGTATCATTCTTTTGCTTAGCTTCCCCTTTGAGCTCTCTACCTTAACTTGATCTTGCAATCTCTTAAGTGAGCTTGCAAGTTTAAGCTTTGGTCATTGATCTCAAGGGCTTGTATCATTTTGTTCTCTCTTTTGTGCTTCATTTCACATGAGTTCTTTACCCTTCTCTTGATCTTGCAACCTCTTGATTGAGCTTGCAAGTTTAAGCGTTGGCTATTGATCCCATGCTTGTCTTGAGTTCTATGTTCTTGTAATTACTTTCTTGCATTCTTCATTCTTGTATTTTATTACTTGCTTTTTATTACCTTGCTTTACTTTCTTGCAATTTAAATTCATGCACTTACTTACTTGTAATCTTTTCTTTTCCCTTTTCTTTTTCTTTTTCATTTTGTGAATGGTTGTAATTATCGTTGTTAAGAATCAATACGGTATTGTTCCCCTCCGAACAGACACGCGGGACGTCGGGCCGTCTCGCCTGAAATTCGGGGCAGATGCTAATTGGTGCTATCCGTCCACCTCTCCGAAGATGCCAATTTGATCCATGGCACCATGTATCGAAGGTCTAGACGGATGCGTCCGATGTAGCAGACTTCGTCAGATTCCCCCTCGTTTGAGGGGTTTTTGATTGTGGGGACGCTCTTCCCTGCAGGCGCAAGCCCCTGCAGTTAATTACGCTACCGCTTTGCGGTAACAACTTTCTCCTTCTCCAGATGGTCACTTCGTGTCGTGTGTTCTTGTTTTATGTTTCATTGCCCATGGATCGTTTACGGAGACTGAGTTATGTCGTCGCCCGTAGGGCATGGACTAGTCCAAATCCGCATTATCTTAAATTTGGGTTTGGGGGTTTGGTTTGAGGGTACGTCAGCCATACTTGAGGCTAAGATCAACTCAAACGTTTGTTAAGGATACGTTAGTCTAACTTTGTGACTAAGATCAACTTAACGGGATCATTTAGATCCTACAAAAGAGTGTTTGGACTCTAATGTTCCAGTTTAGGGACGTGGCGGTCCATCGTATATGTGGCCGTCGGGACCCGTCACCTCTCTGACGACGTTGAAGGATTACAACGACGGATGTCAGAGGAGTTCAGAGATGTACCCTCGAGCCAGAGTTAATTAGGGGGATTCATAGTCCAGTCTGCTTGAAGGTTTAAGGACGCGTTAGCCATCTTTGAGGCTAAGATCAACTTAAACAGGACCGTTTAGATCCGACAAAAGAGCATATAGGGGCTCTATTGTTCTAGTTTAAGGACATCGCGGTCCATGGGTAGTTTTAAGGACATTGCGGTCCGTGGGTAGTTTAAGGACATTGCGGTCCGTGGGTAGTTTGAGGACATTGCGGTCCGTGGGTAGTTTAAGGACATTGCGGTCCGTGGGTAGTTTAAGGACATTGCGGTCCGTTGGTAGTTTTAAGACATCTCGGTCAAGGTTAAGGACGTCATAGTCCATGGGTTTAAGGACTCCACAGTCCGGTATGTGCTCTGGATGCTTCACACGGGTTCACTGCCGTGCTAGGCGAGGACCAGGCTCCGCTCTGGATGCTTCACACGGGTTCACTGCCGTGCTCTGCGAGGACCAGGATCCGCTCTGGACGTTTTCCGCGGGGTCAAAGAGTGACGTTATCCACGTTCCACGTAACCAGGAATTTTGTATTATGCGTGGGTTTAAGGACCCCACAGTCCATATCATGAATGGTCTTCGGGACCCGTCACCTCTTTGAAGACATTGAGGGATTACAATGCCAAGTATCAAAGGAGTGAAGAGTTGTACCCTAGAACCGGGGTGGATTAAATAGTCCTTGGCCCAATTTGGGTCAAGACTGATCAATTATGTTATGAGCCTATCAGCCCAGTTAATCACAAATTGAGGACTTATGGCCAGCTTGGGCTAAGTCCAGTCAGGTCTGGAATATTGACTCTTTGTTGGTCCATTGAGGGAGAATGCTTGCCTCTATCCCTTTAGCCAATTGGGCCAAGGCCTAGTGTTAAACACTTCAGAGCAATCAGTGTTGAACACTGGGAATAAGGTTGATGGGTTAGTGTTCAACACTAAGAGATAATTGGTGCTAAACACCAGCAATAAGGCTTTTTCAAATTAGTGTTAAACACTAAAACAGATCAGTGTTGAACCCTGCCAATAAGGCTTTTTAATCAGCATTGAATGCTAAGGCCCGACAGTGTTTTAACACTGGGCTTGAGAGTTTTAAATTTAGTGTTAAACACTAAGGCGAGAAGGGTCACGTGGCGGCACGTGAGAGCGCCCTCCCTTCTTTTGTTCTGCTGAAATTATCATCTCCTTCAAAGTATCACGTGCCATCACGTGAGGGGCATTCAAATGCCTGTGTATTAGAGCTTCTGCCAAGGTCACGTGGGTCACGTGGGGTGCTGCCTCGAAGGGGCTTTCTGTAGGGTTTTGGAGGGTCACGTGGTGGCACGTGACCCTACCTCTATGTTTTTTAGAGGATCTGTTACTCCTTTTTTTCAGGAATTAAATTCCTCAAACTTTAAATTTCAGAGGAATTAAATTCCTATTTCCTTTTGAAGACTTGTAGAGTTGAACTCTGAATTTTCTGTAGGAATTAAATTCCTCGTTTATGTGGAGAACTGAAGAGGGTTCAACCCTTAATAAAAGCTTTCAAGGAATTATACTTCCCATTTTAAAGAATTATAATTAAGGGAATTAGATTCCTGCTATTTCCACAGAACCACATTCTTAATTAGGGTTCAACCCTGTTTCTTTTGTTTTGAAGGAATTAAATTCCCATGATACAGGGTCGAGCCCTAATTCTATTTTTAAAGGAATTGAATTCCTATAGTTCTGCGAGAATTAAATTCTCATGCTTGCGTTCCCTCTCTATGTTTTGGATCTGCATGGCAGGATCTCAACCCATTGAGAATTAAATTCTCAACCTAAAGGGGAGATGTGCACTTTGCAGATCCTCTATCAGAGAGGGAAGAAATGTACTCTTCTGTTTTATGTATCAGAGTTAAACTCTGTTGGGAATTAAATTCCCCCTCTTTCAAAAGGCCTTCCCTTTCTTACCTAGGGTTTTTGCAGAAGATCCAAGTCTTTTCCAAGTATCAAAGCATTTCTCCTTTTTTTCTTTTTCTGCGCGTGTGTCCCTTTTTTTTTGTCTCTTGGCTCCTATTTATAGGAGAAGCAACTGAATCAGTTAGTTTTGTGACGAATCTTCATTGAGAGATTTGATTTGCATCCTTCATTCGTTCTGGACCTTTGGATTATTAGGTGAATTTTATTCACCGTTGGATTTCAAATCCAGAGATTCTCCCTTTTTATTTCGGTTAGATTTAAGGGGGAAATCTTTCCAAACCCGAGATTTTCCATAAATAGATGATATTTAATCATCTCTGAATCTTTAATTTGATTGGATGCATATATTTGCGTTCCTTTGGAAAGATTTGCATTTCTCTCAGAATTTAATTCTGTTGACAAAAAGGGCTTTGAAAGCCGGTCACGTGTGACCACGTGATCCATGGTCACGTGTGAGCACGTGACCCCCTTTGGAATGAGCCTTTTCCTTTCTTCTGATTGTTGCTTAAGCGTCACGTGCCACCACGTGACTCTTGGTCACGTGTGAGCACGTGACCCTTGTTTGAACTCTCTTTCCTTGGTTCGTCTGGAGAACGAGTCTACTGTCTTGAACGTCACGTGCCAACACGTGACCCTGGTCACGTGGAAGCACGTGACCTCTTCTGAAGCTTTTTTCCTTGACTTTGCTCAGCGAATCGATGTGCGCTTTTTCTGCACTTCATAGGTCACGTGTCAACACGTGACTGCTGGTCACGTGTCAATACGTGACTGCTGGTCACGTGTCAACACGTGACTGCTGGTCACGTGTAAGCGCGTGACCCCCTTTTTGAAGCTTTTCTCAGAAGCTTTCCTGATTTTAAATCAGAAAACAAATGCCCCCACAGCGTTGGTCTCACGTGTCAGCACGTGAGTGCAACGCTGTCATCTCTTTGCGACCGTTGGATTCATTTATGGATCTGGGGAGATGAAACGTTTCCACTGCTTTCTATAAATACTGCCGTCTCTTCACAGGAGCCTTCACTTTGCTCCTTCTTCTTCCTCTGAGAATTTCTTCCTTAAGAATTTAATTCTCGCTTTCAGAGCTCAGTTCTCTGTCTCGAACGTTTCCCAGAGTTTAACTCTGTTCGCAAAGAACCTTTTTTCTCAGGTAATGGTGTTGAACGGCCAAAGCGCCTTCGTCTTTAAAAGCACTTTTTGGATTTCAAACCTGTATTAAGGGTTTCGCAAAGAACCCATTTTTCTTCAAGTTTTTTCTTAAGAACAGGGAACCTTCGAACTGTAGATCTCTTAGAGTTTAGGCGATCTTCGGGGAGATGATGACAGCGTTTCAACTCCCTGGACTTTAAGTCCATCAAAATTATTCCTGGGAATTTAATTCCCTTTTTCCTGATAAGGAATTTAATTCTTATGAAGAACTTAGTTTCTTCACCCAGAGGCTCCTTGGGGTCTCTTGGCCCGAGGCTGTTCTTCTGTAATTAATGCGAGGGGGATCTTGTAATAATTCTCGTGACTTTTATTTCAGGTATCATGGATGCCCATCTGTATCGTCTTGACGAGATCATCTCGTACAGGAATATTCGTGCGCTGGGCCGCAGTCAGAACCAGGAGTTCACTAATGCTCAGTGTGCCGAGATCATGGGCCGCTTCGACGAGTACAATCATCGGCTACTTCCCCGTCGCTCTTCTCTTCTGAGGCTGATCGTGCTGGCGATCCGGGAAGCCCTTCCACTCTTTTGCGCCGGCATACCACTCGAGGACTTGGACACTGCTGAGGACAAGGTGCATTCGGTATATCTTATGGGTTTGATCTCAAAGAGAAGGCGGGATGATCTCATCGATCTCCTTCATCGGATCTTTCAGCAGTCAGGCATATTGGGTGCCTACCGGAGGGTAGAGGACATCCGAGGGGACCCCGATGCTTGTGACCGTGAGAGAAAGCATACCCGGGAGGTTCGAAATGCTTGGAAGATCTTGAATAAAGTCAATTTTGAGTTTCTCAACCCATGCCCCGCGTCTGAAACCTTACCATTGTAAAAGTGTCTTTTAGATTTTGTATGAACCTCTGAAAGTATGAGTGACAAGTTTTATTATGTGTTTTTTTTTTCTTTGCTTGCATGCCCTTTTTCTGGAATTTTATCATTTCACCATTGTTGCTGTTGGTGCCTTTAATATGCATGGTAATACTCCATATTCTTCCTTTTAAATATAATGCAGGTTTGGGCCTCACGTGTTCTACGCGTGAGATCTCTTGATGCGACGGTTCACAAGATTTTCCTCATGCCCTATTTTCAGTGCACAATATTAGGTGCTGGAAAAGGGGCTTGGGAATCGTTCCATCTCCTTGACTTTCGGTACCTTTCCATTTTTAGGCCCTGAAAACAGATTCACCATGCAAGATTTTCCGCGCATAGCACTTAATGCGCTTCATTATATATGAGGCTATAACCTTCTTCTCCTTTCTCAGATGGATTCATATCATATATACATATATATATATATATATATATATATATATATTTAAGAGAGAAACGAGTGCCATGGCTTGTAATCGCCCTCATGCTCGTCGACAACCGTGGGAAGTTCCTCTTGAGGAGATGATCCCCCGCTTTGCTGCTCGGTTAGTGGACCCTCTCCTTTCTGACAACGAATGTGACTCGGCCCTGCACGAGCTCTCGATCCGTAGAGGGTCTCCCCTCCCGATGGGTTCTCTCTGGCTCCGGATGACTCTCACGGCCGTGCTTGCCGACATTCCTCCTCACCCGGCGGAGATGACCCTGGCGATGCTCGACGCGGCAGAAGAAAAGCTCGAGGGCTTCCATGAAGCGTGCCTGATTACTCAGGCTTTGAAGGATTACTCGATTCACCTGCTGGGCCAGATTAGGGCCCGGCGAGCTATTATGTTCGCTTTTGCAGACGAACACGGCACCAATCGATGGGGGGCGACTCCTCGTGAGAACCGTCGCTTTGACGTGCTGGAGAAAGCAGAGAGAGAGATGGAGAATTTTGTTCTTTGCTTTGTGAACCCTTGTGCCATTGATCCGGTGTTTGGTGATCTTTTCCGTTAGCGTAGTGTTTTTAAATTAGTCCTCTTCTTTTGTATGCTTTATGCTGAATCCCTATGTAGGCTTGGTACTCGTATGCATGTTTTCGCTTGCCTGAATAAACATTGTGTTCTTCTTATGCAAGCTTCTTCTAATTATCAACATTGTCATTATGTCGCATGCAAATTAATGCTTCAAACTTTATTTCTTCTTCGGATGCTTATATAATCGTGAACACATGCTTGATAGGATAAACACTGGAAATTTTCTCATTGCTTTTCATACCGGGTGATGTGAACACGTTTCAGATCGATCATCTCTGTCGACCGGGGGCTCATTTATACGGTCTTGTAAATGTCTCGTGTTCGGGGCTGTGGTTGCGAGTGCGGGCTTTCGTGGCCACGTAGCGAACATATTGTTGTGTGAGAAAAAGGGTTCGGTCGTAAAAAATTTTGAGAGAGAGCTAGCCTCCAAAGCGTTGGGCGAGCTTCAGGTCAGCATCACAGTTAAAGCCAACAAGCGTATGACCTTTGGCGAGTGCTTCAGGAATCCATCAAGGAGGTGGTAGCTCTTGATAAAGCTGCCATGTTTACTCGCGAGAGGGTTGAGGCTCACAAGGCCACTGAGAAAGAGCTTGAAGCTCGGCTCGCTTCATATCAGGCCCAACAAGCTCAGGCGGAGGCTCGCCTTCTGGAGATCTTGCGTCATGAAGCCGTGGCTCAGCAACAAAACGACGAGCTGCTGAGATTACTACACCGGCCACCGGCTTGAGGACTGTATCTTTTCTCCCTTTTTTGTACATGCTCATGAATAAGAGTATCTTCATTTTTGTTTCTTGAATTGTACCTTGTATCCTTTTTGGTTTATGAATAAAAGGTACAATTTTTCTTCTCAATGACGTGTCCCCTTTTTGTTGAATGCATTCTGCGGATATTCTATCTTGATTTCCTTGCAGGACAGGGATGGCTCAGGATTCAGGTTTAAGATATGCTTCCTAAGACTTCTGCATTTTACGAGCCACGAGGGTCTCATAAAGAGTTTTCTCTCCCAGCCGTGAGGACTTGTGAGTGCCGGATGCGGTTACCCTTGTCCGTGTTCTACGGAGTCAGGGGTTTCTCCAGATATTGTAGTTTAAAGACGTCGCGGTCAAGGTTAAGGACCTCATAGTCCGTGGATTTAAGGACTCCACAGTCCGATGTTAGTTTTAAGACATCACGGTCAAGGTTAAGGACCTCATAGTCCGTGGATTTAGGGACTCCACAGTCCGATGTTTGGTTACAGGGACCCGTCACCTCTTTGAAGACGTTGAGGAATTACAACGCCGGGCATCAAAGGAGTGAAGAGATGTACCCTTAAACCGAGGCGAAAATCTGTGAGGAATAGGGGTGGTTGGTCGTTAGTTTTAAGACATCGCGGTCGAGGTTAAGGACGTCATAGTCCATGGATTTTAAGGACTCCACAGTCCGGTGTTTGCTCTGGATGCTTCACACGGGTTCACTGCCGTGCTAGGCGAGGACCAGGCTCCTGCTCTGGGCGTTTTCCATGGGGTCAAAGAGTGACGTTATCCACGTTCCACGTAACCAGGAATTTTGCACTAGATGCTTCACACGGGTTCACTGCCGCGTTAGGCGAGGACTAGGCTCCGCTCTGGATGCTTCACATGGGTTCATTGCCATGCTCTGCGAGGACCAGGATCCGCTCTGGACGTTTTCCACGGGGTCAAAGAGTGACATTATCCGCTTTCCACGTAACCAGGAAGTTTGCACTAGATGCTTCACACGGGTTCACTGCCGCGTTAGGCGAGGACTAGGATCCGCTCTGGATGCTTCACATGGGTTCATTGCCATGCTCTGCGAGGACCAGGATCCGCTCTGGACGTTTTCCACGGGGTCAAAGAGTGACATTATCCGCTTTCCACGTAACCAGGAAGTTTGCACTAGATGCTTCACACGGGTTCACTGCCGTGTTAGGCGAGGACTAGGCTCCGCTCTGGATGCTTCACATGGGTTCACTGCCATGCTTTGCGAGGACCAGGATCCGCTCTGGACGTTTTCCACGGGGTCAAAGAGTGACATTATCCGCTTTCCACGTAACCAGGAAGTTTGCACTAGATGCTTCACACGGGTTCACTGCCGCGTTAGGCGAGGACTAGGCTCCGCTCTGGATGCTTCACATGGGTTCACTGCCATGCTCTGCGAGGACCAGGATCCGCTCTGGACGTTTTCCACGGGGTCAAAGAGTGACATTATCTGCCTTCCACGTAACCAGGAAGTTTGCACTAGATGCTTCACACGGGTTCACTGCCGCGTTAGGCGAGGACTAGGCTCCGCTCTGGATGCTTCACACGGGTTTAATGCCGTGTTCTGCGAGGACCAGGATCCGCTCTGGACGTTTTCCACGGGGTCAAAGGGTGACATTATCCGCTTTCCACGTAACCAGGAAGTTTGCTGATTGTATCCGCATTTCACGGGATGGGGGTTGACTCTTGGCGATATGCGTCGCCGAGCCATGGAACTTGGGGTTGCCGCTGTTCCGTTTCGCTTGATGTTGTGTCGTCGAGACAATGAAGCTAGGAATTTGGCCTTCGCTTCATTTGCCGGTATCGCGTCTGCTGTATCGAGACGAATGCTACGGTGGCGATCACTAAGTTATCTGTGAACCGCCGAGATTTTGCTTGCTTCTTTTTATTGCAAGTTGTCCCATCATTTCGGCCATTTTGTCATGCATGTGTGGCTTGCTAGCTTTTTTGCGGGAAGCTTGGATTTCTTGGATACAGGTTTCGGCATCAGCACCGCTACAACTGGAATGTTGCCAGGAGCGGATCATCATTTGCCTCTGTCGACGTTTGAACAAAGGTGGCTTAGCAAACAGGGTTAAGGGTCCTGTCGACCAAGGCTTTTGACTTCATGAGCCGTAAGGGTCTCACAAAGGTGTTTCTCCCTACAAGTCGTGAGGATCTTGCAGGTGTGTTTTCTTCTTAAGAATCGTGGGGATTCTTAAGTGCATGTTCTCTTGTAAGTCGTAAGGATCTTACAAAGAGGATTTTCCCCTTATAAGTCGAGAGGACTTGCAAGGGTTGTTCACCATGTAGATATATCCCTAGTCACGGGTGGGACTTTGTTAGGGAAATGTCTATTCGCGCCCGTGGATTGTATACAAGGGTCAGTCCGAGCCGCTTGTAGGGCAATGCCGGAGGTTGTGGAGGATTTGCTTAAGAACAGGTTTAGGTTTCTGTAACTCAAGACTTTCAAGTCTTATGAGCCGTGAGGGTCTCATAAGAAAATTCTCCTTACGAGTCGTGAGGATCTCGTAAGTGTATTTTCTCCTTAGGAATCGTGAGGATCCCTAAGTGTGTTGCTCCTTTGTGAGTCGTAAGGATCTCACGCAGGTGATTTCTCCTTGCAAGGTCGAGAGGACCCTATAAGTGTCTTTAAACGAGGTTGCGCCTTTTCGGGTTTTCACAAACACTCGCCGGTAGTCCTGCTGTTTTTACTCACGGAGCCCTTTCGGGTTTTCATCCGTGCCCATTTTACTTTATGGAAATAACCTTTTTTTTTTTTATTTATTTTTTTTATCTTGCCAGCCTACGGATGCTGCGGCAGTAGTTTAGGGACGTTTCGGTCCGTCGTTAGTTTAAGGACGTTTCGGTCCGTTGTTAGTTTAAGGACGTTTCGGTCCGTCGTTAGTTTGAGGACATTTCGGTCCCCCGTTAGTTTAAAGACGTTTCGGTCTGTTGATAGTTTAAGGACGTTTCGGTCCGTCGTTAGTTTAAAGACGTTTCGGTCCGTCGTTAGTTTAAAGACGTTTCGGTCTGGTGATAGTTTAAGGACGTTTCGGTCCGTTGATAGTTTAAGGACGTTTCGGTCCGTCGTTAGTTTAAAGACGTTTCGGTCTATTGTTATGGGAAGGCCAGCTACTGCTTGTAGAGTCTGAGCCTAGGAAGATAGCGAGCGGACATAGTCGTCGTCATCTACCGTTGACCCAGGCTGTGGCTCACTAAGCATAGTATTTCTTCAAGAAGCGGCCATTTATTGGCCTGAAAGGCCTTTCACCGTGCATGTCCACGAGTAGATAGGCTCCACCCTGGTAAACCTGGTCTATAATGTACGGGCCTTCATAGTTTGGCTCGAATTTTCCCCGCTTGGCACGATTGGGGATCATAGGTCTTTTGACTACCAGCACGAGTTCGCCTTGGCGGAATGCCCTTGGCCTGGTCAATCTTTCGTACGAGCGCGTCATCTTTGCTTTGTAGGCTTCTAGATGTTGTTGCGCTATAAGTCGGGTTTCGTCGAGGGCATCAAGCTCCTCAAGTCGAAGGTGAGCATTTTCTTCGTCGGTCAGTTCGTGGTGGAATGCCACTCGTAGAGAGGGTAACTCTATCTCGAGGGGGAGTACTGCTTCCGTCCCAAATACCAACGCGTATGGCGTTGTATTTGTGGCCGTCTTGAATGTAGTTCGATAAGCCCAAAAGGCTTCTTGCAGCCTCTCGTGCCAGTCTCTCTTATTCCGGGAGACGGTCTTTTTTATGATCTTTGTCAAGGTCTTATTGAAGGCCTCGGCCAGACCGTTGGCTCGTGGGTTGTAAACTGAAGAATACCTCCAGTCTATATTGTGCTGCTGCGCGAAGCGGCTAATCTTATGGCTTCTGTAGGCTGGCCCGTTATCGGAGATAATCCGCCGTGGGGTTCCAAACCGATAGATGACGTGCGTTTTGAAGAAATGGAGGATATTCTCCGTCTTCACTTCCCTCAGTGGTACTGCTTCTGCCCATTTGGAGAAGTAATCAGTTGTCGCCAGGATAAAACGGTGTCCCCGAGATGATGCTGGTTCAATGGGGCCGACTATGTCAGTCCCCCACATCTCGAATGGCCAGCTGGCCACCGTTGGGTGTAGCGGATTTGGATGTTGGTGGATAAAGTCTCCATGAATCTGGCACGAGTGGCATTGCTTCGCATACTCGAGGCAGTCCTGGATCATTGTGGGCCAGTAGTAGCCCATTCGTTTAATCTTTAACATCATCTTTGGGCCTGCTTGGTGAGAACCGCAAAGTCCGTCATGAACTTCCTGAACGACTTTTTCTGCTTCGTCAGGTCCTAAGCATCTCAGCCATAGAGAATCGAGCGATCTCTTGTATAGGGTATTGTTGACGAAAGCGAAAGATAGAGCTCGTTTCATGAGCTGATGTCTTGAAGACGCTTCTTCGGGCATTGGGCGGGACTTAAAGTAGTCTATGAAGACTTCCCTCCAGTCTTCGGCCTTCTCATGGTCCTTTATTTGTAGGGTCATCTGCTCAGTCGCTCCCTTTTCTTTGCATGATTCCGGAGATATATCTGCCGGGGCGAGCACACGACGGCTTTGTACCATGATTCTGACGTCATCGAGGTTCTCGTCAGCCAGTTCTTTAGCGAGTTTGGCCAACGCGTCTGCTTTGCTGTTTTCTGCGCGCGGTATGTTCTCCAAAGTGTAGGAGGGAATTTGGGCCAACAGTTGTTGCACTTTTTCGCCGTATCTCACCAACTCCGGTTTGCACGTTTGGTAGTCACCATTAACTTGGCTAACGACCAGCTGAGAATCCCCATATATAATGAGGTCTTCAATTCCCATGTCAATGGCAAGCTCGAGACCTGCTATCAGGGCTTCGTATTCAGCTTCATTGTTTGTCCTCGGCTCTGTTAAGGAGAAGGCGAAGCGCATTATCCCTCCTTGTGGAGTCGCAAAGATGAGGCCTATCCCTGACTTGATCATTGGGATACCTTGCTTTTGTTTCTTTATAGAGGACGCTCCATCGAAATAAAGTTCCCATCGGGCGCTTCCACCGCTAATCGCATCAAATGCATGCTCGTCCGGCAAGTCACAATTCAAAGGAGAATCGGCCGGTATCGGGTGCTCAGCGAGGAAATCGGCAATGGCCTGGCCTTTCACTGCCTTGAGAGGTTGATATGTTATCGAGAACTCCATCAAGAGCAGGGCCCATTTAGCGAGTCGTCCCGTCAATATGGCTTTTGACATCAAGTATTTAAGAGGATCCACTTTCGAGATGAGGCAGACTTCGTGTGCCAACGCATAGTGCCTGAGCTTTGTTATCGCGAAGATTAACGCCAAGCAATGTTTTTCAATGGGAGAGTAATTGCTTTCTGCCCCCAGTAGAACTCGACTTAAGTAGTAGAGTGCTCTCTCTTTCCCCTGATCGTTCTCTTGCGCCCATACTGCGCCCAAGGAACCTTCGAGGGCGGTTGTATAAAGAATGAGGGGTTTTCCCTTGACCGGCGCAGCTAATACCGGCGGGTTCTGCAGGTACTGCTTGATCTCGTCTAGTGCACCTTGGCATTTTTGATCCCAGACGAATGGGGTTCCCTTCTTCATCAGGTGACTGTAGGGGCGGCATTTGCCTGAAAGATTTGCGATAAATCGCCGGATGTATGCGAGCTTCCCTTGGAGAGACCGCAACTGTTTGAGGGTTCTTGGCGGGGGCATTTCCATGATCGCTTTAATCTTTGACGGATCTATCTCAATACCTCGGTGTCGGATGACGAATCCCAGGAATTTTCCCGAGGAGACTCCAAACGCGCATTTGAGGGGATTCATCTTCAAATTATATTGCCGAAGGCGTTGAAATACAGTCTCTAGATGCTTTAAGTGATCTTCGTATGACATACTCTTTACTACGAGGTCGTCGATATAGCACTCGACGATGTCATGTATGAGGTCGTCGAAGATCTTTGTCATGGCCCTTTGATAGGTAGCACCGGCGTTCTTTAGACCGAAGGGCATAACCCTGTAGCAAAATACACCCAAAGGGGTCCGGAAAGCGGTGTGCTTCTGGTCTTCGGGATGCATTTTTATCTGATTGTATCCTGAGGAACCGTCCATAAAGGAGAAGATCTCGTGAGTGGATGTGTTATCTATCATTAGCTCGGTTACCGGTACTGGGAAATCATCCTTTGGACAGGCCTTGTTGAGATCCCTGAAATCCACGCATATACGCACCGTCCCATTCTTCTTCATCACCGGGACGATATTGGCGATCCAATCGGGATATTGGACTTCTTGGATAAATCCAGAATCGATTAGTTTTTTGACTTCGGCGTTGATGCTCATCTCCAACTCGAGTCGCATCCTCCTTGGCGCTTGCTTGACTGGCTTGATATCCGGGGATATTGCTAATTTATGCACGGCAACCTCCGGATCTAATCCGGGCATCTCAGAGTAGTTCCACGCGAAGCAGTCTTTATGTCGTAGAAGCACGTTCTTTAACGCGGCCACCCTTTCTTCAGAGAGTAGCTCGCTGACAAATGTTGGTCGCGGGTCCTCTGCCGATCCCAACTCAATCTTTCTGAGGTTATCTGCGGTAGTATGTATACCGTCTTCCAGTTCTTTCGGAGTGGGCGGGAATTCCGAGATAACCTCATCATCGCTGTTTTCGAAGCACCGGGGAGGGTTGTCTATCGCAATCGTATAACAGGTGCGATTCCACCCCCGGGGCCGAGGCGGATCCGGCTCTGCTCTTGTGGCCTTGGGCTCGTGCTTTCGTGGCGGCGTTACCCTCCAGCTGTTGGATAAAGCGGATCTGCCCCGTCGGTACTGGTCCTCGACCCAGTTCTTGAAGGTGAAGCAGTCTTCGGTAGGATGTCCTGCGGCTCGGTGATAACAGCAATAGCCCGAGCGAGAGGCCTTATTAGCTTGCTTAGGGTGTCTACACTCCGGAAGCGCGATCATCTGATGTTTTAGGGCGAGCTTGAGTAACCTTTCCGTCTTGTCTCAGGGGAAGGAGTACGCTCGACTCATCTTTTCTATGAAGGACGAATCCGAGCTGTGCAATACCCGGTTGCGTAACCCTCTAATCCTGCGTCGTTGTTGTCGGCTCTTTTTCCCGCTTCTCGACTTATTTCCGTCTCCACATCGGGCTTTTCGCATGATGGGTTGGCAAGGATGAGCATTCTTGCCTTTCGCGCCCTGTTGAAATAGACGTTGCGCCCTGGCCTTCTCGTCGATGGCCATTTCGTGGTTGGGGTCTTCCCGACCTTTCTGACCCACTTTCTTGCTAGGCTTGTCCATTCGTTCTAGAAATGACGGACTTGGCGCCTCAATCGCGTGGTCTGGTTTTGATGAGGGGTTGGCATCTCCTGACAGGGCGTCCTCCTCTTCCTCAAAGGTATATATAGCGTAGCTGTTATGAGCTCGTTCTCGTTTTCCGGTTCTCGCGTATCCAAGCCCGAGTGTCTCCATTTTCCCATTAGGCCATTTGCGTTGGGTTCCAGGGACATCCCAAATCCTGTTGTAGAACTCGAGCCTGTTGAACAGTTTGTTTTAAGGGTACCCCTTGGCGCTTCAATAGCTTCTTTAATCCATTTGTATAGTATCTGGGCAGACGGATGGGCGGGAGTCTGTCGCATGTAGCATCTACGCCGTGCCAGATCTCTTTCTCTACTTTCGACTCTGAGGATCGATAGAATAGGATCATCTTCTCACCCTTTCGCCTGGGGGGACGCAAAACGTTTGCAGCTCTTGCACACTGTGAGCTTGAAGCGTGTCGAGGTCCTTGTAGTGTTCTGGCGGTACCATGGTGATTTGCAGGTTATGGTCATCGCCCGGAGGTGCTTGCATTGAAAGCCGATTGGAGAATACGGTGTTGACCTCATCTTCCGAATCACTTCCGAAGACCAGTATGGGGGTGGGCGTCCTCCGGTTGTTGCGTTGAGATGGCCCCGTGTAAACTATCTCTTCTTCTTCTTCGGTATCGCTTCCGAAAACAGGGATGGTGGCGGCGGCCTTGTTCTCCGAGTCGTGACACCTTTCTGTATCTTCAAAGTCTGGCAAGAAGTATTTCGCATCCTCGTATTTGCGGACTTCGTTCACGGAAAATGGGTTCAGCTCACCCGTTACAGTATACTCGAAACCATCTTTAAAGTACTTCATACACTGATGTTGTGTAGAAGGGACGATGTTGTACTCGTGTAACCAAGGACGGCCGAGCAAGGCGTTGTAACAGGTCTTGGCGTCAATGACATGGAATTTGATGTCTGTGACGAGAAGCCCGAAGCGTAACGTTAATATCACGGACCCGAGAGTCAGTGACGATTGTGAATCGAAACCGGAGATAGTGATTTTGTCACGAGCGAGATGTTGCACACTCATGCAGATTTCCTTCAACACCCGAACATTAAGGAGATTGACAGAGGATCCATTATCCACCAAGATCTTGCCTATCTTGATATCATGGCAGTATCCGGAGACATACAGGGGACGGTTATGGTCGCACGTCCCGAGAAGGAGGTCTTCATCACCGAAAGTGACGTCGGCCGTATGCACTTCTTCCAGTTCGTCCTTCATCTTTTCGGTGGCGAGAAAGGCTTAGAATTGCTCAGGTTCTTGTAGTGCCTTAATTAGTGAGTCCCGTGCTTCTTTTGGTAATAGGAGGGCGTCGAGAATGCTAAGCTGAGAAGGTAGCTTCCTTAGATGCGCGAGGATGTTATAGTCCACTTTACTCCTCCTAGGAAGGTCTTTAGTCGCCAGTTCCTTCGCGACTTGGTCATCCAAAGTGATATCTTCAGTGACCTTTTCCTTTCCCTTATCTTTTCTGTTCGTAGGCCCGAGATTCTTTTCCGGGAGTGTGCGATTGCGCAGCTGAGTGTTTCCGCAGGCTTCTGATTCCTCATCTTTCCCTAGCGCGGATACTTCAAAGAGAGGGCCCAGAGTCACTTCTTCATCAGAGTCGCTCCCAAAGGTGAGGACTTGCGATCCCTCGGTATGAGCCATATAGCAGTTGCCAGTAATTCTGTTGGGTCCGTCAACAGCGCTTCTTTGCTCCCGACGGCTCTTGCGTTTCATGCGTTTGAAATGTTGCCAGCGAGCAACATATCCTTGCCACCATATCTTAAAGGCGTCGCACTCCTTTGTGGGGTGTGAGACTTCCCGATGATATGCGCAGTAATCGGGGTGTTTCTCCGCCCCATTGTGCGTGTTTCCTTCCGAGGGGGGTAGCCTCATTCCCATTGACATGGCTTTGGCGAACCTTTTCCTCGTCTTGAATATCTTCTTGTCCATCTCGGATGCTTTTCGCTCTGGCAGGGGTAGTTCAACTCCTTCGTTCGGTCGCCCGCATTTGGTTCCTCCTGATGCTGCCATCTCACGCTCCTGATCTGCTTTACTTTTTAGACGAATCTCGTCTAGGAAGGCATTGATCATATCAGTTGTCAGCCTCGCACGCTCTGGTTCAGGCTCCGCCTCTGGCTTCTTGGTGTCAGGAGCTTTCTTGCCATCGGTAAGCGAGTGGGAGATTACGTTACAACTTGCCACGTACTCTTCGGATTCATCCGATGAGCTCTCTTCATCATCTTCATCATGAAAGGTGTGGTTGAGGAACTCTCGCAGTGCGACAGGAGTTCGTGCCTTTTGATTGTATTCTTCCAGTGCGTCGATTTGCTTCTGCAAGTTCGTGCGCTCGTCTCCATGCTTCGCGGGCTTCTTGGATTTCTTCTTCTTTTTCTTCGAAGCTTTTGACGGCCGGGTATGAGTATTTGGGCCCTTATCAGCAGTCTTCGTAGTTGTGCGGGGCTTCACTGCTCCTTCGATAATTCGAGGTTCAAGAGGGTCCTTCCATTCGATTGCAGGGCACGCATGAATGTCTCTCAGCATCCTTTTGGTCTTCGTTGATAGCACGACCTCCCATGGAACTTCTTCGATAAAGGAGCAGGTTGCCCCCGGTGTGTCTGCCTTTTTAGGAGTATGTGGTTGTGGCGGGTTCACCTTCCACTTTTCGGACAGTACAAACTTCCCCTGGAGGTATTGATCTTCGATCCATCCTTTGAAGACGAAGCAATCTTCAATCGGATGGCTTACCGTCTGATGGTAAGGGCAATAGTTGGGGTTATTCACCTCGGTGGGTTGTGGCGGTCGCCTTGGGTTCGGGAGGTTAATAAGTCTGTTGCGTATTGCCAGCTCAAATAACCGTCTCGTCTTGTCTCGTGGGAACGAGTAGGGACGCTTCATCTTTTCATTATAATATCGGCGTCTTTCTTCCAATTGATCTGCCGATTTCGGGGCGTCAGGCTGCTGTTGGGCGTTCGCGACAAAAGTCGCCCTTCCTTTACCCTTGTCATTCCGAGTTTCTGGCTTCGGGGCAGGTGGTCTATGACCCATCTGGTCCATCTGAGCCAACTTGTCGATCAAAGCCTGGAATGTGGTTGGCTTAAAGAACATCATAAACTGGGAGATAGTTGCGTGGGGGTCTAAGGTTCCCACGAACATACCCACTGCGGGTGCTTCCTCAATGCGTTGCTCGCATCTCGACCACAAATTCCGCCAGCGTATAGCGTACTGGACCCAGGTTTCGCCTGGCTTTACCCTGGCGTTAATCAAAGCAGTAATTGGAGTGCGCTCGCTGGCACTTGCGAACCGCTGAGTGAACAACAACTCCATTTCAGCGAATGTTTTGATGGAATCGTTCGGAAGTTCTGAATACCATTCGAATGCTGTTTCTGATAAGCTGCCAACGAACTGACGGAGTAACAGTTTATCGTCACCGCCGGTGTTACCGCAGAGGGCCCGGAACTGGGCGACGTGTTGATGAGGATTGCCGGTCCCCTTATACACAAGGAATTTCGGTATTGTATAGCCTTGCAGGTATTTGATTTGATCGTACCAGCTTGGATACGGCCGCCCCGTTTTCACGACTTGACCAGCTGCCTCAGTTGCATGATGGACCCGGATTTGCTGGGCTATATAGTAAGCCAAGTCAGCCTTAGAGATCGTCTCTTCCTTGGCCGTTGAGAGGGCTGGTGGTGGATTTGACGTCTCTCCTCGGTCGTCCTCCAGAATAATCGGAGGATCTTCGGCGGGTAAGTCTTGCTGTATCATCATTCCTATCACATCTTGAAAGAGAAGGCCCATCCGTTGTATGTTGGCCGCTTGTTCAGCAGCCTCTTTGTCCCTTTTCTCCAGTGTCCGGCGAAGGAATTCAGCGTCGGTTTCTTCCTCCCGGCGTGCGTCTGAGGACGCTTCTGGGTTTTCCTTTGGCCCGGTGAGCGCGGCCATAGCATTCATCATTTCTTGGAGCTTTTGCTGCTGCTCCTGGGATTTCGTTACGGATCGGGTTAGCGGTCGGTGGCCTGTAGAAGTGCGGCTCTCCTCCTTTCCAGAGGCCATGTATACGGTGTGGACCATCATGCCCGCAGACTTAGGGTGTCCGGGCTTGTTGCTTTTAGCCGTCGTTGCACGTCGAGGGATCTTCTCGGGCTCCCTCTTTTTATGAGCCATGGAGGTTGAGGGGGCCGTCGAGGCGGGCATCCAAACAGCCTTTTGGGTTTTCGCCTGGTGACCAGCTTTCGGTTGGATTTTCGGCTTCTTGTGCTGGCGGGAGAAGTTTGGATCGATGATCGAGTCTCGGGCTTGCCGCCAAACCTTATAGATTTTGGAAGACAGCCGTTGAGGAGATCGGGGCTGTTCTGATTCTATTTCCACAACCTTTTCTGATGGGGGAGGAGACCTCTTCAGCACTGCGGTAGGGAATTCCTTCGCACCTTATTTAGCATTTCAAAGCTGTTTCCAGTTGGAACAGCAGCATTAACTTCTACCGCCGGGGCTGGTGGAGTCAATCCAGAGGGGGAGTTGCCCCCAGCCTTCCTTATTCGGCGCCAATGACGACGTCGAGCGCGTCGAGCAGACGGCGTAGAGTCAGATATAAGAATGGTTTCATCTTGCCCCCTGTGTGGGTGGGGGGTCGTTGTTGGTGTTAGCCTGTCAAAGACCGATGTCCTTTGTACAGCGGGAGCGGGAGTCGAAGCTGTTAATCTCGTGAAGATCGATTTCTTGACTGGGGAAACCGCCTTGGCGATTTCGGAGGCAGGAGCGGCCTCCTTCTTAGAAGCAATCTTCTCTGGGATTGTAGGCCTCATGATGAGTTCGCAAGATTTCTGGCCCAATCTAGAGAAGACCGAGGCGTTAACGTTGGGCGACTCGTTAAGAGGAACCGCGGCAGGGGTAAGACGATCAAAGACCGACTTCCTGAGAGTTTCCTTTATCAGCACTGGCGCCACGAAACTTGATGAGGGGAGCATAGTCCCAAAGAACAATCCGGTAGTGGCCTGAGTCACCTGGTCTGCCGGCATTGTGAACAACGAAGCAGCTTGGGGTCCATAGGCTATACCTCCTGGCGAGGTAGAGCGTTGGTCGCAATTGGAGTTTGAGCAGTTGGAGGATTTCGCGGAAGTAGCAGCCATCGATCCTTTGTTTTCTGCAATAGGCAAGACGCCAATTCTTAGTATCTTGAAACCCAAGGGCAACCATTAGCGAACCGCGATTGGTTCGCGAATCACGACACACGAAGTGTGGAGTGGAAAGAGGAAAAGGTCCCACCGGGCGTGCCAGAATCTGTTCCCCTCCGAACGGACACGCGGGACGTCGGGCCGTCTCGCCTGAAATTCGGGGCAGATGCTAATTGGTGCTATCCGTCCACCTCTCCGAAGATGCCAATTTGATCCATGGCACCATGTATCGAAGGTCTAGACGGATGCGTCCGATGTAGCAGACTTCGTCAGATTCCCCCTCGTTTGAGGGGTTTTTGATTGTGGGGACGCTCTTGCCTGCAGCCGCAAGCCCCTGCAGTTAATTACGCTACCGCTTTGAAGTAACAACTTTCTCCTTCTCCAGATGGTCACTTCGTGTCGTGTTTTTTTGTTTTATGTTTCATTGCCCGTGGATCGTTTACGGAGACTGAGTTATGTCGTCGCCCGTAGGGCATGGACTAGTCCAAATCCGCATTATCTTAAATTTGGGTTTGGGGGTTTGGTTTGAGGATACGTCAGCCATACTTGAGGCTAAGATCAACTCAAACGTTTGTTAAGGATACGTTAGTCTAACTTTGTGACTAAGATCAACTTAACGGGATCATTTAGATCCTACAAAAGAGTGTTTGGACTCTAATGTTCCAGTTTAGGGACGTGGCGGTCCATCGTATATGTGGCCGTCGGGACCCGTCACCTCTCTGACGACGTTGAAGGATTACAACGACGGATGTCAGAGGAGTTCAGAGATGTACCCTCGAGCCAGAGTTAATTAGGGGGATTCATAGTCCAGTCTGCTTGAAGGTTTAAGGACGCGTTAGCCATCTTTGAGGCTAAGATCAACTTAAACAGGGACCGTTTAGATCCGACAAAAGAGCATATAGGGGCTCTATTGTTCTAGTTTAAGGACATCGCGGTCCATGGGTAGTTTTAAGGACATTGCGGTCCGTGGGTAGTTTAAGGACATTGCGGTCCGTGGGTAGTTTGAGGACATTGCGGTCCGTGGGTAGTTTAAGGACATTGCGGTCCGTGGGTAGTTTAAGGACATTGCGGTCCGTTGGTAGTTTTAAGACATCTCGGTCAAGGTTAAGGACGTCATAGTCCATGGGTTTAAGGACTCCACAGTCCGGTATGTGCTCTGGATGCTTCACACGGGTTCACTGCCGTGCTAGGCGAGGACCAGGCTCCGCTCTGGATGCTTCACACGGGTTCACTGCCGTGCTCTGCGAGGACCAGGATCCGCTCTGGACGTTTTCCGCGGGGTCAAAGAGTGACGTTATCCACGTTCCACGTAACCAGGAATTTTGTATTATGCGTGGGTTTTAAGGACCCCACAGTCCATATCATGAATGGTCTTCGGGACCCGTCACCTCTTTGAAGACATTGAGGGATTACAATGCCAAGTATCAAAGGAGTGAAGAGATGTATCCTAGAACCGGGGTGGATTAAATAGTCCTTGGCCCAATTTGGGTCAAGACTGATCAATTATGTTATGAGCCTATCGGCCCAGTTAATCACAAATTGAGGACTTATGGCCAGCTTGGGCTAAGTCCAGTCAGGTCTGGAATATTGACTCTTTGTTGGTCCATTGAGGGAGAATGCTTGCCTCTATCCCTTTAGCCAATTGGGCCAAGGCCTAGTGTTAAACACTTCAGAGCAATCAGTGTTGAACACTGGGAATAAGGTTGATGGGTTAGTGTTCAACACTAAGAGATAATTGGTGCTAAACACCAGCAATAAGGCTTTTTCAAATTAGTGTTAAACACTAAAACAGATCAGTGTTGAACCCTGCCAATAAGGCTTTTTAATCAGCATTGAATGCTAAGGCCCGACAGTATTTTAACACTGGGCTTGAGAGTTTTAAATTTAGTGTTAAACACTAAGGCGAGAAGGGTCACGTGGCAGCACGTGAGAGCGCCCTCCCTTCTTTTGTTCTGCTGAAATTATCATCTCCTTCAAAGTATCACGTGCCATCACGTGAGGGGCATTCAAATGCCTGTGTATTAGAGCTTCTGCCAAGGTCACGTGGGTCACGTGGGGTGCTGCCTCGAAGGGGCTTTCTGTAGGGGTTTTGGGGGGTCACGTGGTGGCACGTGACCCTACCTCTATGTTTTTTAGAGGATCTGTTACTCCTTTTTTTCAGGAATTAAATTCCTCAAACTTTAAATTTCAGAGGAATTAAATTCCTATTTCCTTTTGAAGACTTGTAGAGTTGAACTCTGAATTTTCTGTAGGAATTAAATTCCTCGTTTATGTGGAGAACTGAAGAGGGTTCAACCCTTAATAAAAGCTTTCAAGGAATTATACTTCCCATTTTAAAGAATTATAATTAAGGGAATTAGATTCCTGCTATTTCCACAGAACCACATTCTTAATTAGGGTTCAACCCTGTTTCTTTTGTTTTGAAGGAATTAAATTCCCATGATACAGGGTCGAGCCCTAATTCTATTTTTAAAGGAATTGAATTCCTATAGTTCTGCGAGAATTAAATTCTCATGCTTGCGTTCCCTCTCTATGTTTTGGATCTGCTTGGCAGGATCTCAACCCATTGAGAATTAAATTCTCAACCTAAAGGGGAGATGTGCACTTTGCAGATCCTCTATCAGAGAGGGAAGAAATGTGCTCTACTGTTTTATGTATCAGAGTTAAACTCTGTTGGAATTAAATTCCCCCTCTTTCAAAAGGCCTTCCCTTTCTTACCTAGGGTTTTTGCAGAAGATCCAAGTCTTTTCCAAGTATCAAAGCTTTTCTCCTTTTTTTCTTTTTCTGCGCGTGTGTCCCTTTTTTTTTTGTCTCTTGGCTCCTATTTATAGGGGAAGCAACTGAATCAGTTAGTTTTGTGACGAATCTTCATTGAGAGATTTGATTTGCATCCTTCATTCGTTCTGGACCTTTG